>CM052544.1:121128789-121217287 GCA_028533065.1 Trachops cirrhosus
CCCTGACCGGGAACTCAGCCTGTGACCCTGTCTGGTCCACGGATGATGCTCCAAGCAGCAGAGCCACACTGGCCAGGGTGGGGCTTCGCTTTTGTGGGGAGACGTGAACATGGCTGGGAAGGCGAGAGGCAGTGAGGGGGCGGGTGTAGGGCGCCTGGTGAGACAAGGGATCAGAGAATGTTTTGCGCTGAGGCTGGTCCCTGGAGACAGGGGCCTTTCGGGGAGAGTGTTTTGCTGGCCCAGACGCTGGGGAGTCCCTGTTCAGGGTCCGAGGAGAGAGGAAGCTTGGTCAGAGTTTGATCCAAGCAGACCGAGGGGCACTTTCTGATTGATGGGGGAACGAACAGGTCAGCCAGTGTCTCGTGGAGCAAGCAGTGGGGATGGGAGTGCGGTGTCTGGCCCTGTTGCAGGTAAACGGGTCACCTGCAGGTCTTACCTAAGTCACGTGGGGGAGAGGAGTTTTTGCAGGAAGCTGTTTTCCAGGCATGCGAAAGGGGGCAAGGACTTCTCAGACGGCCCTGGTTCTCAGGAGGGCGGGGCTCAGGTAGAATTCGCACTGTTAGGGTGCTCGGCGCTTGATCTATTTTAATCGAGGTGATGGCCCTGCAGGGCACCGGCTCTCGTAAGCCACAGCTCTGGTAAACTCGGCGCCCCTGAGGCTTGGGAAGGCCGAGGCCTCTGTGACTCACTCACTGCTGGGAAGAGGGAGCGTGTCTCAGACACCTCTGCAGAGGCCCGCAGCCGATGGGACAGCAGCCGGTCCCAGAGCCGGCGGCACAGAACAGGACGACGCTATCCAGTCATTTATTTTTATATCCTCCACAGAGTCCGAAAACACATACTTGGCTGGTGCATTGCTCAGGCCTTTTCTTGTTGCAAGCAGGGACCCTGCCTAGCTTATGGGTTGTTTCTGTTTTGTTTTAGGTCCATCAGGGTGTGTCACAGAATCCGTGGAGGGTTGGAACCTGTACAACAGGGGTGTCACACTCATTTTCACCCGGGGCCACAGCAGCCTCACGGTGGCCTTCAAAGGGCTGAGTGTAATTTGAGGACTGTATAGATGTAACTACTCCTTAACTAGGGGCCAGGAGCTCTGCATTCAGCCCTTGGAAGGCAACTGCGAGGCCGATGTGGCCCCGGGTGAAAATGAGTGTGACCCCCCTGCTGCACACCGACAGGACGGGAACATGGCCTCATGGCTGACAAGGAGTCCCTTCCCGGTAGAGGGTGGGCACGGTTTGCATAAACCCAGCATCTCCACACTAGTTAAACTCGTCCGTTACTGCCTAGGGATCTGGCACAGAGTGCGCACAATCTGTCCGCTGGTCTGACCTTCGTTCATTTCCGTGTTTGATTTACACGGCGGGCACCCGCAGTAGGTGGTGTGGTCTCTGTGTTGTAGCAGAGGGTGCAGAGCCCCTAGAGGCGGACTTGTCTGGGGAGGTGGAGCTGGTGGACAGGGTGGGTCGGGCAGAGGCGGGAGTGGAAGGGACCCTGGTGTCAGAATACTTGTCCGTGCACTGTCTGCAAACAGGGTACCGGGCACCAGTGAGATGGGGGGAGAAAGCTCCTGCAGGTGCAGGGAATCATGTAAAATGCTTTTCCTCCTCATACAGAATCCTGTGCTGTCATGTGTTATCACGTGACCTTGAGTAAACCTAATCACTCTGTGGACTTCAGTTTTCTCAGTATGAAATTAGATGTTTGGACTGGATGACTTCCGAGGTCTCCCTACAGTTGTTAATTGGGGGATATTTAACTATTAAAGCAATGTAAATATGGCAGTGTGGCCACATCCATTTAATGTCACGCTGTCCTTGAAACCTGCTAAAATGCATGTAAATGACTTTTAAAGGCAGAAACCCCTGACGGTAAGTATGCGCGTGTGAGAGCACAGTAGGCGAGTGATATCAGTAAGAGTTTGGTGGCTGCAGATCAAGTGGGTCAGAGTGGCCAGTGGGAGCAGAGTCCCGAGCTTGCAGGATGGGAGCAAGTGCCCGGAAGCAGGCTCACTGGTGTGGGAGACCCCGCCTGGAGACAGCTGTCACTGAAGGCGGAGTCCTGGGGGGCACCGAGGGGAGGGGACTTGCTGGGAGGCTGTAGGGGAGGTGGTAGGACCTCGTCCTCGGGTGTGCCGCAGGATGGGCGCCCGAGGGTGTTTACCGCGGCAGGGCCCTGCTGCCCGTCCCTAGGGTGTCAGGTGAAGACAGCAGCCAGCCCAGCAGTAGCCCTCCGGTGTGAACGAATCAAAACCTCACCTATTTTTGTTTTGCCAGATCAACAAAAGATACATTTTTTGGTGTGCCGTGAGGTGGAAAAGGTTGAAAGTCACCCAGTTAGTCCCCTGGAGGCTCCTCCCACTGGTAGCCCGGGCGTCTGCCCTTCTTAACCCAGTAATAGATCAGAGAGGTTCCTGAAGATGCCAGCCCAGACAGGCAGGACCCAGGGCTCGAGCAGGAGACCCCGCTGACAGTGGGCAATTGATTACTCCTGTAGAAGTGAGGGGGTACTCGTGGGCTTGCTGTGGGGCTCCCTTATCCTGGCAGCACCGACCCCTCCTCTTTGGAGACTGGGCGTGCCTCCCGGGTCCGCACCTGGCCCAGGAGAAAAGGCATGCAGACACTGGTATTTGAGTAGCTTTTGATGAAAAATGGGGGGCTGCCCCATGCAGTGAACCCTCAGAGCTGATTGTCGAGTCCCGGGTACAAACTCCCAGTCAGCAGTTTGGGGGCTTAGTCGTAAACTTTTAAGGGCACGTCGCAGAGGGTCACCAGTTCTCCGAGGAGTGTCCGTGCCGTAGAAAGATTCGCAAACCCGCAAACCCTCTGCTGGGCGGGTGAGGGCCACTGTCATTAATATCCTCTGAAAGATAAGAACTTCAGTGGCTTCCACAAAAATTTTCAAAAAGCCATAAAAAGGACAAATATAAGAAAATACTATTAGCAGTTAAATATCTGATAGTGGAAATGAAAGACTTAAGAGATACGGCGGCTGAATGTAATTAAACCTCCTAGAAACTACAGAGAGAAGATAAAAGAGGAAGGGAGGAAAAATAAGGAACCGAGAGACCCAACTCAGAAACTCTGATATCCAAACCCTAGAAATCCCCAGAAGATAAAGCAGAGAAAATGGGGACAAGGATGAGTTGGGATGGGTGGGTTGAGGCGCTGGTTTTTCCCTCCCTCGTCGGAGGGTCTGATACTTTAAACTCCGTATTACTTACGTATTTCTACAAATAACTTACTTAAAATTTAAAAATTAAAAGTATTGCATGCAAAGGTTAAAAATAGATCCCTCTTTTTAAAGACCAATGCAATTAGATGTGGGCAAGGAAAAAATATTTTGATACTTTTTAAAGTAGGTTGGTTTCAGGAAAATTACTTCAGTTATCACAGGCGAATGGAAGGCATTTTTCCCTGAAAAACAGCTGCACCACGGCTGGCCGTGGCCTCGCTCGAGGACGGAGCTGGTCTCCGGCCCAAGAGAGTGGGTGCTCTCCAAGCAACAAACAAGGCTTTTGTTGGGGAGCACGGAGCACTCATGGTTTACCTCAACCATAGTGAGGCTTTAGAAAATTGTGTGACATTCCTGGTAACAATTCTGCAGGATATATTTGTTGTCTATTTTGTGCCATGCATTGTTTTAAATAACCTGTTTATTTGGACCCATTAAACCCTCAGGAGGGCCCCATGACGGCAGGTCCCATTCCCCAGGTGAGGAAGCCAAGGTGCAGAGAGTGGAGGTGCATGCCCAGGGTTTCTCAGCTGCTACGTGGAAAAGCCAGGTTTTACGACCACAGCAGCCCAGCCTCAAGTTCATGCTCTTAGTTCATCCACATCTTCTCCGCTTGTCACATACAGAACCCTAAGCACCGCACCGGAATCAGCCGACCACACTCACGTGGCGGGTTGTTTGGAAGGGGTAGGTGGGTCTTCTGGTAAAGCTTCTGTGAGCCACTGGATGTGGAAGTGTCTAGAGCAGTGCACCCATTGGGTGACCAGCCACGGCCAAGTGCTGACCGGGAAGAAGGGCCAGACACTCTCCAGTGACCGTCGGTGACCTTACACGACACCTGGGGTCCGCTTTCCTCCCTGTATTCCAGCCCTAGCGCTGTTCATGTAGATGCTGAATGTGTGTGGACGTGGTCAAGGGGAGAAACTGCATTTTCCGTTTGTGAACTGTAGCCAGCATGGAAGCGATCGCTATAGAGACACGTGTCTTTTTTATTTTAGACATTGTACAGCTTTAAGCCCTGTTGCATGGGGTCTGCGGGAACAGTGAGGGTCGGGTAGCAGGAAATGAACTGTTAGTCACTGACTGATGACGTATTGCATTCTCCCGTGTTTCATGATATTCAAAAGTAATAAATTAGTGTCCACTGCGAATGTTACAGATGTGGCTGGTTTGTCTTTCCTAGTTCAACTTCGTGGGGAAACTGTTGGGTCCCCGTGGCAATTCTCTGAAGCGACTTCAAGAAGAAACGTTGACAAAAATGTCCATCCTTGGAAAAGGCTCCATGAGAGACAAGGCAAAGGTAATGTTTGTTAGAGACGGCGGCCACCCTCTTAGCCATCATATAATGTACTTAGAGATCGCCCATTTTATTAATGCATACTGCATAGAAGCTAGCTAGCGCCTCAGAGGGAGTTACAGGGAAATGTTATGTAAGGTGGTATACTTATTTATGATACTGTGTAGAAAACTGTCACACTGGCCAATTCAGAATATGTCATATCTTAAACTTGCACGTAACTTTCATATCCATTTGTAAAGTCGTGCTGTAGTGCCTGTGATTTTGATTCTAGAAGCAGTGTGTTACCTTGCAGAAAGTACAGTGGTCCTGACATCACGACGAGGAGAAGTAAGAGTTATCTGTAGCCTCAGCATCCCTGTTTGCGTTTTAGATTAGCTCCTTCAGGTCTTTTCTACAAAGTATTTCCTTTTATTTGCTCTTTCCCCTTCATTTGGCATCCTATGTATTTTACCAGGTTTAAATTGATTTTACAAGTTTTAATAATTGCTTACACATAATTATTTTACTTGGATGTATTCACATTAACTGCCCTTTTTTGAGAATTTCAAGATTAATTTATTTTTAATTGAATTTATTGGGGTGACTTTGGTTAATAAAATTGTGTGGGTTTCAGGGGTACGGTCCTATAACACATCACCTGTGTGTTGTATTGTGTGTTCACCACCTCAAGTCCTATCTCCTTCCTTCACCATTTATCCCCCCTTTGCCCTCTCTTACCTCCCCACCCCCCTTCCCCTCTGGTAATCACTGTTCTGTTGCCTGTGTTAATGAGTTTTTTCTGTTTTGCTTAATCCCTTCACCTTTTCACTGGACCTCCCTACTCCCTCCCCTCTGACAGCTGTCAGTCTGTTCTCTCTATCTATTTTGAGTCTGTTTCTATTTTGTGTGTTAGTTTATTTTATTCATTAGATTGCACATACAAGTGAAATCATAGGGCATTTGTCTTTCTCTGACTGACTTATTTCACTTAGCATAATACTCTCCAAGTTAATCCATGCTGTTGCAAAAGGTAAGATTTCCTTTTTTTTTTTTTTATGGCTGAGCAGTATTCCATTGTGTAAATGTACCACAGCTGTTTCACCCACTCCTCTGCTGGTGGGCACTTGGGCTGCTTCCAGATCTCGGTGATTGTAAGTAACGCTGCCCTAAACATAGGGGTGCGTGTCTCCTTTCCAGTCTGTGTTTCGGGTTCCTTCGGATGAATCCCAGAAGTGGAGACTCTGGGTCCTAAGGCACTTCCGTTTTTACTTTTTTGAAGCAACTCCACACTGCTTTCCACAGTGGCCACACCAGTCTGCATTCCCACCAGCAGTGCGAGAGAGTCCCCTTTCTCCACGTCCTCGCCAGCACTTGTTGTTCATTGATTTGTTGGTGACGGCCGTTCTGACAGGTGTGCGGTGATAGCCCATTGTGATAGGCCTCCCTTTTTAAAAAGCTAAAATTACTATTATTTTTATGACTCAGTTTCTCAAATGCACCAATTCTGAAAGAAACGTTCCCATCTCGTGTCGTCACTCACATTGCTCTCTGTTGTCACTCGGTTGTTCTGTCATCGTTTCAGGGTTTATTTCACTGAGAACCAAATCCGTGTCTAGTGGTGACTTACGGTGAGATGTGGAAGAAGGGTGCGTCAGACCAGAAAGTTATTTAAACAACAAAACCCTGCCTCTTCACGAGAAGGCCCATCTAAATAACAGCTTTCACGTAAAGACCGCCACCAGTGGCTTATTGAACAGCCTCCGTGACTCAGCCACGTGTGACACTTCACATGTGTTACTCCATGTCATCCCTGGGGAAATGGTGGGCGATCAGCATGATTTTGTTTTTAAATTTCACGTGTACGGGGACTGAGAGCCGCAGATTCTGAGCGTATCATCTGGTTAATCAGGGAGGTTCGTTCTGTCATTCGATCAAAACCTGGCTGTGCACGTGACTCGCAGGGGTTGCCGTTTAAAAATAGAGATTCCCCAGGCCCCCGGCCCATTTAGGGTGGGGCCCTCACGTGAATTTTCAGTAGGTGTTTGAAATAATTCCAACCCACGGCCAGGCCAGTTTAACTACTCACCAAGCATGGCCGTCTCGAGTGATGTGACTGGTTCCCTGACCCATCTGACCTGGTTGGAGGAGAGAATGAAGGTTATGTTGGCCAGTCGGTCAGAAATTACCTGTATCTTGGAGGAAAGCATCCCACCCTTGCTGATACGTTAATGAAGTCTTTAATAAGGCCAGCTGGTAATGAGGCACCTGATAAGGCCAGCAGAGCCCATTGACCCTGTGCTGCTTAGTTTGCCGGTAACGGAGTTTCTTGGACAGAGTGACATTTGGTGGCATTCCGTGGAGTGATCTGGGCACAGGGCGCTTATTCCCAGAGGGTATTCCAGCTAGAAGGGGTCAGGGGAGGCGCGTCTTTACCTGGACTGTATGTCCATGTAATAGCTGGTGCCCGGCTGTCCGTGTAATGAGTGAGAACGTGAGCATCATCAGCCTGCCCTCGGTTGGGGCTTTGGGTGTTCCTTCCACAGCCTGTTGTCACTTCAGGGGCTGGTGGCAGTCCCCTGTTGTTGGCCTCCTGGACAATCAGCAGTGGCCGTGGCCAGCTGAACTTTGGAGTTCAGCCTGTCGTGTGTTAATGTGTGACCTCTCTCGCTGTCCCCAGGAGCACTTTATTGAGGAGCCCCTGGAGTAGCACAGCGGCGGCTGGGGAATGAGGTGCTTTGGTGTCTGATAGAGTTGGTCCCCCAACCACCTGGTCACCGAGTGCCAGCTCGCATTGCATGGGCCTCCCTGTTCTTCCACACTTAGGCTCTTCCCCAGCCACGTCTCACCCACTCCTTAATGCCTCCATTTCCGTGTCCTTGACGGCGTCACTCAGCGAGTCAGTATGGACGTCCTGCAGGCAGTGGAGCATTTACTTCCCCTCCAGACCACCGGAAACTGGGGACAGAGCGTGCATTGTGGGTTGACAGTCTGCTGCCCCACAAGCCCCGCTCCGGGCGGTGCCGTCAGCAGGCACTTCTGGGGCCCCATCCGCGGTGCACTCTGCCATCGGAGCCTCACCATCTGAGCCTGGACGCGGGTTTCACGCGACCCTTTTCACGAGTTCACTTTCAGTCTGCAGACGTCCTGGGTTAACACTATGTCTGCTTCAAAAGACATCCCATTACCTCCTGTTGAAATCTTACTCTTTCAGATTTGCAGGGCGTTCACTATTTAAATTCTCTAGAAGATGAACCTAGTTCATCCTCTCTGTTTGCCACACTGATGAAGTTGTGGGAGTCGTTACTGACGTGCACAGGATGGTTCTGAGAGTAATCATCACGGTGAGGCCGTGGGGCCCCCATCTGTGCCGAGCTGCGTGCTTGGTGTCTTGCCCGCATCATCGACATCGTAGAATAATAGAATAATTAATACTATAGTGGTGTAATAAGAATTATCATTATTATAAGAATAATTATTCCTGGATTTATTATTCAGTGTGTGTTAGACCGAAATCTAAAGACTTTGTCGTCAGACACAGAACCCCTTCATCACTCCCGTTCCTGTGTTACTGCGCACTCCCAATTACTGACGTAACGACTCCTCCATCGCTCCAGCCGCCTGTGGGCAGCAGTGGCTGCTGCGCTGTCACCGCCATTCGAAGTCAGTCCCCGGAGATGGGATGCAGTAACCTACCTGCCCAGAGTTAAGCAGGGAGTGTTGGGTGTGGGATTCGAGTGTGGGGTTCGAATGCAGATCTTCGGCGTCTGGTCCTTCCCCGAAGGCTGCATGGCCTCTCCGCGTGAGTGCTGACCTAGTCCGGGAATGACTGCCCACTCTGTGGAACTGGGAGACACGGGGGAGATGGCGAGAAAGCCCCCTGTTCCAGCCTGAGTTTGTGATGGAGAGGAAAGTGCTCGACTGTGGATCAACATTCGTTGTCTTATTAGGGTGGTTATTTTGGTACATATTCGAAGACCAGAAGTGTTTATTCCAGGAGTTCATGCTTTCTAAGACGATGCTGTGCGTGGTCTCCAGTTCTTAAAGCTTCAGCTGTAAAAGGCAGAGCACCAGACCGAACGATTAAAAATGTCCCGATTAGAACAATGAGCATCTGTGGTTGGCATGAAAGAGCAGTGCCTTTTCTACTGGAGACAAATGGCGAGGAGACTGCACAGGGCATTAACTGCACCTTACATTTGCTCTTTCTTACTTCAGATGTGTTTCTTGTTTTCCTTGGGTTTCCACCCTGCCCCCCTAACTGTGAGGGTGGCCAGCCCCCCGCTGGGTGCCTGCCGCGTGTCAGGCAAGGTGCCGGGCAGCACAGCGCAGTCTCCTCTGCGGGGCGGTCACTTGAAGCCGACCCCTCGGCCTTCTCGCGGCCCTGCAGTGATACACATTTGTCAGCACCAAACTGATTTCGCAAATTAAGTGCTGAATTACATATAAACGGTCTAACTCACACACCTAGTGACCGGCATCACTGCGATTCGGGTGTATCTGACTCCGAGTCCCGGGTCCTATTCCTGTTGACCCTTTTTCTTTGTAAGACTCCAGATCAGTCACGTGATGAAAGGTGCGGTCCAGAGTGTGTATGCTGGCGAGGCCTGGGGGCTGGTGGCAGGCTGCCGGGCGGTGGTGTCAGGGACCCCGGGGGTTCTCCCTCTGCTGGGACAGGCTTTTTGGAGAGGTCAGGAGGGTTTTACATGTAGGTTCCTAGCAGTTTTTCTGTCCGTCTGATTTTAATCAGACACACGACAGGCTGAACGTCTGTTGGAAACAGACGTCTGAAAAACTCAGATTCTGTGATTGCCACTCTAATGAAGGCTAGTTAGAGAAAGATAATGGAGCAAAATTACTAATCCCTTAATTATCTGTTTTTTTCCCCCTGAATTTCATTGTGAACAACAAAAAAATTAGAAAATGTTTTATCATAATTATGTAAAATCATGCAATAAAGTCTGTCATTTATCTTCCTCCCTCTTCTACCTTCAGACAGAGTGTAGTGCCTGGCGTGTGGAAGTGCTTTTCGAACAACATATCCATCAGCCAACGGACATAGATATGAATAAATAATTGGCATTCACTCAGTAAATGCTTGCTGAGCATCTGCTTTGTGCCGAACACTTTTCTTGACAATGGGAATGTAGCACTAAGTGAGACAATCCCAATCCTAGCCCCAGCCCTAGCCCCAAGCCTAACTGTGGCCCGAGCCCTTCAGTGGGAGAAACTAGAAAATGGACAAGTAGCAAATGAAGCCCCTTAGATACCTCAGATACTGGTAAATGCTTTGTAACAGCGCCCGGCAGGCAGGGTAACCAGGCAGAAGTCAGCTGCGCTTGACCGCTGGAGAGCCACAAAGGGAGCCCAGGCCGTGCCTGGAGAGGGACTTGAGGGCTTGAGGGAGGGAGCCGAGCAGGGGCAGAGGGAGGGCAGGTGGCGGACCGGGGGGCCAGAGACCAGAGCTGAGCCCACAGCAGCAGGCGGCCTTCGAGTTTCCATGAAAGCCTGGGAATGGCAGGGTCAGGTGTACATTCCGGACTTCCTTCCTTAGGCGGTGCTCGCTCTTGAGTGACTCCTGGTGACAGCCCGGTGCCAAATGAGCTCCAGGTCTCCTTCCTCCTGACGACCCCCCCCTTCAGCACGACCTGTCTTTCTTCAGGAAGAAGAGCTGAGGAAAAGTGGGGAAGCGAAGTACTTCCACCTCCACGACGACCTGCACGTGCTCATCGAGGTCTTCGCCCCTCCGGCGGAGGCCTACGCCCGCATGGGACATGCCCTGGAAGAGATCAAGAAGTTCCTCATTCCCGTGAGTGGACTCCACGCCCTTCCTTTATTTTAACCCTTGGGAACCCTGACCAGTGCCCCGTGTTGGCGGAGCACTTCACCTGCTGAAGAGCTTCACGCCGGTCACGGCAAGTGGCCCTCACACCGTCCCCGTGAATTACTGGGCATTATTCCTTCTTTATAGATGAGACCACAGACTTCTGAGATTAATTCATACTGCTAAGGTTGCATGACCGAGAGGGTTGAAGAACAGCCACTTGTCCGTGTTGTGGGAACCCAAGTCTTAAACCTTTCTGGGACACTAGGATGATACCCAAATGCCCTTTGCTGAGGCAGACTCAGAGTTCTGCCCCCTTCCCCACCCCACCCCCGACTGTTTGCATGGGGCCTCAGTGGACTTCTCCCTGTGGATCTGATTTGAACCCCATACAGTTTCATGTCACCCCTCACATTTTCAACAGGGCAGAGAGTTAGCATTTATGTAGCACATGTTATGTAGAATGTGCTTTACAAACAATTCATTAATCTTCACACGTTTAGTAAGATGGTAGGAACATTTATAGGTTTACTGGAGAGAGGTAGAAATACCAATTGATTCCAGTGACTCTTCTGAGGTCAGGATACTCCAAATAAGTTAGAGAAAGAGTCTGTATTTACAGTAAAATCGAGACCCTGAATCCCCACCTGTCCCGCTGATCGCAGCGACCGGGCCTCCTGGGCCGTGGTCTCCCACCCACCTCTCTGGCTGTGGTCTCCACCTCACGTTCGATCCAGGTTTGTGGGGGTTTTTTGTTTGTTTGTTTTTTTAACTCCACAACAGCTGCTGCTACCAGCTTCAAGTCAGTGTCACATTCTGCCTTTGGAAAGTAAGGAAGAGACCGTGTGTTTTTAAAACACATTTACTAAACAAGTGTCCTGTCTTTAAGTCTAAGCAGTCCAGGAAACTGTCTCTTCGGGATCTTTTACTCGGACACAGACCCGCTTACATGTCCTCTGCCATCATACCACCCTCTCTCCCCTCAGCCACACACACGGAAGAGCGCGTTTTTAGGTGTAAGGCGATGTGTTCGGTTTCGGAAATGTTGACTTCTGCTACCTGTGCCATGTGCAAATGGAAATGTACCAGAGACGTGCAGGGACGTGGCTGGTTCCTCTCTGCTTTCTGGTGCATCACCGACGCTCCATGAGGACTGGTTGAGTTGGTTGCAAACAACAGTGCCGACACATGTTACAGGGCATTTTAATTTCATTGTGGACGTTTCACTTGGCAGTCATGCCTGGGGAAAGAGTTATGGCTCATCATAGGACGTTTTCGTTTGGGGGAAAAGATGGTGTTTTTGTTTTTTGGTTTTTGCTTTTTACAATTTGTTGATATGTTTTCGTTTTGACGAACTCAAATCTTGTTTTATGAATTCAGCTGTCTTCCTAACCCCCTGTTTTCTATTAAAAAATTGCTTTTTGTTCTAAATACTTCGGTATATTTTCACGGGCGGACCTGCCTGCTTCTGTCTCCCTCGCAGGACTACAATGATGAAATCAGGCAAGCTCAGCTCCAGGAACTGACCTATTTGAACGGAGGCTCAGAGAACGCCGACGCCCCGGTCGTCCGAGGGAAGTCCGCCCTGCGCACCAGAGGGGTGCCAACCCCCACGATAAGCAGGTGAGCAAGAGGCGCCGACTGACCTTTGCTGTGGTTAAATGAGGTGGCATGCCGACAGTTTTAAAGTTTCCTTTGCCGGGGGACCGCTCCACCAGTGGGCCAGGGTTTCCTTACATTGCGTCTTCTGTCCTTCCTGACCTTATCCACCCCTCTCTTCCAGTTCCCCTTCGGTCTGAAGGACCTTCTTCAGTTAAGTCAGATGTACTTTCTCCCGGCTGAGGTCCTCCAGTGGCTTCCCTTGCAGCTGGAAGAGAGCCTGCACTTCCTGGTGCGCCCTCCCCTCTCTGTCTTTGCACCTCGCCCTGTCTGCACTCCAGACACACCGGGCCCAAGCCTTTCCCTTCCTCCAACGGCCAAACCGTCTCCTTCCCAGGCCTCTGCACTTGGTCCCTTCTTGGAAAGCCCGCTCTCCGGGCGTCAGGCTACTCCTCCTGGCATTGCATTCCCCACACACAGGCGCCTCCGCTGCCGGCTGTCGCCTGGGCCAGATCCCGTCACAGCACCCTGCCCTGACTGCTCAGTGGCCTTTATCGAGTGGAATTTACCATTCTTGTTTATTCACTTTTCATTGGTAATCACTCAGCAGAAAACTGAATACAGTACAATAGCAAATCCTCGAGGCTCTTTCTGATCAAGTGTTGCCCATTTGCAGTATTTTGAGTTAATAGAGTTCTTGCCTGGCATGTGGCTGAATTAGCTTTGTGGGAATGGTCACCGGGATGTCCCCACTTTGGATTTCACAGCGGGACAAGTTATTCCTGGGCCATCATGCACGCCCCCCCCGCTGCTGTCACTTCGGGTGGCTTTCTGGTGAAAGATGTAAATTGTCTACAATTAAATCCTGCAGGGGAGGTGACAAGTGTTTCAGCAAGACCTTTTATTTTGGTTTGAAACGCGAGAAGGAGATGGGGACTTCCTTCACTGAGGAGACGGGGAAGTTTCTGGGCTTTGCACAGTCTGTCCCGCACCTCCAGGCAGCACCGCTGTGACGTTATCCATCCTCGTCCCCTGCCGCAGAGCCCTGTGGAAACGGCACACGTCTGCTTGGTTTTACATTTTCCTCAGCAGGTCTTTCCCCCCACGATTTGCCTGCTGCTCTCTGGCCTGGGCTGGACACTTTGGGATCTTCCAGGAGGACGTCCCCTCCATCCCTCACTTCAAACAGCTGGCTCGTTCTGTGTCTCTTGTCCCCTGGCCTTGGCTGTGGCCCATCTGGTCCTTCCTCCCCAGCAGCAGGCAGTCTTATCTCCATGAATTTGGCGGCTGGACAGCGGGAGGAGAAAGCCAGCAAGGCCGACGAAGCCACCTCTCTGAGCAGTGGATGCGAGCCCACCGGGGTCGGGTGCTGAGTGTGGGGGTCCGTTTTGACTTAGGCCGTCAGGCTGAGCCGTCGGTCACTCAGGCCCTTTCACCAGCTTTCATAAATTGGGGAGATGTTCAGCTCCTGTTCTTTAAAATATTTTCCCTGCCCCTGTCCCTCTTCTCTTTCTTGGTCGTCAGGCCCGCACATTAGAAGTGACTGCGCATCACAAATGGGGTGCTGGGGGGCTGGGGGGGCACACTCACCGGGCTGCCGTGGGACAGCGTGAAACTTCATGGGGCCATAATAATGGTTGGTGTCTCTGAGACACTGCGCGAACTGTCAGCGCACAGTGGTCGTGCACAGTGTCAGGATTGGGTCATTCTCCAGTGACACCAACGACGTCGCCTCCCTGTGGGTTGGCACCTCCGTGTCCTCGGTGAGGACAGAAGCGGCCACAGGTACTTCGCCTGTCAGTCACGTCTGCAGCCGCGGGTCACGTGAGAGACGGGCGCTCTCGCTGCCTCATCACGTGGGTTGGCACGCGGTCCCGATTCGCTGGGAGATGGGTTAGGAATGGTAGCAGAGATGCAGAGATCGTTGGAGTGACCGAAAACGATGGGTTTTCCCTTGCGGTGTACGAAGCACGAGAAACGGTGTCATAAGTGTCACACACAGCTGTGTTTGAAGGCCCTTGTTTTGTTAAAGAAGGGACAGTACATTGCTAATGCTAATGTATTTCTTCTGCGAGACAGAATGTCACTTAAGTGCTTTGCTGGGGTATTAAATTGTTTGGCTCGCACCTGGACTGACTTCTCAGGACCACCCACCACCTGACCTGTCGGAACAGCCCCCCTGCTTCCTTCCTGCCGATTCTGTGTGGATGACGTGTGCCTGTCATAAACCCAGGTGTGGACCTGCGGCACGTGCGCCCCGAGTCCCAGACAGAGTCCCCGAGGGCTTTCCTGCAGACACATTTCCCTGCTTTTCTGGCCAGCGGGTGCCCCAAATTTCTCCTGCTGAACTCCCTGCTCTGACCTCAGAGCCCAGTGACTCTGTACCCAGGGGCTTGGCTATAAGTGAGCAGCCACACTGGCGCTGAGGAAAAGGAGACAAAGGAGAAAAATGGGTTGTTTCTTTTAAAATCACCTTAATGGGCTTTAGGAGGACAGTAACTGAGGCAAATAGTACCGCACGTGGTGTGAGAGCTTCTGGCAAGGACTTGTCGTTTAAATGCCGGCCAGGCGGGACAGGTGAGGGAAGCAGCTGGACGTGGTGCCCTGGTCTCAGCTTGGCCAGCCGCGTGCAGGTCAAGTGCAGCACGAAGCCGGACAGCTGCCCGGGCCCTCCTGTGGGCTTCCATGCCGACGCCGGCGTGCCCGCTGCGTTTTCCTAGGTCGTGTTCGACAAGACCTGCTGACGTTTCACGGGGAAGGAAGCAGTGAGCATACTCCTGCACAGAGGGACCCTCCCCACCGTGCCCTGGCTTCTTAGGAGCTCTAGTATTCCCTTGTCCTCTTTGCAAATCCATCAGTCGGTATTTCCTGAGCTCTTTCTGTAACAGGGATTGAATTTATAGAGATCCAGAGACCTTGTGCTGACGTCAGAGAGTCTGACGAGGAAGTCAGAGAAGCGGGTAATTATGAGCAGATGGTATAAATAGGGAATGAGGGATACGAAAACCAGTGACATCGCCATAGGAGTGAGGGTGCAGATAATTCAGAGTTTGGAGTGTGGGTGTGAACACACTCAGAACGAGGTGAAGAAAGAAGACGGGATGGTGCCCGAGGGAAGTCATTGGAGGCAGAGGGGCAGAGGCTTCGAAGTCCAACAGCTGGGGACTGCCTGTGACTTGAGATTCGGTGGTGACACTGTGGGAAGCCAGAAGTTCAGGAGTCACCCCTGGCTCTTACTCACTCTGTGGCCTCAGGGATCTTCCCCTTCCAAGCCATAGAACCTCTTCTATTAAGTGGAGATAGAAAACTGAGTACACACTAATCCGAGTCCTACTTAATTTTTGCTTTTAATTTTTATTTATTGATTTTAGGGAAAGGAAGACAGACAGACATGAGTTTGTTGTTCCACTTATTTAATGTATTCACTGGTTGCTTCTTAAAGAGCCCTGACTGAGGGTCGAACCTGCAACCTTGGTGTGTCAGGATGTCACTCTAACCAGCTGAGCTGCCTGGCCAGGGCCTCTCAATGCTTTAAATGTCCTGTTCAAGTTCAAACTGGACTGATCGCTTTTCTGATTACTCAGAATGACCTCACACCAAAAGGTGGATTTTTAGCACTGATCCTGGACCCGTGGCTCACTGTAGGACCAATGACCGTCTGTCTGAAACTCCTTTGTCACCAGTTCCATTGCTGTCGGGGGCGGGGGGTGGAAGATTTGTGCTTCGGGGTCCCAGCGGCAGACAGAAATGGTGCAGATACCTGCTACCTCTGTGTTTGAATAAAGAAGAAAAGGGAAAACGTGGAACAGCTACAACTGGAAGACAATGACGGGCTTCAAAGGAAGGAATGAGCTCTCGTCTTTCAGGGACATAGTCCTGGATGAAGAGAGGAGCTGGGTCGTGTCTCCTGCTTTCTGAGAGGTTGCACTTTCTCACACGCTGCCTTGCGTTGTCCAGTGTGACTGATCAGCATTGTGGGGCTTGTCGGAGAAGAAGCAGATTGCCTTGCGTCTCTTTTATACTCTGTACAGGATGGACACTTGCTCAGTCATTTCTTTAAGGACTTACATTGAAGATCGGATGGGTCACGGAATAAAGAAATGAGATAACCAACAGGTTTTGTAACGGCTCTATGACCTCTGCCTATGAACCACCAGCAGTGCACTTGACAGCTTCTTGGAAAGAACCTCTGTCCCCCCTCAAAGTCCCCTAGCGCCCCAGACCTATGCAGCAAGACCATGCCCGGAGACAAGGTCCCAGGTGAGGAGGGCGCACAGGAACGTGTGGGCAGCCCGCCCGAGAGCCACCCCGGTCTCTAAGGGTGCTAGGGTGGGAGCTGCTGGAGCCCCCTGTTTAGAGGTCTCCATCTTCCTCAGCTCTGACAGTTTCTCCTGTGCCTTTGAGGGATTATAACTCCAGGCTGCGGCCACCTTCTCCCTCTGTCTAGGCCTCATTCTCCTGTCAGCCTCTGGCAGGAAAGAAGCCTCGGAATGATTAAGCTTTAACTCTCAGAAAAACACTGGCAGAGAGGAAGAAAATTCGTCGAATGCGTGAGGGATTCTGTCGGGAAAATAAACGACGACCCCTCAGGTTGTTGCTGCGTGGGGCGTGGACCTCAGGTCGATCCCTGGAAGGCCTTTCTCACTGTGACACCGGCGACGTCAGGCTAAGAGGCTGACGCTGCGTCCTGCAGGCCCCCTTCGGTCAGCGGTGGGCCTCCCCTTCCTGGGGCCCGGGGTCAGCTGTGGTCCCACGGTCACTGATTGGTAACGCTGGCGCTACCTGGGGCATCCTGGGCTGCTGCCCCCCCCACCCATTACGGCTGCTTGTGCATCTTCTTGTGCGTCTCCCAACATTTAGGAACAGAAGCCAAACCAGGCGGTCGGTGGCTGCCGTCTCTCTACCAGACTGCATCACGGTCGCTAAACGCATAAGCCGTGTACGAGTGTGCGGTCGCTGCACGTAGGGAGTGGGGGCCCCCGGGAGCCGCACCATCCCTCTCCCCTCCTTCAGTAAGCGGGAGAAGGGCGGTGTCGGGCAGAGCCCACCTGGACGTCCACCCAAGGATTCCCGCTGGCCGGCGCCTGTTCTAGGTGAGGCGTGTTACACATCCTGTGTGTAAACCTCACAGCCGTGCTGCAGGAGCTGGCTGTTACGAACCCCACTCACAGATGGGCAGACTGAGGCTAAGCGACAGGTGACAGAATTAGGTTTGAGTGTGTTGGAACCAAAGCATGTGCAAACCCAAAGCATCACATCTTCAAACCTGGTATTAGCTTACAAACTAAATAATGAGTTTCTGGTTAGTCATTACTTACTGTATTCAGTCATTTACAGTCCTGTTTCCTCAAAAATAGCTGTTCACTACAGAAGCCTTTCTAGGCTTTTTCTTGTAAAGATTTTATTTATTTATCTATTTTTTTTGGGGGGGAAGGAAGACAAACATCCACGTGCAAGAGAAACGTCGATCAGTTGCCTCTCGCACACCCCCACCGGGACCTGGCCCACAACCCAGGCCTGTGCCCTGACCAGGAATCGAATGGGCGACCCTTTGGTTCGCAGGCCGGTGCTCAGTCCACTGAGCCACACCAGCCAGGGCTCCAGGCTGTTTCTATATTCGAGCCTCAAAGCCAGAAACCATCGGCATTCTGCTGAAAAACAGAAACAGAAGGAGCCATTACGATCCCATCCATCCATCTGCTTATGAAACTTCCTGCTCAGCTGCGTCATCTCTCTGCTCTCCCAGGTCCTACGCCGGAGCTGCGCGTCCCTGCGTCTCTCAGTTCCAGTGAACTCTTGGAGTGAATAGCGGTCCCCATCGACACTGTTATAAATCCCACCTGGTGGGCGCTGCGTCTGTTCTCACTCCGTGCTCAGCCCCGCCGTTCAGCCTGACCCTGAACCTCCCTCGCAGCGTTCAGTGAGGACATCACTCTGCACTGTGCCCTCTCCTCGCCAGAGTGTGCTTTAGGGCCATGCCGACCCTGATGCTTGACACTTCCCCGTGGGTGTTCACTTACAAGTGAAGTTTCCACGCGTCTTTTGTACAAAAGTGCCTGGAGTTGTGTGTATCAGATGGCCCGTCTGCAGCTCCACAGAGGACGCCTCAGTGTGACTGCATACCCCCAGGGCCCGTGGTCTGACCACGTCGCTGATGATGGGGACGGGCTGGGGACTTCTTAGACATATAAATGTACGTCTTTCACTCTGATGAAAACATAAATATGTTTGTTCAAAGACGTGTGGAATGTTTTGTGGCCCATGCAGTACCGTGGGTGGCAGAGATAGGGTATCAGGCAAGGAAGCAGGAGCCTCCGTTGTTCGAATATACACAGATCAGCAGAAGTGTCTCCGATGGCTAGATGCACTATCAGTGGAAACTACTCTTTTCTTCTCACTACAGAGAAGACGATGACTAAAACACTCCAGAAATTATGCTGTCTTTCAGTGCAGTTCATAGTGATTGCTGTTTGTATGCATTGCTGATGTGCATCGGGCAGAAAACGGGTCAGACGTTTTGCAGGTCCCGTGTCCTTTCTCCTTTGCAATCACCGTGACGTGGGTCCGCACCCCATTGCACGCCCGAGGAGGCTGGCCCGGAGAGGTCAGACTCTCGGCTGGCCCGAGTGTTGGGTGGAAGGCGGAAGTTCAGCCACAGGAGCAGCCAGGAACTGAACTCAGACCTGACCCCAGTGGCCTTGGTCCCACCACCACCATCTCCTGTGCTCATGGTCACGGCCAGGAATGAGAAGAAACGCTTTAATTTGCAACACTCGTGAAGGGGATACAGCGAGCTCTCTGAAGGTGAAGTCTTACTAGATTTCACTTCTTTCTGATCTTGAAATTTTGAGAAGTACCCATCAGGTTTTTTCTAAGACGTCCCTCATCTGGGATTTCTCTAATGCTTTTCTCATGATTAGCCTGGGCTTACGGGTTTGGGGAACTCCGTATGTCATTTTCATCACGTGATGTCAAGGGCACGTACTGTCCGCAAGGTTTATTCACTGTTGACGTTGCCGTGGTAACCTGAGTCAGTATTTGTCAGGTCTCTCCGCTGTAATGTCACTCCCCCTCGCCCCAGGGTGCAATGTCCACATAAACTATTTGGAAGGTTTTTCTCCTCTCCCCCACTTACTAATTCAGTCGTTTATTTGTATCAGGATGGACTCACTGATGTGTATTTTATACATTGCATTAAAGTCCAATGCTACTTTATTTTTCTTGCTCGAAATGCCTCAGCTTTGGCCTTTGGGAGTTCTTTCTGTTGACCCTGCTCCTTCCCCACGCCACCATACTTTTTAAATTTTTTTTTCTTTTTGAGTACCTCCTTCCTTTTTGGTACTCCAAGTTGCTACATTATCATCGTATGTATGTCCTGCTCCAGTCCTAGAATCAGCCCCTTCTCCGAGGAGCCCCGGTTTCTTTCCTTGGGGAACAGGGTTCAAACCAAGATTCGGGTGCCAGGCCTGCTTGGTACTGCTGGTGTGCGCTTGCCTCTGGGCCCCTCGGCTGGCAGAGTGGGGAAACGTGTGTGCACGCACACTCACCCGTGTGTGTACCACAGAGCTGCGCGTGTCTCTGTGCTTCACCGCCTGTCCGTAGGGACTAGTCATGAGTTCACACTGCCGTCTCTGATGTTAACCCTTCCCGTATTGACGATCCTATAGCCTCTTCCCCTCGCTGATCGAAAACCGCCCCTCCAGCGTGGGAAACGTGGCCCCCCCGTCCCCCAGCCCCCCTCACCCCTATTGGTTCTTCAGCAGTGGGTGTGGGTGTGGTGCAGTCAGAGAGGTTAACCCGTGCCCGCGGCCCCTGCCCCCAGGCACCAGCCGCGTGGGCCGGCACAGGGTTCACACACAGACCCTTTTGCCTGTAGCCTTGCAAACTCCCCTCATTTCCCAGCTCCTTCAGTGAGGTGGTTTTATATACTTTTACTGTAAGTAGAATGGTTTGTCACATCAACATTGTATCCTAGGACACCTCAGTCTCCTCATTACCGTATTTTTCGGACTATAAGACGCACATTTCCCCCTCCAAATTTGGGAGGAATGATGGTTGTTAATGCTGCTGTTGAGTTCTGTTTACATTTACGTTGGTGAAATATTATTTATGTTATTAAATATTTTGCCACACGTTTTGCTTCAAAATTTTTCCCCCTATTTTCCTCCTCTAAAACTTAGGTGCATGTTATGGTCCAAAAAATACGGTACATATTTTTGGTAGGGAGACATTGAAGTCCACTCTTTGTGCTGTGCAGCCCTGTGGGTTTTGACGGGTGCTCTGTGTCACGTAGCCACCACTCACTGTCACCGGAGTGGCCCATCACCCCGAAGTATTCCCGCTGCTTCCCCTGTTGGTCCCTCCTCCTCCCCAGAACCTGTGCCCACCACTCATTTTCATTTTCCGCATCCCTGTCTGTCTTTTTTCTGTGTGTCCTGTAATTGGAATTATACAATGCATAGCCTTCTCAGACCAACTTCCTTTACTTAGAAACCTGAAGTTCAGTTCATTTCTGACTTTTCATTAACCGTTAGCTCATTTTACTTTATTGCTGAATAATATTTCATTGAATGGATGCACCCGCTTGCTTGTCCATGCCCCTGCTGGAGGGCATCTTGGTGGTTTTAGCTCCTGTGGATAAAACTGCTACAAAATTCAGGTGCGGGTTGTATGGGGAGGTAAGTTTTCAGATCGGTTGGCTAAATGCCTGGGAATGCAGTTACCGTCTTGTGTGACCAGATGGTGTTTAGCTCCGTAGCCTCCAAAGTGGCTTTACAACTTTGCATGCATACTGACAGTGGAGAAGAGTACCCTTCTCGCCACATTCTCGCTGTCCATGGCTACATTCAGTTACTTTCAGTTTTAGCTGTTCTAACAGGTACGTGGTTTAATTTGCAATTCCCTAATGACAAATGATGTTGAGCATCTTTTCATTTGGTGGTTTGCTAATCCGTTTGTCTTCTTCAGTGAACTGTCCAAGTGTTTTGCCACTTTTAATTGGGTTCTTTGTTTTCTTGTTGTTGAGTTTTAAAAGCTCCTATATTTTGGATACAAGTCCTTTAACAGATACATGTTTTGCAAATATTTTCTCCCCCTCTGTGGTGTGTCTCTTCATCTGTCCCAGTGCCCTTCTCAGACTAGAGGTATTCAGTTTTAGTAAAGACCACCTTACTGATTTTTTTGTTGTGGATTATGGTTTTCTAATGATTTCTAATGCTCACCATCAAATCAAGGTCACGCTGATTTCTCTTATGTTTTCCCCACAAGTTTGAGATGGCACATGTTGGTCTAAAGCCACTTTGCGTTAATTTTTGTGAAAGATGGAACATGTGTGTCTAGGTTCTCCCCCACCACACTCTCTCTCTCTTTTGCACACACATGCGAAGACCCATTTGTTCCAGCTCCTTGTGTTGAAAAGACTTTCATGTCTCCATCGAGCGTCTTTGCTCCTCTGGCGGTGACCCCTGGGCTGCACTTCTGTGGATCAGGGTCTGGGCTTTCTCCTTCCTTCCGCTGATCTGCGTGTCTGATCTTTTTGCCAGTCCTCACGGACTTGATTACTGTAGCTTTAAAGCAAGTCTCGAGGTCGGATACGGTGAGCTCTCCCTCCCAACGTTTTCCTTCTTCAGTGTTGTCTCCTCTGGGTTTCTTGTTTATCTTCCTGTGCATACTTTACATTTGCCCGTTTACAAAATAGCGTGTCGGGACTTTGCCTGGGATTGCATAGAATCTATAGATCAAGTTGGGAAGAATTGGCAACTCAACAATATTGCCTCGTAAAACCACTTTTTAATATTTCTTGTAATATTTCTCCTTTAATTTGTTTCATCAGAGTTTTGTACTTTTCTACATAGTCTCTGTACATATTTCCTTAGATTTGTACCAAAACATTTCACTTCTTCTGTTGCGTCAGTCACTGTGGTTGTGTGTGTGGTTTAAAAAGGTCTCTCTATTGACTAGGGCGATTTTAGGTCCCCAGTGAAATCGAGAGCTGCTTTGCTGCCCCCGAGTTTGCTGTTGCTGGAAGAGCTGCCTGGGTGACTCGGCTTCTTCTGGTGGATGCCTGCTTCTTCTCTCGCTTCAGTTTCTGCTCTTTTACAGAAACGTGGACCGTAGATTTGCCTGAGCTGTAAACGCCTGTGAGCAACAGAATGTCAGAGGAGATGGTGAATAACGAATGCCCTCTTGTCCCTCTCGCTTGTAGGGGAAGGGGAGTAGTCACAGCCCGGCCGGTCGGGGCAGGTGGACCACGAGGGACGCCAGCTTCCCGGGGGGTCCTGGCCACCCGAGGGCCAGTGAGCCGGGGAAGAGGACTTCTTACGCCCAGAGCAAGAGGAGTCCCCCCAACCGGGTACCGACCTCCACCGCCACCCCCGACACAAGAGAGCTATGGAGACTATGTAAGTGGCGGTATCAGGCGTCAGCTTTGATATCTGAAGGACCCAGTCCGTATATACCACTGATGTTGTAACCAAATATCCTCTCTCGCTTGCTTTCATTTTTCAATACTCCACCTTAGTTTATTTAGCAATATTCATGGAGGCTAAATGAGTACTTGGTACTAGAGGTACAACGCCTGAAGAAGAAATAACCTCTTCCACTTATTAGCTAAATTTGGGTGGCGGGTTGGGGTTCAAGATGGGGATCAAGAAGACACGTTACCAGGCTCTTACAGGATTCTAGTGTAACCTTCTTTCCTGTTCCACTCCAGGCTGCCTTTTCGTATTCAGTCATTTAAAAAATAATTGCCTTCACGTAGCAGGCTGTTTGTACCCTGAAGTGTTCCCTCTTAAGCTCTGCTGCTGAATATGGAGTCTTAGTGGAAAATCTTTTCAGTGAAGAAAACCAAAGTTCACAGTTTTTTTAAATTAATGCAGATCAGTTTTTCACTTACCATTCAATAATTCTTCGATATGGTTCACAGACTTACTTAACATGAGAGGAAGAAAATGTAACCCTGCCAACTGGGCGGGGGGCAGGGGGAGAGGAGTTCATGTACAAGATGAACCCCCCTCGGATGCTTACTGTGCCTCCCAGTTTCCATGCGGGAGGACACCAGTGGGGAGTGGATGTTTCACATCAGTCAACAGTGTTAGAGGAAGAGTGTGCGGCTGGCGTCAAAAACGGGAAGCAGGGCAGGGATGAAATGCAAGACCCCCAGTAGGTTTTCACGTTGTGCTTTTTATTTTTTTTTCATTGAGTTTATTTGAGTGACATTGGTTAATAAAATTATATAGGTTTCAGGTGTACATTCGTATAACACATTGTCTGTATATTGTATTGTGTTCGCCCCAAGTCAAGTCTGTGCCCATCACCATTTGTCCCTGCTTTACCCTCTTCTCCCTCCCCCCACCCCCTTTCCCTCTGGTATCACCACACTGTTTTCTGTGTCTGTGAGTTTTTTTCTCAATCCCTTCACCTTTTTCACCCAGCCGCCTGACCCCCTCCCATCTGACAGCTGTCCGTCTGTTCTCTCTGTCTGTGGGTCTCTTTCTATTTTGTTTGTTAGTTTATTTTGTTCATTAGATCCCACATAGGACTGAAATCATGTGGTATCTGTCCTTCTCTGACTGGCTGACTTCACTTAGCGTAACACCCTCCAGGTCCATCCACGCGGTTGCAAAGGGTGAGATTCCCCTTTTTGCAGCTGAGTGGTGTTCTGTTGTGCAGCTGTTTCATGGCTGTTGCACGCACTCCTTTGTCGATGGGCGTTGGGCTGCTCCCAGACCCTGGCGATTGTAGGCGATGCTGCAGTGAACACAGGCATGAAGGGAGAGACGGACAGGCATGCAGCCGTGGCGGGGGACTTGAACACCCCACTGACGTCGGCGGATCGATCTTCCAGGCAGAGAAATCAACACGGAAATGGTGGCCCTAAGCAACACGCTAGATTAGGTGGGTTTAATTCATATCTTCAGAGCATTTCACCCCAGGGCAGCAGAATATACTTTCTCTTCAAGTGCACATGGAACATTTTCTGGCATAGATCACATGTTAGGACACAAAACAATTCTCAGTAAATTTAAGAAGATTGAAATCACATCACACATCTTCTCTGACCATAATGCTCTGAAACTAGAAACCAGTCACAAGAAAAAAAAAACTGAAAAACCACAAAACAAGGAGGCTACATAACACGTTACTAAACAGTGAAGGGGTTAACAGCAAGATGAAGGAAGAAATCAAAAGAGACCTTGAAACAAACAAAAATGAGGACACAACCACCCAAAATCTGTGGGACATAGGGACAGCAGCCCCAAGGGGGAAGGTCTTAGCATCACAGGCCTGCCTCAAGAAACAAGAAAAATCATGAGTAAACAATCTAACTTTACACTTAAAGGAACTTTCCAAAGAAGAACAAACAAAGCCCCAGGTGGGCAGGAGGAAGGAAATAATAAAGATCAGAGCAGAAATAGATGAGGCAGAGTCTAAAAAACCATACAAAATTCAGTGAAACCAAGACCTGGTTCTTTGACAAGATAAACAAGATTGACTGACCTTTAACCAGACTCATCAAGCAAAAAATAGAGAGGACCCAAATAAATAAAATCAAGCACGAAAGAGGAGAACCAACAGCTGCCACCAAAGAGGTGCAGAGCATTGTAAGAAAGTGCTGTGAACAGGTATATGCCAACGAACTGGACAACATGTGCAAAATGGATAAATTTCTAGGATTCCTAGAATCTTTCCTAGGAAATTCCAGGTAGTTTTCCAAAACCGAATCAAGAAGAATCAGAGAATCTGAATAGACAGATCACAACTAGTGAAATTGAAGCAGTGATCCAAATTTCCCACCAAACAGAAGTCCTGGACCAGGTGGCTCCACGGGTGAACCTTACCAAACATTCAGTGAGGAACTGAGACCTCTCCTCCAACCACAGTCGCACCTCGGTGCCGGCTTCGGAATGCGTCAGCCCCTGTGCTCTGTGCTCGTCACGTTTTGATGAGGAAAAAACATGTCGGCACTTGGTGCCTGCTCGGGACTCGTCACACTTGCTAGAACTTGTGTGTGTCACAGTGCTCCCCCCTCCCCCGACAAAAGAAGGTGCCTCCTCGATCAGTATCGGTTGCTTTTGGCCCTCGTCATGAGTTCCAGACTGATTAACTACGAGTGCCGAGGCACCGTTGTATCCTGATCGTGTTTTGCTTTAATGGGGGTCTTGCGCTCGGTGCTTCGAGCCTCTTTGCACAGACATCCCCTGGGCCACGGGAAGCCTCTTCAGCTTCATCTGCAGCCACTGGGGAGACCAGGTCTTCGTCCCGGACACACTGAGCTGTTTGCAGTTCCCTGCGTGTGCTGTGTCCTCTCAGGCTCCCGGACCTCGGCTCACGCTGCTTTCTCTGCGCCTGCCCATCTCCTGGATGTCCTTCTAGACTCTGGTTACCTTTTCTGGGGAAGTTCAGGGCAGCTGACCTGTCGAGTGGGGCTGTGGTCATTGCCTGTCTCTCTCCTCCCTGTTACCTGGACTGAGCTCCAGAAGGACAAGGGTGGGTAGCTTTTCATTTTTTCTTTTTTTGGAGGGGACACCTGGTTGGACTGGGTGCCTAGCTTTTCTTTATGCTCAGCAGAGACAGGGTGCGTACTGGGAGCTCGGTGAATTGTATGTAACAAATACATCTCACAGTTCACAGCTTCACCAATTTGCTGTGCAGTTGGGGAGGATGTGGCGTCTGTATCTTCGCCCGTGTTCCTCACAGTTGGACCTACTGCTCTTTGCTGCTACTCTCACCAAACTCACAGTGCTAACCACGCCTCGAGTTCTGCCACGAATGCCGAGTATCCTCAAAACAGCAGGACTGGGGTGAAAAGGAGGTGGTGTTGAGTTCCTTCCGGTGGGCTGGAGTCTCTTTCTCCACCTTGCCTCACTTCAGGGTCTCTTCGGTTGGGTTAATGGCGATGTGGCTGGACGATCGCGTCTTCCTCTGCCTCCACCCTGACCCACCTCCACCTCTGACTGAAGCTCCCTCTTCCTGCTCCTCCAGTCCAGAGCTGCAGTCGCTGGCCTGTCCCTAGTCACTGACTGGTGGCCCTAACTGTTTGAGAGCCGGAAGATGACACGTACAACTCGCTTAGCTTTGCAGCGTATGAAGGGGAAAAACACAAACGTCGACAAACTGGATTTTAGATCGAGTGGATACATGACAAGATACCCAATTCAGAAAGCCCAGGATCCTGAACCCCAGAACGTAGGTTCATTCATGTGGTGGACGGGAACATCGGAGTGGGCCTTTGTAGACTGAACTAAAATAACGATTCCATTGAAGTGAAGTACCCGTAGATCGGGTCGTGAGCTCCATGAGAGCAGGAGCCGCCCCCCATTCACCTCGATGTTCTCGGAACCCAGTACACTGTCTGGCACATAAGAGGTGTGTGATAAATGTTCACTGAGTGAGTGCATGGCTCCGAGGGGGGGCCCCAAAACAACCGGAGCTATCTTTTAGAGGGTGGGCCCCCTGCAGTCTAGGCTTCCCCTGCACGGTGAGTGTTCTAGGAACCCATCCATACCAGTGTACCAGCTGGTGGTGTTGTGAGAGGCTGTGTTCGACTTCAGTGAATTTTTTTTAAAGACTTTTTCAACACATTTTCCCATGTCATGGTGGGTGACTGACTGGCGTGCCTGCCCACACTGCGCTGAGTGTTTGTGGGTTTTCACCAAAACCAATGTGACCTCCCTGCTGTGCCCTACCCCCCCCCATTTCTCAGTCACGTGCTCAGCAGCTCTTTTTTTTTTTTGTTCCTTTTTTTTTGTTCCCCTGGATGGAAAAAGTCCTCAAAGGAAAACATTTTGCCATTGTGGACGAGGTGAAACAAAAATGGTAAAAGCACTAAAAGGCACCACATTTGAGAAGTTCAAAAACCATTTTGAGCAGTGGAAAAAACGTCTCGAGTACTTTGAAGGTGGCTGAAGTTTGAACATGTAAGAATAAAGACACAATTTTTAATAACTTCCATTTTGGGGGCTTTTCTCCCCTTGAAATCTCAAGGCTGCATTTTAAACCTTGCTGCCCATGGAGACCCACGTTGATGCTTCTCCAGTGGCTTTTCGTTTTTACCCGAGTCACGATTCATGTGTAACTCAGTTATTAGCACGCACCTGTGGGCATTGCAGCTGTCGGTGACTCCACATCTGTGTCCTAGCTTACTGTTCCCCTGGAAACTCCCGGGGAAACGCACTGTGCCTGTTAGGTAATCTCTAGCTGCTCCCACGGTTCCTGGCACGTGGTAAGCACTTCAGTGAATGTTTACTGGACGAGACCACGGAGACCCGGGAGTTTTCCGGAAGAAGGTTGCCGTCCGTGTGTTCCAAGTCTGTGCCGTAACCATCTGGTGGGGAGAAGAGGATAGTTGGTGTTCGAAGAATACCTTCCTGTAGTCAGCCTCACGCGGCGGCAGGCTGTTCCAAAGATGCAAGGCTCATTCCGTGGAACTCCCGAAGGGAGCCCGCTAACATTTGTAAAGCTCGCCTCAGCGTGAGGATGCGCTTCCAAGGAGCTGTACTGCTGGATGGGAAACCACTCCCCCCCCCCCCCCGCCGAGGCACTTTCCTGTCCAAGATGTCACATTGTCCCCCCTGCCCCCTGCCCCGCCACTCAGTGAGATGGCCCGATTGTTGGGGAGGTTAGCATCTTGCCCAGAATCACGTGGGTGATACCGAAGGAGCAGATGGGGGATTCCAAGCTCAGGGTCTGTATTCTATCTTGAACAACCAGAGCTTTATTATAAACAAAACAATGACCAAGATATGAAGAAAGAAAATCGGGACTCCACCCGCTGAGGTGTTCAGACCTCACCTTCGGAGAAAGTGCCGTAGGCGGTGGCTGCACTGGGCAAGCTGGGACAGGTCCCCAGGGGCGCAGTCACAGGTCCTCTGAGGTCCCCAGCGGTTCAGCGGTTTGCTGGTTTCAGGCTGCCC
Source organism: Trachops cirrhosus (assembly GCA_028533065.1). Lineage (NCBI taxonomy): Eukaryota > Metazoa > Chordata > Mammalia > Chiroptera > Phyllostomidae > Trachops > Trachops cirrhosus. The sequence goes on from CM052544.1 coordinate 121,156,637, forward strand.
TGAGTGGGTCAGTGGCAACTGAGAACAGTTGGAAGAACGGGATGGGGTTAAGATTTTAATAATATAATAAGAGCACTAGCATTGCAAATATTGACAAATATAAAAGTAGCATTTGTACTGTTGAAGAATTTCAGAGCATCCCTGTTTTTCAAAAAGGACTTGCCAGTGTGGGGGAACTCACTCACATGTGCAGTTTGCAAGGAGCTCCTCGGAGCACTCTCACAGTGATGCAGGTCTTGTTTCTGTGGCGGGGGGTTCGACTGTGCATCGCCAGCGCCACCCGCCCTTCATCGCGGCTCCCTCTCACATGCGGTGTCTCACTGACTCACCATTGCATGCGTCGCACCGAGTGAAAGAACGTCGAGTACCTTAGGCCCACGTTAGCCCCATAACTCGGCTCAGCGAGGTGATAAATACGAAGGACAGTGCAGCGGAAGAAAGGTCATGTGACTCTGAGAGGCGTGGCCCTTGGTTTCTCATCCCACTTCCTGTCAGTGTCACCATCTATTTCCTGTTATGTCAGTTATTTAACCTTTTGGGGCTCTAGTTTCTTCGTGAGCAAAGTGGACATGGTGACACAGCTCAGGCTGCAGCGGGGGACCTGCCCCGGACAGGACGCCCTCCCACCTCTGGGTGTGTCACTGGTGCGCACACACTCACGCGGACCGGAACCATGTAGACACAACTCGCCTGGCACGCACAGGGTGGTGGGCTGATCCGGCTGCTGGCCCGGCCTGTCCTCCAACGGGCAGATTCTGCCACGGGCTCGGAGTTTCCTGAAACTTACTCAGTTTGCACCATCACCCTGAAAACCACACTTCTGATAAGAAGCTCATTTTATCAAGTAGGACTCTTGATATCAAAAAGCCACAGAGCAAACGAAACATTTTAATGCGAAGAGACAAGCTACAAGGGAGTGGGCGTGAGTCCTTTGAGTTCTGAAACAAAAGTTTGGAAAGATGTCTTCAAAGTGAGATTCTTTTAAAAATGCAGGCTTACCATTGAAGATGTATAAACCAGAATCACCTAAGAAATTCTGATCATACTGTTTTCCAACTCATCTGGCTGTGACCGCGTCAGCCGCGCTCACCGGGGCGTCCTGCGCACTGGTGAGCACCCCGGGCGATCACTCCAAGCTGTGAGGCTGAGCCGGGGGCTGACCACCTGCGAACATGACACGGCAGGGCCTTCCGGGTGAGGCCTCGCAGGCTCTTCTCACTGTGATGGCCCTTCCAGCCGCAGCAGGTCCTCAGATGGCTTTTTGTTCGGGGCGTTCCCGTATAACACCGATGAGAAAAAAAGGGGTTGATTCCTGTCTGGGACCACTGCCTGCCTGGAGTTCGCACGTTCTCCCCACGGCCGCCAGGGTTTTCTCTGGGTTCTCCGATGTGTGCGTGAGGCGAATGGTGTCTGGGTATTCCCCGTCTGAGTGAGTGTGTGTGTGAGTGCGTGTGAGTGTGTGTGAGTGATGCTCCCTGAGGCGGGAGGGCGTCCTGTTGGGGGGGCGGATTTTGTTTCAAGATTCGGCAAAGTTCTGCTCCTTCTCATGCTTTTGAGAGCTCACATGAGGTTCTTTTTTTTAAAATTTAATTTTATTTTAATTGTTCAAGTAGTTTTCTGCCTTCTACCCCTATCCCAGCCCCCCCCCACTTGTTTTTGTCCATGTGTCCTTTATACTTGTTCCTGTACACCCTTCCCCTCTTCCCCTGAAATTCCCTCCCCTCTCCCCTCCGGTCACTGTCAGCCTGATCTCAATTTCAGTGCCTCTGGTTATATTTTGCTTGTTTGTTTGTTTTGTTGATTAGGTTCCTGTGAAAGGTGAGATCATAGCCAGGCGGCGAAAGACAAACGCCATGTGATCGCACATGAGGTTCTAACGACAGGACGGGCTGGGGGACTTCATGCCGACGGGGGTGTCCTCACAGTGGGACCTCCCAGGGAAGTGACAGTGGGCGTCACTTTAGTTGACAGTTAACTAATCTCTAAACTGCTTCGGGCATCCTGTTTTCCATGGTGAGAAATTAAGACAGAGTTGCAGATCGTGAAGAGGTCAGTCAGGAAAACGCATGTCACGTGCGCGCTGAGAAGCCGAGGGGCACCTTTTCCTTCCAGATAAAGAGAGGAAGGCCCCCTCATTTTTTACGGCCCCTTCACTGGCGCGGCGGAGTCGCCTGCATGCACTCGCAATGCCTGTCAGCAGCTCCACAAGTCAGTCTTCCCGAATGCTGGAAAGAGGGGCCTATTTTATCAGTGCAAAACCTGAGGAAGTGATTTCAGATTTGAAATTTATGAACGTGGAGGGGTTTCTATTCCTTCTTTAAACAAAAACAACCACGGAAACAGGCATGCCGGTGTGAGGAAAGCAGAGGGCGCTGGCATCGGTGTGCTGACCCCACCAGGTGGCCAGTGGCGAGGGCTGTGCCACAGCCGCAGGGGAAGGAGCCCGTGGCAGGGAGGGCAGCCAGCGGGCCAGTGACATCGTCCTCCGTCAGAGCAGATTTCCTGCAAGAACCCGCCGTCTTGGTTTGGTCATTTGCCTGGAGCATTTGATCGGCATGCGTAGAACTCAGTCCTCGCCTGTTCCCCGATCGGCGTCCAGCAGGGAAGGCAGCCGTCACCCCTCCCTGTGACTCCGTCTGTGACCCCCACCCCCAGATAGTTCGGTGGTCATCCTCAGTGTTCTGAGTCTGTGCGGATACGGTGCAGGTAGGGTACGTACCTCAGAGCGTGCGAGCGCCCCTTGATTCAGCGTCTCGTTTCCCATTATATTTCGGTTACCGATGGTGGGCCGCGCCTTTTTACCTGTCGTGTACATCAGACGGGCTTATGTACCCGCTTCTCCCCATCCTTTCGGGATTTCTGGGTAGATTTTCTTTTCTTTGACTTTCAACTTACTGATTTCCCTTCTCTCATTTGTGGGGTTTCTGCGTTCACTTCTTTGTTATTTTACTTTCCTGTGTTGTTGTATTTTTGAACAACCTTGTCCAATCCAAACAAATCTAATTCTCTCTCAGAGAGGAGCTGAGAGAGGAGAAGGCACTCTGTGAATAATTGGCGTAGAGGTGTTTTCAAAAACTGGGTTTGGATGTGGATAGAGCCGCTGCTAGTCTTGGCTGGCTGTGTCTTTATCTAAAAGCCACGGTGGTTAACACGGGCACTTGTCGGCTGTGGAAATGCGGACATCACAATTTAGACGGTTTTAAGAATTTGTCACATTCTACAAAAGGCAAATGCCTGGGTAGCACTGATGATTCTGTGGCCTGAATCATCACTCCGAGAGCGCTGAAGGGACTGGATCTTTGACTAAAATGAAACTGCCTTTAACGGGCAAGAATTAAAGCCAGCATTTGTTTTTTGCTTAATCCTCCCACAACCATTGGGAATAGAAGCTGGGGCGTGGATGCTAATTCCCATTTGGCACATTTCAAAATAGAGGTTAGGCAATGTCCCCAGAGCCAAGAGCTGTACGAGGTGGCGCCGGGATTTGAACACAGGCCTTCGACTCCGAAGACGGGCGTGAAGAAGTGGTGTGAGTCTAGGAGCCACGAAATACATATTTCTCACAGCCACGTACACAACTGGGGTTGTGATTTGATTGTTGAGTTAGCAGTGTTTTATTTATGTGATTGTGGGAAACATGCCATTTAGAATTGTTAGTAATATTGTGATTGTCTTTAATTATAAAATAACTTGGTTGTGTGACGGGTTTGTGGTCAGTGGTGATCCTCGAACCCCAGCAAATAGGTTTCTGAAAGCCTATGTTTAATCTATTTTATAAACTGAAAACAGCCATTAGAAAGATAGATTTAAACAAGCCTTTAACACTGTGTTATACATGAAAACTTTTTACATTCTGAAATGACCAGGTAGCACCCTGGTTAGAGCGAGGTCTCATGTAGGGTGATTGTGTCTTTTAAAAGGACCCAAACCTGAATCATGGCCTTTAAAATTGCTGTCTTTTCTAAATTCTTCTGTCTGTTTAACATGGGTTTTCCCAGCTTCAGTGTTGTGCTCGATTTTACTTGCGACAGAAATAGAATTCAGGGTCACGCTGTTTCCTTTATCCTGGAAAATCTCCTCTTTCCAAAGCAAGCTTTCTTTGCTGTTTGGCTGTCTGTCGGCCGGGGTGTGCAGGTCCGGGGTGGCCGGCGGGAGCCCTGCCTGTGTTGGCACACACACCCCCTGCTGAGTCCTCCGTCTACCGGGTGCCCGGTCACCCTGCCAGGTACACCCCATGTGGGTATCTTCTGTGTCGGAGACAAAAACTCAGAGAGAGGTGTAGCTGGATGAATGAGCAAGCCTTTTCGAATGAGGCAAGGATGTATATTAATCTCCTTTATTTCTTGTCCATGTTCACCATTTTTAATAATGTGGCTACTTTCAGAAATGGAATACCATATTTTAAAGGGACATTGCTTGCTGAGGACAGGGAGCATGAGAATGACAGGCAGTGTGTGGCCAGAGAATCCATGGGAGGGCTCATCAAATGTACAACATTTTAGTAAATACTGCACCTTACTCTACAATAGCTCCTTGATTTGCATACATCTCAGAGAAGCTATTGCTCTGTTTCCTGCTACTTGATTTTTAACTAGTTCTTTTCTTCCTTCCTCCATTCATTCATTCATCAGACATGCCTGCATGCCTCCTGTATGTGCCAGACATCATGGATGCCGGGAAACTGACCCGTCCCTGCCGGGCAGACCAGTGGGAGGGAAAGCAGGCCAGGAAATTAGGGCAGGCACTGTGTTTGTAAGTCATTAGCGATCAAGGAAGCACCAGGCAGCAGGTGACAATTCTGGTGAAAGACCTAAAAGGTGATGTCGGAGGGACATCACCTAGCACGAGCAGAGTAGTGACAGCCGAGATCCAGAAGCTTCTTCAGGGCCCTTAACACATGCTGACGCGAGCAAGGCACTGTCTCTGGGCCGGCTGCAAAGGGCAGGCCTCTGGGAGGTCCTTAAGGAAGGCATTCTTCCTGTGGGAACAACAGGTCTGCAAGCAGGGAGGCAGCAAGCTCACATCTGTGCTGGGGCGGAAGTTCTGCAGGAAGGTTTGGAGCAGGAATCTGCGGGGCGGGGGTGTGGAGGTGGAAGGTCACAGGAGTCCAGTGGAGAACTTCCGAGGAACTGGCATGGAGGCCATGGGGAATGGAGAGCCAGGCGTGGCTGTGATGGAGATTTGGGAGATAAACGGTAGAGACGAACTGGCCGGGTGGGATGTCGGCCCCTGGTGGAGAAGGAGGCGTGGACTGTAGGCGGAAGGTTCCTTCGCACCTCTCTAGGGGGCGTGGCCCCGCCCTGTCCGGCTCACAGGTGCGGGCCCTGCAGTACCAGTGCATGGTACTGGACGCCGAACGTCCTTGCCGAGCCTTGTGGTAACGCAGGGGGCGCTGTGGAGCTCCTGCCAGAGGAAGCTTGGTAGGTGCGCAGAATCAGCAGGGTGTGCTGCCCAGGCCCTCACTGGGAAGAATGGCTGTGCGGGCGTGCAGACGGGGAGGCAAACTGCCTGCAGCCCAGCGGAGAGGATGCAGGCGAGAGAACGCAGGCGAGAGGGGCGGGCGAGCTTCTGCCCTGGAGGCCTTCGATCCAGCCACGTGGTGTGAGGTTCCTGCGTGTCACAAGGAGGCACTGCCCTGACTCTGTGTGACAAGGGAAGTGGAACATGGCCCACATGGCAGAAAATGAGGCTGACGTGCAGGCGGGGGCCAGATCACAAAGGGAAATGTCTTCCTGGAAATGGGAGGAATTCCCCAAAATTTCAAGCGTAAAGGAAGCCGGTCACCATGTCAGCACCTCGGACAGGGACAGAGCTCCGCGCTTGGGCGGGGCTGCCACCAAGCTCCGCTGCGGGATTGAACCGCCCACCGTGCTGGGTTGAGGATTCCACTCAGTGACACAAATCTCGCCTTCAGTGTTAGAATTTCTACTCCAGCCACAGAACCATCTAAAGAGGAAGTTCATAATGCCCAGTTACACAAATAAGAAAAGCAAGGCACCCGCGGCTGGGCATTGGGAAGCAGAGGGCGTGGCTGATGCTCAGACCCCCCAGTGCACAGACAGACGCCTGAGGGGCGGGGGCTCCTGCCACCTCGGCCCTTCGTCTTCACCGCCTGCCCAGTCCCTGACTGGTCAGCCCCACCCCCGCCGTGGTCCTCAGCCACCAACCACATCTCCTGCCCTGCGAAAACAGCAGATGATCAACAGGAGTTTCCTCCGAAAACTTACACATGTACTTGCCGTCACACTCAGCTTCTCCTCCTCTTCCCCTTTTCACAGTTGTTTGTGTGCTTCCCTGTGTTTTTCAAGTGTTGCCGCTCGTGGTGGGAGGGGGCGCACCCTCCCCGGTCAGGTCAGCTGTGAAGTCATCATGAAAGAAATCTTGTGTTTACTCTTTTAAAACCTTTCATGTGAAAATGTGGAAGTCAGTAATTCGGTGACCTACCCAATTTGAAAACTCAGGTAAGTTGCCGTCACTGTAACATCTGACGGCATCACTGAGGGTTGAAAACATCGAGTACTGTACTGTTATTTAAGGAAGTTCCGGTCATTTCTAACTTTGAGCCTCTAAATAAGCATCAGAACAGGATTTTGCACTTGGTGAAGCCATATTCTTTTCAAGCCACTAGCCCATTGCTGCCGAAGGCGTGAGCTCCACATTTTGCCGAAGCTGCCCAGTGCAGGGACCGTGTGGCATGCCTGGCCCTCCAGGGCCCCCTTGCTGTCCCCAGGCACTGTCACTACAGCTCAGAGGGGCCACGCTACTCGGAGTCCAAACCCACACTGCTCACCTTGGTCATTCCAGGTCCGGCCACGGGTGTCTCAGTCTCGTCGCCCCTCCCCTCCCGTTTGCGCCCTGCTGTGCACCCACACAAACCATTTCTTCCCTGTGTGAACAAGGGGTCCTGTGTGTACTCCACTCTTCTGCACCTGCTGTTCATTCTGCCTGGTTTCTACTTCTGATGAGTTTTCCCAGCACTCTGCTTTTCTCTGTTCATGAAACTAAGGTCTGTCATCGCAGCCTCTGGGAAATCGCCTTCTCCTTTCCCATCCCCATCGGTCACTCCTGTGCCCCCCGGACGCTCCCCTGCGCCACGGCATCGGGTGTGTTCACTCTGCTTCTGCAGTTGCTTGTCGTCCCTCCCACTTCGCCACCTCGGCGTCCTCCCTGGGCTGTGACACTTCCTTCCTGTCCCCCAAGTCCGGCAGGGGACCATGCACAGCACAGGTGCGCAGTGAAGTGTGTTTTTTTTAATTTAATGATTACTCCTTTCATTAGGAACAGCAGCTTCTTTCAGTTTATTAATTTGCCAAAATTTATTAGTGACATCTGCATTGTGCTACTTATTTTATAACTAAAATCATTTCAGGTTTTTTGGGCTGTGTTTTATTTGTGACTTGTCGGCCAGCTTTTCGTGACCTTGCACTGGTCATTGGCAGGTCACAGTCGCATTAGTAACCACCGTAGTCATGGTGAGGAGTACGGTGGCTCATACGTGTGCGATGTCTTCTCGGCCCTCATTCCTCCTCTGCCCCTGTTGACGTGTCTTCGTTTTGTACTTTGCGTTATCTTGTGTCCAAAGTACTGGGCACAGAGCTCTTCAACAAATACCCAGTCCCTCTTTTGTGGAAAAGCATTCACAAATGTGGGTGATTATGTACAAATTGTATAAGCCTTACCCCACAAACATAGTACCATTCCTTCGTATTAATATTTGTTTTTGAAAACATTACCATATACCTTCCTGTTTAGATATTTGTGTTTTCCTAATTCAACGAAATTGAGGTCTAATATTTAGTAGATGCTTTTGGAAAACTAAGGTAATGCCTTTAAGGGTCAGTCACTGTGCTCACACTTGCTGATGTGGTGGCTTCTGATGCTCTTCATTCTGAGCTGTGTCATGTTTAAAATCTGGGAGAGAGCCCGTGTGGGTGATTCTCTAATTGTAAACAATATGAGCTACCCTTGACAAAGTTCACACACACAGCAGCACTTTGCTGGAATGTATACATGTGTATATGCTGTATTTGCCATGCATGTATAATGTATTCCCATGTATAATGTGCACCTGTGTTTTTGGCCCAAACTTTCAGGGGAAAAAATCTTTTGTTTTAATTTTTAATTCAATTATTTATTTATTTATATTTAGATACTTGTTTTTTGTATTATAAAGAAGTTTTAACTTTTCTTTTTGAACATATTATGGTATAAGGAATGTTATGCACTGGTAACAAATTGATGGTATTTACACATTGAAGGTAGATACGGAGTTAGTGCTACCCAGGTATAATGCACATCCTTTTTTCCCCTCAAAAATGTGGGCAAAATAATGTGCATTTTATACAGCAAAATATGGTGATTTCTCATCCCATCAAGGCACAAACCAGGATTCACGTTTTGCAGGTAAAGGATCAGATTCCATAAGTGAATGAGCCCGCCCAAAATCGTTGATACTAAATTACGGAACCCCACTTAACCCCCCATCCTTCCTCTTTCCCCATGGCCACATTTCTCTACCTCCGGAGGTCCAGTGGTAATCGTTAAATTCATTAGCATTGGTAATACTTACGTTCTGAGATGTTTCAATGTTAGCTCTAGGCTCAGTTAAATATTAGTTACATACTAATAAGTCCAAAGTCACGAAGTCGTTTACTGTCCCCAGAAATGTGGAAGTCAGTTGTAGGGCAGGTTCCACACTTGCACAGATGTAAGTGCCATTGAGCGACAGTCCAGCTGGATCTTACAGAGTGGTTATTTCTCTGGACTTGGACTTCTATAATACTTTAAAATAGCCAGAGTGTGCTTGTTCTCACACCTTCAGAGCGTTCTCAGTTTGAAGCCTGTCCCTAGTAGAACTGGGAGAATGTCTTTGCTGTTGTTGGATGGCTTTAAACTCTTGAGTTGTAAGAGTTTTTTATGTGTTATGAACACAACACTAGACCATTATCAGATAAGCGATTTGCAAATATTTTCTCCTATCATTTAGATTGCCTTTTAGCTTTCTTGTGGGTGTCCTGTGATGCATAAGTTTTAAATTTAGATGAAGTTCATTTAATCTGTATTTTCTTAGGTGGTTTGTGCTTTTTCTGGCATATCTAAGAAACAAATGACTAATCCAGCATCACAAAGATTTGCACGTATGTTTTCTTCTTAGAGTTTAATGGTTTTAGTGGTATACTTGTACATGTGATGCATTTTGTATTATTTCTGTATATGATGTGAGGTAACAGTCCAAGTTCATTCCTTTATGTGCATATCCATTTATTACACACCAGTTACTAAAATGATCATTCCACCTACCATTGGATTGCCTTAATACATGTTAGGCATTCTGCTGGATTATATTCATGTGAATGTGTATAATTTTTCATCCCTTCCAGATACTTCCACAAACGTAAGGGTTTATTTCTGTTCTCTCCATTCTGTTTTGTGGATCTGTTTTGATCACTTAGCTTTGTAGTAATTTTGAATTGGGAAGATATATATGGTCTGTTCTGGGCAATTTTCCATGTGTCATTGAGAATGTTCCAAGTGTAGTTGAAAAGATTCTGTATTCTTCGTCTGATTGGGTAGCATGCTCTGTGCATGCCTCTTAGTGGTAATTTTGGATAGTATTATTGTTCAGATCTTCTGTTTCCTTTGATTGTTTTTATTTCTTTGTCGTTGAAGGTGTGACAGTGAAATTATCATCTGTCGTTGTCGAACCGCCTTTCTCCCTTCAGTTCTCTCAGTGTCTGTTCCACGCAGGCTGAGTTGGTGTTGTACGTGTTTATGTCGAATATGCTCGCATACAGCTCTGTAATTACCTTCTCGACAGATTGACCCTTGTACCCCTGTAAATAGCTGTCCTCCTGTGTCTCGCACTGATTTCCGTCTTTAAGCCAGTTCTGTCGGGTCCTCCGAGCCACAGCTCTTCTCTCCTGGGCGGTGTTTCCGTGGCGTATTTCCTTCCACCTGCTTTCTTTCACTGCGGTTTGACCTTTGAGTCTGGAGTGCATCTGTTGTCCACGGCATGTGCTAGGATTCTGTTTTGACAAGATGCCAGTTTCTGCCTTTAAATGGTGTTTTTAATCCATTTATATTTAGTGTAATTACTGATAAGATGGGGTTTACATCTGCCATTTTGCTACGTTTTCTGTGTCTTCTGTCTTTTTCCTTCCTTACTACCTCCTTTTCTGTTAAATAGGTATTTTTACTGCATCACTTCAATTCTGTTGTCATTTCTTTTTCTAATTTTTAAAATATAGTTATAGTTTATTTCCTCAGTCTGTCCTGCTGATTGCAATTTACATGTTAGTTTACATTAGCCTTTTTCAGATTTGTACCGACTCAATTTCAACAGTACACAAGAGTTTCGCTTCTCTGTATTTAGGTCCATTCTCACCCCCACTTTTGTGTTGTTACTCTCACAACAAAGTACAGCCTTATGCACTATGTGCTTATCAATACAGATTTGTAATTATTTCTTTATGCAGTTGTCTTTTAAATGAAACAGAAGAAAAAACTACAACAGGAGTACATTTCTCCTGTCTTTTGTATTTCCTAAGTAGCTCCCTGTACCGACGTTTTTTCCAGTGTAGATTCAAGTCGCTGTCCAGTGGCCTGTCACTCACCTGAAGAACTCCTCTTCCTATTTCTTGTAGACCGTATCTTCTGTTTCTGTATTCTCTCCATTTTTGTTTAGCTGGAAGTATCTTGGTTTTTCCATTTTTTGAAGGATGGTTTTGCTGGGTATAGAATTCTTAGTTGACAGTCTTTTTATTTTGGTACTTGGCAGTGACAATCTCATTGTCTTCCAGCCCCAGAGTTTCTCTTGAGAAGTCAGCTTTGGATCTTCTTGTAGATCTCTTATGCATGAGAAGTGGCTTCTCTCTCACTGACTTTTCTCTATTTTCAGTATTTTGAAGATAACGTGTCCAGGTGAGGGCCTTTTTGAGTTTATCTTACTTGGATTGGTGGAGCTTCTTGGGTGTGTAGAATAAAGGTTTTTGAAAATCAAATTTGGGATGTTTTATGCCATTATTTCTTCAAATAATCTTTCTGCTCCTTTCTTTCTTCACCTTCTGGGTAGCTCCTTGCACATGTGCCCCCGTTTGGTGGTGGCCTGCAGGTCTCCAAGACCCTGCGTGTTCCCTTCATTTCCCCTCTCCCTCAGGCTGGACGATTCCCCTGGATCTGTCTTCAGGTTCGCTGGTTCGTCCCTCTGTCTAGTCCTGTCTGCTGTCGAACCTCTGTGGTGCATCTTCAGTGTCTGCTGTTACACTTTTCAACTCAAGAATGTCTTTGAATTTTCAAAAATTATACCCTCTGTTTATATCGGTATTTTCTATTTGGTGAGGTATGGTTCTCATAATTTTTTTTAGCTCTTTAGACACACGGGTTTTCCTTTAGTTCCTCGAATATACAGGGTCCAGCACAAATAAGGCCTCAGTGTTTATTACAAAATCATAAGCATGTCATTCTATAACATAGTATCACACTCGAGCACACCATCTGGCATTTTAGGTGAAGTGTTCAAATTAAAACTATAAACTGTTACATCCATATTATTACCCTACCAACCACACTCAGGCAAGCGTTACTTCTGCCGGACCCGGTATTTCAAACAACTGATTTAAAGTCTTGCCTCGTAAGTCCCAACGACTCAGCTTCCTCAGGGACCGTTGTTACTGTCTGTGTATTTCCTTGTGTATGGATTATACTTTCATTTTTCTTGGCACGTCCCATCTTTTTTTGTTTAAAACTGGGCAGTTGGTATAATGTGTCAACTGGAAATCAGATTCTCCTACCCCCACAGGATTTCTTTTTTGTTTTTATTTTGGTCTAGCGGCCTTTTCAAACAAGTACTATGAGGTCTGTATTTGTCATGGATTGTCACGGAAGTGTCTGCCCTGTGTTGCCTTAGTGGTCAGCTAATGACTGGACAGAGATTCTGCTGAATGCTTGGAAACTAAGTCCCTGGTCTTTGCCGAGAACATATGGGTGCCAGTGGGAGCCTGTCTTCACTGCTAAACGTAGAACTAACTCCGCCTTAGCTTTGCCTCTCTTATTCGGAACCTCGAGGGCAGCTCGGGGGGAGAGCTCGGGGCCTAGTCAGGTGTCCTGGGCGAGCACCTGCCACTGTACTCGCACACAGTCCTTTGGTTCCCGGGACTGTGCCAGAGCTGTTCGAAGCCCAGATTGACGTCTCATTCCCCCGCTTTGTCGTGTGAGCCTGTTGTTTGCTCTAGTTTCTCTCCACCTCCGGCAGCAGAGATTTTACATAATAGCCTCTGATGATTATCTTCAAATACGCCCAGAGAAAAGGGGTTTTTCATGGGATGAGCTCCCAGTCGTATCAAATAGAGGCATCCTTGTTTGATGCAGTTTTGATGTAGCTCTCCCCCTGCAGTGGCCTCAGCCTACTGGTTCCCATAGTGATTGTGGCTTCTGGAGTTCAAGGTGCCCGCAGAGCCAGCAGTAAGGGGTGGGACTGGGACAAGTGAAAACACCACAAGATCAAGATTGGGCCATTTAAAAAAAAAAAAGTAACGCTCCCTAGGTCTCTGCAAACTTGTGGTTGATTTCCAGACTTGTGAAAATGTTGGTTCTTGCAGTTTTTCCTTGCTTTTGGAGATTCTTGCCCAATCATTTTTCACTGATGTCACCGCTGTGTTTTTCTTCACTATACTTAGATGCATGGTTCAACGCTAGCTGAATTAATAAAGGCTCATTGAGAGCAGAATGCCTTGTTCCTTCCAGATACTTCTCTGAACGTGTCTGTACTTGTCCTGTTCTGCTCTAGGACTACGATGACGGATATGGCGCCACTTATGATGACCAGAGTTACGATTCCTATGACAACAGCTACAGCACCCCGGCCCAGAGGTAAGAGCCCGTCTGCAAGACTGGACCCCAGAACTGCCTGTGTGCCCTCCCTTCCACGTCTGCGCCCTCAGGGACAGGATGCTGCTGACCGGCCCGGGAGGCCACTCTGATGGGCCTGCCTCACTTCCTGTTTGCTGTAATGGGAGAAGCACTTCCTGTCCCAGCCTGGGTTCCTCCCCCGCAGTCCCCGCAGGGTTCAAGCAGCGAGGCTTGGGAAACACACGGTGAAGTTCCGTTCACTCTCAGGGCTTAGCAGTCCATGCATTCTGAGGTGGACCGCGTCTGCAAAGTGCGGCCATTCACGTCCCGAGGTCCCAACTTGCCTCGGAAGTGCGTGCGCACCTGCATGGTCTGTGCCGGGGGAAGAAAGCGCCAAAAGTTTTGTTTCAGAGTGAGAACATTTCTGTTCCATAGCAGAATTGTGTCTGCTTTCTGACGACTTCAGATTCCCATTAATATCCAGTTAGTTTGCATTCATTCTCTACAGAAGTTTTTGTTCAGCAATAAATGTTATCGGAGGCACAACAGCTGTGTAGTGACCTCCTCTGATGATACATGTTGATGCTCAGTGATGACTGATATCAGTGTCTGTTCCATTCAGAATGTTTCCCTAAATGCCTGGAAACCTCTCGCGTCATATTTAAAATTCTCAGTGGAGAATAAGGGTCGACAGACATAAAACAAAATGCTGGCTTTGTGAAGTGTTTAGACTGTGGACAGCGTGGCTATTCTGATGAAGCAGTAATTCGCTCTTGAACTCACATGAGTACTGGGCAGGGTTTGAACAGATGGGTGCCTTGCTTTGTTCACGCGATCCTGAGGTCGACAGGGGTTTCCCAGTGCATTTTGTGTTTGCTCCTGCCGAGGTGTTTCCTTGTGTTGCCTGTAACAGCGGGGAACCCTTCTGATGTCGTCCGCTGTGTGTGTTAGCCCAGCCTCCTGTGCCGTGTTTGCGTCCCAGAGCTGCTGTCCGATCCACATGGCCCAGCTCGGGCGACTGCCAGGCGGGCTCTCACTCACAGGACCTCCCCGAGGCATCCAGAGCTTCACAAAGAGTGTGGGGCGGCATCGACCAAGGAAAGGGATGCAGACTGGAAGATTAAGGGCTTTGCCAAAAAAACAAAAAATTGCACACGGAGCTGTTGTGTCTCCATCTGTCAGATGATGAAACCGAGGTCAGAGGAGTGAGGGACAAATGCAGAATGTGAGCCCAGACTGGGAACCTGACCCAGCCCTTCCGCTCTAAGCTGCGAGGACCCTTGAATGTCCTTGGTCACCAGCGCTCCCTCCTGTGACTGTGCACGTGGGTGTCAGGCACTGAGCTCAGTGCTGGGAGCAGGAAGATCATCGAGACAGAGTCTGTCTCCTTGGAAGGCTCGAAGACTAGAAGGGGACAAGTGGCAGAGTGGTGCGGTGACCCTGTGAGAGGTCTTTGGGAAAACTTAGCGTTTCCATGAGTAGGCAGTGCTGAGTGTGGCTGGGAAAACGAGAGGCGGGGAGATTTCACTGAGCTGTGCAGAATGAGCAGATGTCAGCAGGGGGCAGACACGGCGGTGCATTCCACGGGCAGGAGGAGCCAGGCCCAGAGGCGGGAACAGGGAGCGCATTTGTCTGTGTCACCTCATCACCTTGTCACCCTGAAGCCTGTGACTTCAGGCAAGTTGTCTGTCCCCGGTCAGCCTCGCCCGAGTTGGTGCCGCAGAGGCAACCTGGAGGTTGAAGGGGGCAGGAGAGCCCATAGTCACTGAGCAGCAGGTGGAGGGGGGCAGGCCGTCCACAAGGCCTGCTCATCGAGAGAACTCAGTGAGGAGACTTACGGGAGGTGGTCCATGCCCGGAACCCTGGTTCCTGCCCTCCCTCTGCAGCTCCAGATGGACTGAGCAGCCCTCTCTCCGGGGCGTGGTCAGCAGAAGCAGGTGCCAGTCCACCTGAAGGACTGTGCGGGGAAAGGATTCACAGGGAGGCTGGGCGGTGGTTCCCAGTGAGGGGTTCCCCCCATATGGATGGCTGACATCCGTACTTGTCATCCTGGGGTTGGAAGGTGAGCTGCTGCGGTCCGGTGAAGGCAGGTAGATCAGGACAGCAGGTGGCCTGCTGGCTCTGGGCGGGGCACGCATGGCAGGTGGGGCTCCTTGCAGGGCTGACCCTTCAGCTTCCTGAGGGCAGGCACCTCAGGGGAGTTTAGCTGCAGACACAACAGTTTCTCTCAGGAGGCTTTACAGATTAGGAACTCCCCCCACCCCAGCTCTCAAATATCTCGCATTAAAATGAAGGCACAAACCAGGGTCCCTGCAGAGGCTGGGGACTTGGGCACAGTTCAGCCGCATTTCCCTGTTGGTTTCTGCACGACCCCGACAGCAGTGATATTGTCGTGTAAAGCAAGGCGGCGTTTATCTGACTTCACACGTTTAATGAGCAGCAAGCTGTCCACGGCCACCGTGCAGAGAAATATGGCGGATTCTTTGTGGATTGGAATAGTTCCAACATCTGTGGGTTCAGAATAGTTACCGATGGCTTCCTGTGGATGCTCAGCCCCTGACTAGCTCTGGTGACTAAGAAAGAGCAGGTGATAAACGACCCCCGACCTCAGGGACCCACCCCTCCCTGGACAGGACTTGAGCCTTCACAGAAGCCACGGCTTTTGCTCCAGGAAACCCTTTGGAAACAGATTCGTTTCATCCTAAACTGAGGGATTCATTTTTATTTGCTGCCTTGTTTATAATCCTAATAATGACAGTTTACAGCATGGTGACCGTAGCTTATATGACACTATATCGAATTCTGGAAATTTGCTGCAGAGGGTGGGTTTCAGGGGCCCCTGTCACACAGAAGAAGTGGCTGTTGGAGGGCACATTGGTGAGTGTGGCCACAGCAATCACTCCACTCATTTTCCAGGTCATTGTGCACACACCTTACACGCAGTTTTCACTTACAAAAATCACAGTACTTTGGTCTGTGTTTCTGAATAGCTGTAAGCTCTCCAAGGAAACATTCGGTTGCTTTAGTGACATAAAGAAGGTGGAACAAGAGGGATTCGAACAAGTGCTGATAACCCTCCGAGCGTGCGGAGATGGCTGCATGTGTGATGGAAATACCTGTGTCTGGACGGCTTCAACCCTGACACGCTAATTCCCCACAGCACCGTGTGGGTTGGCTGCACTTTGAGACCGTGTTTCATTTGGTCCTCCAAAATCACTGTGATTTTCGTGAAAACACTTAACAGTGACTGGAGGAAAGAAATGAGGAATAATAGCTGCCAATTTTGGAGGATCTATTAAGTCTGGCGCTCAGCTGTCTGTGTCCTTTGTGTGTGCTATCTCGTATTTTCATAGCGGGCCCGCACGCCCAGTCCCTCAAGCACAGCGGTTGGGGACCGGGGTGTTCAGCTGTCGGAGCTGCGGGGATGGGCACCCGGGGTGCGTCCTCAACGCCGATGCCACGGAAAGCGGCGAGACAGAAACCCCTGTTGCCCCAGCCCCGTCCCCTGCTTCCCTGCCCCGTCTGCTGGCTGCTTTCCCCCGACTCACCCAGCACCGTCTTCTCAAGAGCTGACCTGTCGCCGTCTGGAAGAAGTTGGGGATTTTCACTTTGGAAACCACCTGCTGTTTAACTTAAGTTTTAACCGTTGACGTGGCAGTGAAACTACCATTCGGAAGATCCTGCTGAGTTGTGTCAGAGTTGGCACTCTCGGACGTTAAAAGGCGATGAGGACTGGCTGGAGTGAAGAGTTTTTAGCCATGCCTTGTAAAATGTTTGCCAGGCATACTCCCCCCGGCTGGGTCCTTCGGGGTCTCAGCTCCCTTTGGCCCAGCTGCTGTGAAGGAGCCCGTCCGTCCATGCACAGAGAGCTGGTGAGCTCTCAGCCAGCGCACGCTGCCCCCACCGTGCTGTGCGGACAGGGCCCGAAGCAGAGACGCCACCCCAGGCCCAGTATAAACCTGCAGCTAGATACTGGAATGCTTGGCCAGGGCCCTGCGGTAAAGAGTAAAAGTAAAAAGGCAGGAGGGCGGCGGCGACAAAGCGAAGCTGCAGCCGAAAAGGGAGAAAGGAAGGAACAGGTCCAGGCCGAAGCGTAACGTGTACGTGTCCCTGTTCACACGCACCGTCGGGCCTGGCCATCTGCTGCCGCGCGTTGGTGCATTGGGATGAGTACAGGTGGGGCGTGCATCTACGCGTACACACACACACGCACACACACACACACACACCCTCTGGTCTTAATCCTAACCTTAGAAGGCGGGGGTTACCCCCGTTTTACTCTTCAGAAAGCTGGGGCAGAGAGGTGTGATGAGTGGCCCCACTTGGGGCCCCGCTGGTCTCGGCCCGCTTCTTAGTCCTTCGCCGAGTGTTTCTCCGAGGACACTTGTGTCCCTGGGGTTCACAGCACAATGTCCGATGGTATGAGGGCAGGCTTCTCACTGTTTAGTGCTGAGATTTCAAAGCTGTTAGGAAGCTATAATTAGCGCCTGAAGCCCATGATCTTATGAATATTGCTCCAATGCAGGTATGACAGATTTAAGTTGAAATCTGTGTAGACAGTAACGGGAGGTCATGGGCAGGAAGCAGTGGAGCTGGTGGCCGAAGCCCAGGCTGCGGTCCGCGGGGGCCGAAGCTGGGCTGACATGGTGCTGCCAGCTGATTGCCTGGTTAATGCGTCAGCCGCTGTGGACACGGCCGAGTGAAGGTGTGATCCGGTGACTCTGTCTGAGAAGCTGCGTGGGGCCCCCCTGAGTTGCAGAGCCTCCCACTAAACCTCATCCCTCGGCCGTACTGAAAATAGGCTAAGAGATGTCATAGCTTCATCAGGAAAGTCCTCAAATGTAAACTCATAAAAAAATAAAGACAGGCATTTTTTAAGATTCATTAAGTTGACAAACTTTGAAAAAACAAAATACCTACTGGGTGCTCACCAGGTGTTAGCCGCTACCTTAGGTGCTGTCACCCCCAGCCTTTCAGTTTGTCCCCAGGATTGTCGGTCTGTCATCGTGCGAGTGAGGACACTGTGCTCCAAGAATGTGAGCCTGACCGGGGTCACAGAGCCGATAGGGTGGGCCTCACGCCCAGTCCTCTTTAAGCCCCACGTCCTTCTGCCTGGCTTGGAAGCATGGAGTCAGGAAGCTCTGTCCCAGTGAAGGGGGAGCATCCCAGCACCCCGAGTTCACCCCGTGGCCCCTTCACGCGTGGTCTCCGCAGGCGTGTGGCGACCCATGGCCGGGCAGAGGCATGCTGTGCTAATCCGTCAGCGCACACACGAGACCCACCACTGAGGAACTGCGGAGGGATGGTTGGGTGCGAGAGCAAAGTCCACCAGGGACGAGCTGCATCGTTCGGAGGTAGCACTGCCTCTGCCTAACGACCGAGAAGGCTGTGCTTAGGACCAGCCATTCCCCCCACCGTCCCTCCCCCCATCCCAAGGCAGATGCAGCACAGAGGACGTGCCAGGGAAGGAGCTCCCTTACGGGAGTGCCGTCCCTCGTGTGCCGGGGTTTCTGAAACGCGGGCATGTGGGCCGTCAAACCCCCAGTGTAAACCTTCACTCCAGGACTGTAAGGTCTGTTAGAGAAGGATCCGCTCTGCGGCCTCCCTGTTTGTTTCCCCACGTTGCCTACGTTCTGAACATGTTTTCCTGTTGATTTGGGAGGGAATTCTTTATTCGCTGATTCTAGAGAGACAGAGGAAGGGGGGAGAGAGAGACGTTGGCCTGCTGCCCCACTGGTTATGCGTTCATCGGTTGGCTCTTGTATTTGCGCCAATCGGGGATCGAACCCGCGACCTCGGCATGTCATTTAGTGAAAAAACGATATAACGGTTGTGTAATACCCAACTCGGAAGTTAGGTGGCGTGATTTAGTGAAAAGACTGGGCTATAAAACCACGCACTCCTTCCTGGACGGGAACCGGCTCCATCATGTCCTTAGCTGCAGGTTTGGGCCCAGTCATTTAACCGCTCGGATTCATCTCGTCTCATCTGTAATACGAGGGCAGTGCTATTTGATTGTAAGGTGGGATTCCGTGAGGTAGCCGGCATAAGCTGTGCAGCAGAAGTTCAGTAAACACCTGAGATCCCGTGTCGCGGGTGCCACGGCGTGTTCTAAGCATCTTACAGCCTTACAGGCAGGCCCCGTTACTGTCCCACTTTCTAGACAAGGAAGTTGAAGCCCGGGGTGCTGGTGGTGGTGCTTCCCTGAGGTCCACGGGGAGCAAGCACCAGCGCTGGCCCGGGAACCAGCAGGTCGAGTGCCCAAGGTACCACCTGCCCCTCTCTCTGGTAACTTGGTGACCTTGACCTTCGCCACTGCTGCCGTTGGAGACTCAGCTGGCTTTTCTGAGACAGACTCCAGTCAAGAGAATCCCAACAAATAAGCAATCGGAATAAAATTACATGTGCCGTTGAGGTTCCCCATTTGTGAGAGAGAGTGTGTTCCTGAAGGCCTTGTCGAACCTGGCTTGTGCCTGGACTCCTGAAGGGTGGGCAGGTGCGGGCGTGCAGTGCAGCCTGAGTGACTGGGGAAGGATGTTCCGTAGGGGTGTCTGCGGCTGGAGTTTCTCTGAGCCTAGTCCGACCTTGCTTAAGAGACACAGGACCTGAGGGGCTGAAATGATGCCTGTGAGACAGAGGCTCTCCTTTCCCCTGTGTCTGTCGTCCTGAAAGAGGGCGGTCCTGTTGGAAGGTGATTGACAGGTGCACGTCTACAGCCTTGCACGGCCTGTGGCCTTTGACCCAGTATTTGTGCTGTGGGTGCTCAGACTTCCTATATAAAGAGTGTTCGATAGTGTCAGTGTGAAAGCAATAGGCAGTTTCTGGCAAGGTCAGGGACAGAGGGGAGACAGTTTAGATACAGACAAACATGTATGCGTATCGGCCTGGCCAGAGCCGGCAAGGCCGCATCCAGACCTGGTCCAGGAGGAGGGAGGGGTTTCCTGCGACCGGGCTGCGCTGCCCGGGTTTGAAGCCCAGCTCCTCGGTTGCTGACAGTGCCCCTGGGGCCCGTGATCTCCCCTGGGCAGAGGCAGTGGGGCCCCTCACAGGGCTGTTGCCAAGCTAACGGAGAGCCTGGCACCGTCTGCCTATAAAATCAGTAATTTGTCGTCCGAGACGCTACCAAGGAAAATCAGGTTCAACCCCAAGTTAGTAGAAGGGAAAGGGTGAAGAGAGGACTGGACGTTGATGAAACTGAAAACTAGCAGGAGAGGAAAGCAGCACTAAAGCAACCGTTGGTTTCTGATCGGATTGCTGCTGTCGCTGACCCGATAGACCGAGTGAGGGAAATCAGACAGAACAGCGGAATCGTCGCCAACCGGAAGGTGGGCTTCGGGTCCGCGGTTCTGTCAGACCTCACCTGCGTGTCGGGCTGGGACGCCAGAATGATCTTTTTAACATGCCGTAATTAGTGTATATACTCTCAGAATGACTTCCCAACCGCGATTTCTTAAATCACCAAACATCTTTTTTTTAATTTATCTTCAGAGGGGAAGGGAAGGAGAGAGGGAGAGAAATATCAATGTATGGTTGCTTCCTGTGCATTCCCTGCTGGGAACTGGCCTGCAACCCAGGCATGTGCCCTGACTGGGAATCGAACCGTGATCTCTTGGTTCACAGGCCCGCGCTTAATCCACTAAGCTACACCAGCCAGGGCACCAACTGCGATTTCTTAGTGAAGTAATTCTCTGGCCCACATCTGCCTCTCCAAAGTTCTTCACCCTGCGGCCACCAGTGCCCAGCACGGGGCCTGGGACATCAAGACCGCTCAGTAAACACCCTTTATGGAATGAACATGGGCAGGTGGAATTTCACTTCACATCAGTAATTTTAGAACAGCGTAGGTATTCCCATCCAAATGTCTGGGTGTTAAATTTGAATTTAAATACAGTTGCTGCGGGTAGCGTAGTTGAAGTTTTTAAAATTCTACATATCTGAACAACGAGGCTGAATTATTTGATACGCAGATCGATCAAGTTACTGTGCTACCAGATTTTCCGGAAATACTGAGAACCGTTTGCTGGCCTAGCACCGTCTCCCAGGTTTGTTGACGATCCCATACACACTCAGAGAGGGTGCTTGCACTGTTCACATATGTAACATTTCACATGCACACACACTGCTTGTCACAGCTAAATTTCCTTAAAGGGTAATATGGAGGGGCTTTGAAATCCAGCCACCAAACGTGTCTGTCAGAAATCTCCCCCAAAAGACTCCTCAGTGTAGCAGATGGAGGTGTTGGCTGCAAAAACGCGTTCGAGATCCCACGAACAAGTCCCATTAACGCATGGTCTCACGGAATGTGCTGTGGACTGCTCCTCCGTGCCGATGGGCATTTCAGATGCTGCGGGAGGAGCCGGAGACTCCAGTCCCGGAGACGGCGCGCCCTGGCCCGCGGCGTGGTCGGACTTGGGTGCACACAGAGATAAATGCAAATAAATGGGTACTGAGCCCGAACTTTATTTCGTTCACCATGCAAAAAAATCTTTTTGTGCTTTTTAAACGTGTAGGTACATATTTCGTTCTTTGGGAATCAGTTCTCGTCCACCTCCCCAGCCTCCTTCTAACTTGGGGACTGTCACAGCTTTCCTGGCCACCCTGGGCCGTGACGGCTGTGTTCTACCACGTTCCAATATGTAGTTTTGATGCTTTGCACAAAGAATTCTCGTTAAGATCGCTTGGGATGTCTTGTGATGATACATGTAGTTGATACATTTTTTAGAATCTTTTGCCAGAAAAATAAGTTACAAAAATGCATCTGTTCCCTAGTGTTTCTTCATAAGAAGTCTCGGTTCTAAATGTTAGTGTTTCTGGGAAATTGATTTATTGTTGAAATTAACAGCCGCAGTAGAAAGACTGGAGCTCAAGTCCAAAGACAGGTCTTGCTTTGGACCCTGCTCTGTGCTTTGTTGTGGGCCCTGGAGCAAGCCAGCGGCGCACCTGCTGAAACCCAGCACTTAATTAATAAAGTGAAAGGACAGAATAGCGCTTACCTACCTGAAAATTACATGAAGTTATGAAATTGCAGAGGACCGTGCAAATAGAAGGACGCTCTTCGTTACTGTTGCATTTCTATTCAAACTTGTATCACTGAAGATCAGGCCCTCACTCACGCTGAGCAGAAATGGGTTGTGCAACATCACGGTGAGTGCTGGGGAAGACGGTGCTTAATATAACCTCTGCTTTAATAATATTGACAGCAGCTGTCCTTGAATAAGAGCCTAGTAATGTAACATAGTATCTTATTTAAACCTCACCCCAAGCTTACAGAAGATTTGCTCTTAAAACTACCTTACAGAAAATCAAATTAACTTTGCCTAAGCTCACACACGATAAATGATAAACACGGAAGCCTGGGTTCTGAGAATGTTTGTTTGACCCCAGAGCCTGGCTCTTAACTCTCAGTTCTCTGGTGTCTGCCAAACTAAGATGTAAGTAAGATGAGCAACCTGCTGAAAAACGGAAGTATGACCACCACGTAAGGAAAGCAAACGTAGCCCCGCAGGGGCCGCAAGGAGTGTGAGGTCCCCTCCTCTGGAGCGTGTGGTTCAGTGTGTGTGTGCTTGTGTGCCCACGCAGGCCACTGAGGGGGCGCTCCAGTGCCTGTCCCAGAAGTTCTTGGGTGTTTGCTTTTGTCCCCAAGTTACAGGGCTTTTTGAAAACGTGCCCAGACCGATTTTCGGATTGCAGAACTGCTGTGGTTGGTAGTTAGGTCGCAGTGAAAGGCACGCAGTGTGCGGGGTGGCTGGGCCTCTCTCCTGACCCCATGGTGGTCTGGCCGTGGGGACGCGGGGACAAGCTCTGTCTCGGAGCTCTGCTTTCTGATCACTTCCGGACTGCATGTTGTCCTCATGCTTTTTGCCTAGCTCGTCTCTTAGCTGTCAGCTTAGACCCTTCTTCCGGGAGGCGTCCCCCTGTCCCCGGAGTTGGTTCAGGACAGCCTCTGAGCCCTTCGTGGGCTCCGTCGCCCTGCGTGTGTGTGTCTGACTTGCGCACTACACACGTTTTATCACCCAGGCCAGGTCTGCTTTGCTCACTGCCGCGTCCCAGTGCCCGGCACGCCCTGGCACTGGGTGTTCCATAAACATCCGCCAACAGAGGCTGAAGAAGCAGGCGGAGTCTGGACTCCTAAATCCCAGCTGAGACGTCTTTCTCCAGAGACAGTGTAGAAAGAGAGTTTCTCCTTAAGTGGTAGAAAAGTGTTGTTTTCTTCTTTTAACCTAAATTTGTAAAAGAGAGACAATACCTGAAGGCGAGTCTGTCGTAAAGGTGAGAGAGGGTTTGTGCGGAGTCCCCAGCAGCACCCGGCTCCCCATGGGCGCGTGAGGGGTGTGTCTGGTGCCCGTGCTCAGTCCTCGGGTGCCAGTCCACCTGCCCCACACCCAGCACCCAGTGCCCGGCACCGGGCAGGCGCAGTTGAAGTGGGTCCCCAGCAGCATGGGCTGCCTCCCCCCGGTGCCCCCTGCAACCCTGTGGAGAAGAGAAGGAGAGGAGACGGATTCTGAGGGTCTCTTCAGAGCCCAAGGTTAAACACAAAACAGAACTTTCTGGGTTGAGCCGGTGCCCCTGAAGGTCGGCCTCCACCCTCCGGTCCGGCCCCGTGCCCGCCAGCTCCTGTGCCGGGCAGCGAGGCCCAACCCGGAGAGCGCCGCCGTGGGGAGGGGCAGCAGCAGCTCTGAACGGCCAGCTGCGTGTCTGGTGCCCCGCAGACCGTGCTGGCGGGTGCGGGCTATTGTCTGACGAGGGAACTGTTGCATCGGAAAGAAGGCTTTGCAGACTCGATGACAACAGTAGGCTCAGGAGTAAGTCACCATGTCTTTTTTGCCCACTGAGTGCAGGGCCGGGGTTGTGTGTGTGAACTCATGGGATCACCCCTCGTTCACTGTCACCCTGTCATCGAAGACACAGCGGGTGTCACTTGCTGAGCGGTAGCCACAGCCACAGAATTCATTCAGTCCTGCTTTCGGAGTTTTATCGGGCACCCGAGCTGCATCACACACTTGCAGGAGCTGGAACTCCAAAGAGTAGCAGCCTGCCCAGAGGACAGTGCTTGTGAGTGAAGGACGGGACTCGGTAGCACGCGAGCCTTCCGTCCGGACCCCGAGCTCTGCCTCTGCGCTTCCCGTCCTAGTGGTCTCACCCCGGTGCCTTTTACACGCAGCGACTCCCTCCTGCCCCCGCACTTCTCCTGCGGAAGGTCTGAGAGGCCTCTCAGCCCCACCGGGCCCCCAGCAGACCCCGGTGCCCCTGCCCCGGGAGCCCTTGCTACCATGTGCCGCCCGTCTCAGGAAGTGGTGGCACTGGGTTCCTTGGCGCCACGGGCACGTCCAGGAACTTTCCATCTCATTCAGCATTGAACAGCAGAGCCCTTCAGTAGCCCGCGTCACCCCGTGTGACCCACCTCTGCTGTCCCCCACTGTGACCCTCTTGTCCCCGCTGCTTCAGCCACACCGCCTTTCTGACCCACAAATGTGCAAGAATGTGCCCACGTTCGGACTTTGGCAGGTGATGGTCCCCCACCCAGAACACTGTTTCTGCAGAGGGTGTGTACTCAGCTCAAGCCTCAGCGCTTGTGACAGCTGCCAAGAGCCAGCTCTCCGCCTGGGTCGGAAGGCGACCCCGTGGTCCCGCTCCCTCCAGCCCCTCCAGGGCTCTGCCGTGTCTCAGCTATCCTCCTCACCGCGTGTACTGTCTGAATGGCTTCTGTCTGGCTCGCCCACTGCAGCGTGAGCTGTAATTGTGGGTTTGTTTTGCTTCTTAAATGGTTTTAAGTAAATTGAACATGTGAATGAGTGGATGAAATGCTGGGCTGCTGGAGCCCAGAGTCCCCCTGTCCCCCCTCCTGCTGTGCAGTGCAGGGCAGTGCTCCCCGCCCCTCCCGGGGTGCTTGCACACTCAAGGTGGGGGGGCGATGTTTGCACGTGGAGGGCAGAGAAATGGGCTGCCGGAACCATGACAAGACTCGCTAAGTCAGGCGAATGTGTTTCTCTTGTAGGATTTATAGGAATCTAAACCATTGTTAATGACGGAGGAAAATTCAGATCTTAATAGCTTGTGTTTTACAAAGTAAGATGACTTTAAATATTTAAATATAACCAGTTTCGTTGTTTTCAATCACTGATTTATTAGTAAAGAAGAAAAAGATCTGTTTTCTGATCCACCATTAAAAATCCTAGCCTGCCCTTGCAGAAAAAGTGGGAGACCAATTTCTAACTGCCATTTAAAAATTATTTCCATGGTGTATGTACTTGACATTGGCCCATTTCTTAAAATAGAACTCCACTGTAAACTGAAATTCTTCTCCACTCTTCCCTGAATAAGGAGCAGAAACATTCCTCATGTTGTTTTAAACCCTATTTTCCACTTTTTTTTTTTTACTGAATCTTTAGAAACATGGGGTAAAATTATTTTTAAAATTTGCCGGTTTCCCCTCCCGTCAGCCCCGTGGCGCCTGCTGTCCTGAACCGTGGGCTCTAACAGGTTAACAGTGTGGACCCCAAAATCAGTCCTGCAGGCTTGGGACCTGAGGGTGTCACTGAAGCGTCCTCACAGGAGAAGGGGTCTGACTGAAGGAGACACTGTGTCTGGCCCTTCGGATTGAACATTTGGGTGTTCCAATTACTGGCAAATGCATGTAAGTTGTCATCCTTAAAGAGAATTATTTATGTCAAACCTCAGGGTACATTTGTTTTCTTACATTCCTGGCACCAGAAGATAACACACCAGTTTAGGGACCTGGAGCTATCCCGACGTTAAAGCTGTGCCTGCGGTTCCCGTTCTCCCTGACTGCTCCCTGCTGGCCTGACCCAGGGGGCGGTTTCTGTCCCAGTGGTTATTGAGGCTGATTAGCCGTGGCGCTGGGCTCTGCCCCAGGTGGCTGTGGGAGAGAGCGTGTGCCCAGGCTGCGTGGGCAGGGAGAACTTCCCAGGTGCTAGGACCCCGCTCTAGGCTGTGTGCACACTCCCGCCCTCCTCACACTGCTGCCGCTGTGCTTCCCAGGGCCATGGGGAAGAAGGCTGTGGGTCTCATGGCCCCTTTTCACCCCAAGGTAGCGAGGGCCACGGAGCGCTTCCGTGGGCACGGCTGTGTTGCTGTCAGTCGCGCCAGACTCAGCACAGAAGGGTTTAAAGACAGGTTTTCCTCATCAAGTGTAGAACCATGATCAACCCATTTCGTGTTGATGTGAATAACTTATTTATTGGGAAAATCACTGTTTTCATAAAAATAATCAGTGAGCATTGTGGCACGGTTTCATATGTGTGCAAGTCTTTTTAACACCTGGCTTACTAGAAGCTAGCTGGACTCTTCCATTGGCTTCTGCACGCAGCCTGGCGGGCGCGGCGTTCTTGGTGACATCGTTGGAATGGCGAGTAGGCAGTTGGAAAAGGGGTGTTCCGCTAGCCCCTCTCGGAGTTGTGGGTGTTCTTCCCGGAGACTGCGCCTGACCTGGCAGGTGGCCGTCCCTGAGAGGTTGGCCACCCTGTACGTCTGGGGCCGCCCCAGCAAACTTCGCACACGCTGTGGGATTGTGGCGCCCCGGCCGCCTTATGGGCATTGTAACGCCACGCACGGGTTGTTGGGGAGATGCTGGTTCACCGAGTTAGGCATGTTTTTACCAGGCTGCGACACGTTATGCAATATAAAAATGTCCGATTTGTGTTTATCACCACCAGTTCAGTTTTCCGCATTGCAAACCAAAAAGGACTTCACATGAGGAAGGGAGGTGGACCAAGAGGATGGACTGGAAGCATGCATCTGCTTCACCCACCCCCTTCGAAACGTCCCGTGAGGGGACAGAGGAGGTTACGAAAGATTCCTGAGGAAGCGGAAGCAGATGAGCCTGGACCTGTGAGGATGACAGAGTGGGACGAGGGGCCGTTCCGGAGGAGGGTGCTCTCACGGTGGAGGGTGCAGGGTGGAGGGAAGACTTGGCCCCCACACCAGGGCTGTGAATGAAGATCACGCAGAGGCTGATGGAGGAGCTGCCTTTGCAGCCGCTCCGTTGGTCGAGCCTGTGACCCACGAGAGCTCAGCAGGGTTTGTTCCCAGATTAAAGCCGTACCCGCGCAAAGCCAAGCCTCAGTGCCACCTGCAGGGGACCCACAGCCCCAAACACGGAACCTACATTACATCGGTGCCTTCCCCACAACCACCAGAGGACAGCTGCTTGACACGGGGGCGTCATCATCCACAGACAAGAAAACAGAGACTCTCCACTGCAAAGATTAACACGTACCCCAAATTACTACGAATTTAACCAACAGACTCAACCGGCTGAAAAACTAACAGCTTGAGAGAACTGAGCTCAGGGACTAGGAGGCGATTGTAAGGTAAGCAATTCAATCCTCTTGTGCATAAGAAGACGTCACATCCACACAGGCCAAACCACTCAAGGAGTCGGGCTCACACAGTCAGCAAATGGCTGATCGGGCTGCCGGTGGCCCCAGAGGGGGAAGGGCTGACAGTGCGGAAGAAAAACTGAGGGAGGCAGAAGGCAGAGCCCCAGACAGAAAGCAGCCTCGCTGGGCCACCAGGATGGGACAGCAAAGGGAATGGAGCAGCGGAGAGAGAGTTTTGGCAGAGAAGACATCGAGGAGTTGGAGAAAAAACGCACGTGATTCTTCACATCCGAAGGGCGTACCAGGTGCCAAAACACCTGGTAACTGGTGTGCCTCCTCCCAACGTGGACGTAAGGAGGGATTAGAGAAGACTCGTGCTTTTCGTTAAATAGACTCATGCGACTTTCTTGTTGAACGGATCCACTCCAGGCTCCTTTGAGGCTCCGATGAGGAGGAGACAGCCAAGTGTGGGGAAGAAATGGCAGCTGTCGGGGCCTCGGACACGCCCGGCTCTCAGCCCTGGTCCTTGCCTGTTCAGGGTGGCCCTCAGCTAGGCTGCCTTCCCGAAGGGCCTCGTGAGATTAGCTCCAGCCACTTCAAAGTAGAAATCAGTGCAGAGGCTTGAAGAGGTTGAAGGGGTGAGGGAAGTGTCAGCAGTTCCCCCGAATCCCATCCACAGAGACAGGGCTATCTGGGGACTCGGAGTTTTGGTCCTCATTTTGAACCCCTGTTGCTGGAGGGTAGAAGACCCGGGGAGACCCAGTCTGGTCCCAGGGCCACCATTTGCTCCTTAACGCTATTATCTCCCGGTCCTGGGCACAGTTCCTGACGCCGACCGATGGGATCAGGAACCTCTGAGAAAGCTGGAATCGTGCTGACCGCGTAGATGTCCTTTGACCCCAACACGCTGGGGAACGTGGAGAAGGACAGAAGCCCCGGCAGATGCGGCCTCGGGCGGTGAGAGGCCCACTGCTGACCTATGGAGGGACGGGCTGCCCTTGAGCCTTTTGACGGAGTTGAGGTGTGTTCGGCCCAACGCGTTTTCCTGCCTGTCGTTAATATTAAAAGCGTGTCCGTACATGAGGAGGCGGTTGTGGTTTTCACCTTTGCCGCAGTTGGGTTTTCAGTTCATCCTCGGGAAACAGGACACGTCTTCGGTTAACAGACACGCGAGGTCCGCGGAGACGCTGTGGAAGCAATTCCGACGGGACCGACAGGTGCGAGAGCGGGCTCAGCTGCTCCCGGCTTCCCGGCTTGATGACAGGCTTGCAGTAAATAATCAGGAACCAGCGAAGTGATAGAAGATGCCAGTTTAAAGTTTTCACTCATCAGAGCAAAGAGACCGCCTTATCACCGGACCGCTGCTGGACCACATTGTGACGCCTGTTATCCTCCTGTAGGTTGGAGAGCATCCGTCCATTGTCCCGGATTTTCGGGCTGAGCTGTGGCAGAGCACTTGGCAGACGCGTTGCCTGTCTCCACCGATGCCCGTCCCTGCGCGGTGCATTTAATGAAGGAGGCTCAGTTTGGTCACAAAGCGGTTGTTCGACGCTTGTTTTGGTGCCTTGGCCCCTGTCATTTATCGTCCCGTGTTGCACAGTGAGGACCCGTCTCAGGCAAGGGAATTACTCTGATGTAATGCAGGGGTTACTCACTTGATCTGTGCAGCAAAGATAAAATTTGCACAGATGCTGGGGTTTTATTAGTCTAAGGGGCCCCGCTGATGTAATTTCTGACCTTGAAAAGAAGGCTGAGGGTCACCTGATTTAGCGCTGAGGAGAATTAGGCAGTTTATTTTCAACAAAAGGAGAAGATGCTGTGCCTGAGCCCTGGAGAGTGTCAGTGCCGCTGGGGTTCTGAGCGTATCTGGACCAGACCCGGGATCGGACGGATAAAACGCCATGGCTCGGCGAGCGGGACGCCTTTCCCGAGGTCGGCCAGCGCGTGGCGGCCCACGTTTAGGCTCGGACGTCTTGGGCAGTGTTTGACGCTGACATTTCACCAAAAGGTTTGTGTCGAAATTCCTACCCTCAGGATGAGAAAGGTGTTCTGGGATGAGAGCATTGCTCAGATGTAAGGCTACAAAGCCTTCGGCAGTAGGAACGCCGTGTTCTTTCTTTTGTTTGCTGGGGTTTTTTTGTAGTTTTTTTTTGCTGGATGTTTTCCTCTTCTTGAACAGGAAAATTTCCTTACTGTTTTTCAGCGAGTCCCTCTTCTTGCCTCCTCCCCATCCATGTAGACGGTGTCTGAGAGAAAAGTAGGACTGCAGAGGGGAAGCGGGGGATTGGAGACCAGACAGAGTTGCCAAGGCACCCTCCTCCAGGAGCTTGCAGCAGAGTTGTGGGTGGCCGACTCAGTTTCTGGGCCTGAGGGGGGATCGCGTAAGTCCTGGGGGAGCACATAGGACACTCAGAGCGAGCAGTAGTACAGGTCAGAGTACGGCAGGAACCGCCGGGCAAGGTGGCTGCTGGAACGTGGCAGTGGTCCTGTCCTGAGCTCTGAGTGTAGGTGATGCCACTGGGGGGCTGCGTGGCCCCGGCCTGGCGGCCCACCCCCACTGAGCCTTGCAGTCTGTTCCTCTCCCACTCACTCCTTTCTCCCAGGCACTTTGGGAGAGCCAGCTCTCACCCTGCAGCTGCCTGAGGCTCCTTGGGAACATTGCATGTGGCCCCGTGGCGTGACAGGTTGGCAGAGGGGGCGGCTGTTCTGTTCCTGGGCGGCGTTGTCTCCTGGTCAGCAGTGTGCCATTATGCAGCCAGCGAGTGTGGGGGCAACGACTGAGCCAGGGTTGTGCGATCGGGCCTGGGTCTGGCACGGAAAGGCAGCACTCAGGACCGAGCAATCGGGCACTTCATCGGTGCTCATTAACTCTCTCTGATGCAAGTTCTTGGCGACGCTCAAATTTTCCCACCTGTCTGCTGCACGTGAGCCTTGCGTGCACAGCTCCCCCTGCCGGGAGGGCCCCCGAGGCTCTGCTGTCAGCTCTGCTCGTTGCTTGTCCTCACCCCCGTCCGGCTCGCCCTCACCCCGTGCTGCCGCTCAGAACACTGGTGGAGCGCCACGTTCTCCAGGAAGCTCGCACGCCGCCCTGCTGATGCGGTGCCTTCCCTAGGGACCCAGCGGCTCGGTTGGTGGCGACCAAGGGCCTGTTGGGGGCGGGAGAGGGATCGAGGGATGAGTACAGTGAACATGTGCTGCGGTGGGTCCCCGAGCGCCCCCAGGGGTGGGGAGCTTCTCAGAGCTGAAGCCTGAGCAGGTGGCGGCTCAGACGGAGGGGGACGAAGAGCATCTCTGGCAGGCGGAGGGGCCGGCGTGAAAGGCAGCCCCACCCACTGGAGGACAAGAGCACAGAGCCCCTGGCCTCCCTCGCCCTCAGAGCAGCCGTCCTTCCTGCTTCATCGTTGCACCAGGGGTCAGCCTGCTGTCCCTACCTGAGAGGAAACGTGGGGCCTGGACCTGTCACCTTAGGCCAAGGTCTGTGAGGTTGTAGGCTGGTGTCCCTCCCTAGGAAATGGGTTGGACAACTGTTGTGACACAGCCCCATCACAGCGCCAGTCTTACCATTCACAGTGTGACTCCCTGAGGTGGCGAATGACAGTGTCAGGTCCCTTTCTGTCCTGATGAGGACTTCCTCTTTGATTGCATGAAGTTGGATGACGACAGTGCTTATTTCCATGACGATCCGAGGTCACAGTGGCCCTGGGTGGTGAGGTTGGCAGTAAAGGGGTGGCCCGAGGGGGTGAGAGCAAGCTGTTCTCGGACTCAGAGAGCATCCTAAACCGGTTACATCTGCGGTGGCTCTGTAATCTGGATCTTCCACAAACTTGCTCCTTCAGGAGACTGTGCCTCGTTCAAACACGTGTGTGTGTGCCTGTTTCACATCGTCTGCCAAAGGACCCTGTGACAGGCCCTCCCCCGGTCTCAGGGAGTCTGCGCGTGAACAAGCAGATAAGCCGAAGCTCCGAGAGGCCCCCAGCCTCTGTGCCCCAGACTGCACCGGGTCCTGGCCCCCAGGGAGCCTCCCGCTCGCTCCCCGTCACGTGGTGCCGCCGAGGCCGAGGCCGGGGTCAGTCCCCGCCTGGTGGCCTCAACCTGGTGCTGGGAGACGGAACGCCGCAGCTCCGTGCTTGGCCCTGTGCTGTGAAGTGAGGGCCCCACAGTGCCCACTGAGTGCATGGTAGGCGAGGGTGAGCGAGGAGAGGAAGTCCTTGCCCTGCTGCGGCACAGGCGCTGCACTGGCCCCCTGCGTGGCTGTCTTTGCCCCCTCCCACCCTACCGGGACGGGCACCACCATCGCACCCCATCCCCTGCGCTGCAGGCCCCTGCTCTGTGCTGACTGGCCAGTGGCTGTGGTTAAGAAGCCGGCACACTTACTGTGTATTAAAGTTGGGGGGAGGCTTTGGTCACCCCAAAGCCTGAGGCCTCGGTGTCACAGCTCTGCCACCCACTGGGAAGTCCTGTCAGCTCATGGCCCTGCCCTTCACGAGCTGTCTTCAGGTTTTAGAGCGCGTCACTGAGTGTGACTTAAACTCACAGCCAAGCCGTTGGCCCCGTGTTCTCATCCTCTTCCTGTGTGTTTTGTCTCGTTTCCAGCAGTGGTGCCGATTACTATGATTACGGGCATGGGCTCAGTGACGAGACGTACGATTCCTACGGTGAGTGAGTGGCCGGTGGCCCACGCCGGGGGTGGGGGGGGTGCTCCCAGAAGTACCTTCGGGGGCTTCACGGAGGGGATTTCACAGGGATGCGTAGACCGTGATGTTGCAGCTTCTTCTCCGTTCGCCTGTGCCTCTCTGGCCCTTTTCAGAAGCTCCTCTAAGATCTGAAATTTGAAGAGGGCTAAAGATGTGCAGGAAATTGCAGGAAGGCAGATTCTGAACTGCGATGCTCTGTTTGGGTTGATTGCCACGTGCTGGCTTCATTCCGTTTTGGACGAGCCTGCCAGGCTGGGCCTGGATAGCAGGGTCATTTTGAAGTGTCTGCTCCTGGACGGTAAAGGCAGATGAGACAGTTGAGACTGCAGGGCTAAAGTGACTCCCCCTCCCCCATCTTTACACTTGAGCTCAGCCCCAGCCTCAAACCCTCCACAATGTCCCGGTGGGTGTCACCCCATAAAGGCCAACCAGCCCTGAGCGAGGGCGGAGATGGGGAGCTCTTGTGGGCTCCCAGGGAGACAGCCCAGCCCCACCAAATTCAGGGGCACCCACGGCCAAAGCTCCCGTGTGCGGAGGGAGGACAGATGTAATTAAAAGAACTGGCGGCAACCACATACTGACGGGGAAAAGCTGTTTTGCCGAGGGGCGAGGGGATCAGAGAACACGGAGCTTCCATCCATCTCGACGTCGTGCTGATGAACAGCCAGGGCCCGTGTGAGTGAGTCAGGATGCTGGTTAATGGAGGTTACGCCTTTTCTCTGAACATCACTGAGAAACCATTTCCAGGTGTTCCCTTTGAAGTGCATTTTGTAATGTCGCGGCCCCAAGCCGTGATGATTGCACCTTGGATTTGTTTTTTTCCAGCATTCAAAGCAAACACTTAAGAGACACGCGTTGGTTTGTTGAATGCTGTGCTTCTAAATGGATGCAAGTTAGCTCGAGGGAATGACGTTGATTGCATGTTTGTGTCAAAAGAAGGGGTCATTGGAAGCACTTTTCCTTCGCAGCCTTTTAAAACTGGTCTCCGTGGACACGTGGTGTTCAGCTGCTGTGCGTGGCAGCCGGGCGTCAGCTGGTGTAGAAGCCCTCGGACCCTCGGGCGGTGGTCCGGAGGCCGAGCTGGTGTTCAGCTGCAGGAAGCAAAGATGGCGGAAGGTCCTGGGTTGTTCAGACACTGTCCAGTGTGTGTTTGGTGTCAGGAGCGAAAGGCGGCATCTGCCACCAAGTGTATTCCATAGTCATGAAGTGCTGCTGAGGGTTCGGTTCCCCGTGCACAGCGCTCGGTCCTTCGGGGACGGCCCCTCGGGGAGCAGCCCGGTGGCTCTCTGCCTGGTCTGCCCTGCCCGCCTGGCTGCTGCCTTCCCAGATCTCTGCCCGCGTTTTCGTTGGCAGAAGCAGTCCAAGCGGCCCTTGTCCTGTTCCTCTGTGTCCTCGCGTTTAGCAGAAGGCAGTTCAGGCTGCTGCTGGAGTTGTGAGCCCTCTCCAGATGAACAGCCAAAGGAAAGCTCCCGCTGGTTGGTTGCCGTGGAAGGTACAGACGTCATTGGCCTTCCCACGCTGCTAGGTTTCTCTGACGAGATGAGCATTGTCCCCGGTGTGCGTAGTTTTTTTACGGGAACTCCCCCGGGTTTTTCTTAGTACATCAACGTGACACCTACGGTGGGTCCGGGGCTCAGGTAGGCTCTGCAGAGTGGCACCAGGCGGCCCGTGGCCGGGACCTAACTGTGACTGTCTCCCTGATTGTAGGGCAAGAGGAGTGGACCAACTCACGACACAAGGCGCCTTCAGCGAGGACGGCAAAGGGCGTGTACAGAGACCAGCCATACGGCCGATACTGATTGTTCTCTCTGATGTTGTGAAATAGCCTCCACCAGTCCTGTAAACTGTTCAAAGTAATTTTTTCTATGAACACTCCCTTTTTAAATAAATCAAAATGCTTAAAACCTGAACGGATGGAACTTAAAACGACTTTGTGGAAACAGCAACCTGGGCAGAAAGAAAAAGAAAAAAAAAAGACGTGTAAAACTTTGTTATTTCCAGTCTGTATATGAAAAAATAGGTCATCAAAAGGAAAAATAACTTTGATTAACTAGTGTTAAACAAAAAAATAGGTTTACTAAATATGTTAATCCATCTTTAACATAAGCCTCACCTTTCATTTTAAAGGTTTCCATAGAGTTTAGTTATTTTATCTTTCAGTCATATGCCAGTTTTTTTCTCTTGCCAACATGCGTAAAAAGGGAAGCCAATTATAAGTGCAGATAATGTGGTATTCTTTTGTAACTCAAGTCTTGAAATGTTCTGTAGTGTTAAGCAAAGTTTCCTCTTGCTTGATACTAAATAAACTTTTGAAAGAACTTTCGTGTGTGTGAGCTAACAATTTCATTTTTTTTCCTACTTAAAAAGGCCTTCATAAATAGTTGTAAAAAGGGTCACACTAAACATCGTACAGCTTATTTTAAAAGTGGTATAAAAGTAAATGTGCCATCATACACTACTGACCGCAGATTTAAATGCTGTTTAAAGAGTCCAAATGGTGTCAAAGCCAAATCTGGTTTAAAAACTGGTTTTAAAAATAACTACTGATTTTCTGGAGAAGATGTGATCAGCTTTCATCTTGTTGAGCGTTTTTTCACTAGTGCAACTTTGGATTTTTTATGAGAATTTTGGTGCCTTAATGAACACCCCGCCCCCTGCTGGAAGCAGTAAGCACAAAGCTTTTAAAGGCATTCTGACTTGACTAAAGTGAGGTCGCTCTCGCCAAGGCTGTGAGGATGTGTAACCCTTAAACGGTCTTCATTTCCAAAGGTAAATAAATCCAATAAGATTGTAATCGCACTTAATTTATCTTAATATAACTACTAAAGCCAGGGAGGTGACAAATATGAGCAAGTTTCATTATCCATTTTAGAAAGGCTTTAAGATCACCTAAATTCTCATTTTAAAAAGTTTAATTGGTTTTAGTAATCTAAAAAGCCTTAGTTTAGCCAGTTTAATTGGGGCCAATTATTCCCTATTAAACAAATGTAAAACCTCATAACTAGTTGTTTGTAATACGTTATTTGGTTAGTCTTTGAGGGCACTTCTTAAAACAGACAAATATTTAATAACGTTATTATTTAATCATTTGGTTTAAGTTTTTTTTTAAATTATAGCTTAAATGTTTAATTTTTTTTAAATGGTAGCTTAAATGTTTAATTTTTTATTCCTGGAAGGCTTCCCTTCTCTTTGAGTGAAAAGGTCTTTTCTTTTGCTAGGAAGCACCGGCCGTCTCCCACAGTCGGAGGAAGGGGTGGAGGCCCGGAGCAGGCACAGGTAAGGGCCTTCTCTTCCCGTTCCTTTGCTGTGTCCTGGGCGATGAGGACCAGGCCGTGCTCATGTGACGTTGCAGGGAAAATGGCCCGTGCGGGCAGCTCCCAGCTCCTCCAGCCGGAAAAGAGGCTTCCTGAATGGAAACGAGGCAGACTGGGTTCAGATGTGCTTAGGGCAACTCTGGCCGCCACCCTGGTGGCTGGATCACTTTCTTCCGTAAAAATACAGCAGCCCTGCCCCACCCCCCATCCCTTCCTGCATAGCGTCTTTGTATTTCGGTTTGATAGATAAAAGTCTCACTATCCACAGGTAATCTCTACTTCATAGAGCATCTGTGAGGAATGTGAACAAATTGCTGTTTTTATGCAAATAATGTCTGTGCTGTTGACCAGTGTCTTACAGGGATAGAAAGGGAAAATTCCATCATCAATTTAAAGTGTAAAACATCCACTTCATGCTCGATTCTGTCTCCTTTTTTGAGGGAGGTTGTGGAACAGTTTAAAATCTGAACTGCAGCCTCCCTGACCTCATGGAAACCCGTACCTGATGGCACTGGGTTCTGAACGGGATTCCAGCCTCAAGAACCTCAGTGGTTTCGTTCAGAGGGCAGCACCCAGTGCTGAGGTCATTGTTCGGATCTGAATATGATGAGTCCTGCTGTGGCGTCACCGGCTTCCAGGACAAAGCTCGGCCTCCAGGGCCTGCACGGAGAGCGGTGTTTGCCCTCGGTCTGCCTGCCCTCCAGTCTGCCTGCCTTCCGCCGCTCCCACCGCGGGCCCTGCCCCGCTCTGCTCCGGCCTCGTTGCCGCTGCCTCCCTGTCTGCCCTACTTCCCCCGACCGCTGGAAAACCAAGTTCTGTCCTCTGTCCAGCAGGTAGTGCAGTTGCTAGGGACAGAATACAACCAGAAGGGCGCAATGAGAAGCTGGTCTCAATTCCCGGCCCCGCCCCTCGGCGCCCGGAGGCAGCTGCTCCAGCTGGTTTTGTGCGAGCTTTTCCAGGGGTATCTGTGCATAGGCGGACCACAGACTAAGTTTTAATAGTTTCATCCTAATTGCTGTTTTTACAGACAAAACAGTGTTCTCCCCCTGTGTTGTACCTATAGTTCCTTGCCCACTTTCACTGTAAATCTGCCTTTTCACTGGCTGAACTCTATTTACGTGAATGCACGGTAACTTCACCAGCTACATGACACAGTTTGCTCCCTGGACCGCACGCTCGTTAAAGACAGTGCTGGAAGCCAGCAGGACTGCCACGCCTGCCTCAGAAATACGTGCAGAATAAATTCGTGAGGTAGATTTATCGAGCGCTTGCACTTTACATGGATATGGCTCTGCTGTCCCCATAGAGGTGGTGAAACATGTTAACGACCTCTCCCGAAGGGAAGCTGGGCCCTGCATGCCGTGTGCGCTCATTACTCTCTGGGCCAGCGGCCCTGACGGCCACACAGCAAACACGCCCACACATAGTGGGACGACACGGTGTATTGCGCAGTGCGGAGGCTGGCCGGCAGTGGGCTGGGCCCCTGTGCTCGTGAATGAGGCGCGTGGGTGTGTCGGACCCAGTGGGGACATCTGGGCGCTCGCTACATCCTACGGGGACTGTGACCCTTCCTCAGGCTCACCTCGGTTCCTTGGTCCACTCAACCTCCTGGAACTTGAGCAGGTGGATTCAGAGGGCCCGCCCGTCGAGGGGAAGACTGGGTGCTAGACTCGGTGGACACACTGCGCAGGGGAGATGAACACCGATGAAACATTGCGGACAAAACCAGGCCCCAGGGGGCACTGTCTCCAGCATCTCTGCCTGCAGTGCCCCTCCCAGCCATGCGGGGCCTGCCAGCTCTACAGTCTCCCCTCTGTCTGTGCTGCAAGAGCCCTTTCCCTCCTCACTCAAGAGCGCTGGCCGACCGCCCTGTCTGGCAAACGCCTGAGTCCGACCTGGCAGCTGACATAGTGTGGGGTGTCCTCCACCCACCCCAGGACACGCCCCAGGTGTCAGGTAGAAGGCCGTGACTGTGTCATCACACCATTCAACAAATTTTCACTGATTAACAAATACCCTACTTAATAGATAGGCTCAATTAGGTGTTTATCTTTTATAACACTCACCTTTAAAACAGCAGCTTGCTTCTGACTTGCCCCGGCACACTGCTGCCCCCTGCAGGTGACTTGAGGCCGGGCAGTGAGTGGCCCACAGGCGCGGGAAGAGCAGGTGGCTGCAGAGGGGCTCACAGAGCTGGAGGAATGTGAATGGGGTTTCCAAGCGAGGTCGAAATCATGCAGCAGGGGCAAGACAAGTATCAGGTGCGGGTGGGGGGCGGTGTGGATGGGGCTGGAAGCAACATTGTCACCGGTCTGGGGACACGTCAGCAGTTGCTGGAATGCAGGGAGCCGGTGGTGGGAGAGGCAGGAAGCGGCCAGGTCCCACCGAACAGAGTTGCTCCAGGTCGCACTTGTTGGCGTTGACGGGTCCCCTGGTCCAAGCATGTGTGACAGAGCTGTGAGCAAGAGGCGCCGTGGTGGCCACGGCTCCGCTGTGATGGGCTTTTCCCTTCTGATGGCCACTCAGGGTGTGGAGTAACAGTTCTGTTGCGCGTAGCACATCGATGTTGACAATCTCTCTGAAAGTTGGGGCTCTTCCAGTGCTGAGAACTCGAGGACTATGCTGGTGTGTGTCCACTGGAACTCACTTCCTGTCTCAGTGGGAGAATTTCCAGGCAAAACCTTCTGCAGCCGGGCCCATAAAGGTCATTAGAGGCACTGTTTTGATGACCGTCATGCTCTTCCAATCGTCATCTGCCCTGCTAATCACAAACATGTCCTTGATTTCTACTCTTTTGCATTGATTTATAAAACTACCCTTATTTCTATTAAGCTGCTTCCTGCCCGATTTCTCTGCCTATATCCTGCCATTCCCAGCGGAGCTAAATATTAGTTTCTTGATGTAACTGAACATATTTCATTTTCCTCTCTTTCAGGACCCTTTCTCCCATTGTGGACTGCTTAAGCTTAGTCAGCTCACCAGTGTGCCTAGTTGGTAAATGAATTCACATGGGAAATCATCTTAATTTTGTTTTTGCACAATTTTATGTTCTGTGAAATGTTATATAAAATGGTATGCTTTTTTAGTTTGGAAAGCAAAACGAAATAAAATCAATCTTAATCTGTTGTCTCCTAATAAAAAAAAGGAAATCAATGATTGGTGTGTTACTAACTAAAAGCTGCCCATCCAAATCTCTTCTCCTTGAACACAAACCTAGAAAAACGAAGTCTGGTGATGCTGGCACTGCTCTGAACTTCGGCCGCGTGTCTCTGCGGGAAGTCAAGACGCCACATGTTCCCCAGAGCTGAAAATGACGTGTCCGTCCTGCCTGCGGACCCGCAGCTTTGAGCGCGTAATGCCAAGAGTGTTGGCAGCCTGCAAAGGCTCCGGAGGTGGGGCCAGAGACCACTGTGTCCACGCCTGCCCGGCACCCTCACAGAACACACAGGCTACTGTCCCCGTGGACACTCGGCGTTCTGCTCATTCTCTTTCGACCCCTCACCAGAGCATCGTGATTTTAGCGCAGTCTGCCCAGGCCCACAGGTGGCACACGCAAAGCCTGTGGGCCGAATCCGGCCCTCCACCCTGCTTTATCCGGCCCAGCACCTCGTCTCTACCCGGCGGCAGCGCCGAGCTCTCGCTTAACTGTTAGGGAGCAGTTATGTTTATACAGTCCTAAATTACATTCAGCCCTTGGCAGGCCACCACGAGGCTGCTGTGGCCCCCGGTGAAAGTGAGTTTGACAGCCCTGTGCTAGGAGCTCACACACCATGTGAGCCTTGGAATCTCAGAAACAGTCTTCCTTGTGCGTTGTTAAGTTGTCACACTCTTACTCAAAAACACAGTCGCTCAAGGCGCCCCCTCTACAGCGCACGCGGCGGGGCGTCGTGTTAACCGCAGAACAACTAGGCTTGCTCCTCCTCACCCTCCGCCATGCGTCAGAAAATGAACGTGCTTTCTCCTCCCGCGTGCGGGTCCGGCACACACGCCTCCCCCTCAGACGCGCAGGTGACGTGTTACAGAATTGTACGCCCGAAACCTATCTAATGCTATTCACTGACAGTAAAGTCAATAAAAATTTTAAAGGAAGTGGTAAAGTCCAAAAACCAACGAAACAACAAACGAAGGTGCAGGTTGGGAGGTCTGCCCTGGAGCAAGCAGGAGGCCTTGCTCTGAGCAGGTGGGGGAGGTGGGGGAGGGGCGGAAGGAAGCCTGGGGCTGAGCCCAGCAGCTCAGGTCAGCTCAGTGCGCCCTGCTGTTGGGAGCCAATTCAAAACTAACAAGCAGGACTTCTAGAACATACTCCAGACTGTTGTCGATGGAGAAGAACTTGAGCGCCCCCTTTTCTTGCAGCCTTTTCCCCTCCCAAGTCATAAGCCTGCAAATGAAATTCCATCGATGCCAACCTGCCACTCATCCTGGTCAGTACGCCCCCTCCTCTCCCTCCCACTCTTCCCACCTGAAATACGCCCGTGTCATGTGTGACTGAACCCGTCAAACTCACTTCCTGAGACTCCCAGGTGCTGACTACGGACAGCAGGGACAAAGCAGCCCCGTGGGCACCGTCCCCTGGACACCTCCTGCCCCTGCGCTGGCATTGCTGGCCTGCAGGAGGGACGCTCTCTCAGGCGACTGTCTTCCCAGCTGGGCCCTGGGTCAGACCCTCAGCCTGCAATCAGCGTGTCTGCACAACGGCACCTCGGTTTGGGGGAAGGGAGAAGGGGAGTTGCTGAGCACAGGGCAGTGAACGGGAGTCCTTACACTTGAAATGCGACTTTCCTTCCCTCTGGCCACCGGGCTCGGCCTGACAGCCTGGCTTGTTAGCAGCAGCAGGGCGGGCTGAAGTGGCCAGTTTGCCTTTCATTACAAAGACCTGGACGACTCCCGTGGCTGTAAAAGTAACAGCTGACAGCTTTCCCAGTGTAAACTTGACTGTATTAGACCCCAAAGCCAGCTTCTTAAAGAGACAGCTTTGTGAAGTTGGTCTCTACCCTGCCAAAGCTTCCCTACTTTCTGGGAACCTGAGGTCCCGCCCTTCGGGGTGACCAGAGTCTGTGAGGTGACCCAGGCCAGTGGGTTTGCAGTCATCAATCAGAAGCGCTGATAAATGCTGCTTTTGTGCAGAAGCTAGCAGCTCCTGAGGCATGTTCCCACCCAGAGTGACTTCTAGTTTCCATCCGCTGCGGACCCTTCCCTGAGGCCCAGTTCCGTGCCCACCTACTGCCCTTATCACCTAAGCATCCGGGTCGGCCCGTCCCACACAGCCTGCCCCCAGTGGCTGTCGCCTTGCTCTGCCCTTACCGCCACATGCTCTGCCTCCAAACTGGCCCTGACCTTGGCTCATGGAGATAAGAGCACAGCTAACTGGACTGGATGCCTCAGTGTATCAGTTGCCAGGTGCC
Organism: Trachops cirrhosus; assembly: GCA_028533065.1. Taxonomy (NCBI): domain Eukaryota; kingdom Metazoa; phylum Chordata; class Mammalia; order Chiroptera; family Phyllostomidae; genus Trachops; species Trachops cirrhosus. The sequence goes on from CM052544.1 coordinate 121,197,232, forward strand.
CCGTAACAGACTATCCCAGACCCAGCAGCTTAAAACAACAGGCATTACGACGTCATACGTTTTCTGGCGGGAGGATCTGGGATGCTCTCGGGCTCCGAGTGTCTCACGAGGGTGCGAACGGTCAGCTGGGGCTGTGGTCCTCTCGGCTCCACTGGGCTGGAGGGTCCAGATCCACTCTCTGGGCTGTCGGCCGAGGTCTCCATGGGCTGCTGGAGTCCTCACGGCCTGGCCGCTGGCCGCCCCTAGAGCAAGTGGCGCAAGAGGGAGAGCCCACCGGTGAACGCGCACACAGAACAAAGCCACAGACTCCATCAACCCTTAATCCAGAAACAACATCCCTCCCTCCACTGTCTGGTCAAACGCGCCACCGCGGTGCAGTGTGGGAGGGGATCACACAAGGTTTGACAACCAGGAGGCAGGGATCTCATGGCCACCTTGGAGGCTGGGCCCCCCGCACATGTGGGGGTGCAGTTCCAAGCCAAGAGGCTCATCGCAGAGAGGTCCCTGCTGGACCTGGAACCCCGAAGGGGCGGCAGTGAGAATGGAGAGTCAGGCCCATGTGCGGCACTGACCAGCCCCTGCCAGACCATCCCAGGGGAGGCCTGGTTTGTAGTGTCCACACACAGTGGGATGTTTCTAGAACACAGTAGGCTCCCAGGGCCAGGTGGTGGTTACTGGGCAGACGGGGAAGAGGTTGGGAGGAGGGGGGAACATGAAGGGAGGAGTCAGGACTGGGGTCCCTGCTGTGCCAGGCACCCCACACAGACCACACAGCACCCTGCAGGTGGCCACCTCCCCGGGCTGTCCCCACGGTAAGGGCAGGGCCACCGTCACAGAGGGGAGCAGCTTGTTTACTGCGCCAGGTGGCGGAGTCACCTGGGGCAGCTCTCCTGGGGCCTGGGTCCCCAGGAGAGGGACAGGAAGATGTGCCTCTTCAAGGGGTCAGGGCGTGTGGCACGTGTCTCTGGAGAGGACGCCTGTCAGGGACACAGTGTGAGTGTCGTATGGGGTGTGGTGGACAAGCTCCTGGGACAGACCGACCACCAAAGCCAGGCTCCACCACCTCCTGGCTTTGTGGTGTGGGGACAGTCCCGTGACCCGCACAGCCTCAGTTTCCTTGTCAGCAAACCGGGAGGACGGCACCAGCCCAGTGGATTGTGTCAAACAGTCACAGGGAAGCCGGGTGCAGCCAGCCCAGGTCCCTGCAGGAGCAGGCTCTGGGGCTGAGCAGGACCGAGGGGGGACGAGGCGCTGGCTGCCCTCCCCTGTGAAGCCCCCTCTCCTCCGGTAGGAAGTAGGGTGGGGGTGGGGCTGGAGTGCAGAGAAGCAGAAAGGGGAAAAAGGAAAACAGGCGCCTCCCAGCTCCCAGCTCCCGGGCCAGAGCAGACACTTGTCAGCTCAGTAATGACTTTCTATTTTTAGAGGGCTGTGCTCTCTGTTTGTGACCTGCTTTGTAAATAGATGCTTTACAGAAGCGATTGGGCCATCCTGGGGGGGCTGCGGGCACCAGGGCCCAGTCTCCCTCTGTCTCCAAGAGGAAAACTCAGCCTTGAGCACAGAGCTGGGAGGAAATGAGTTAGTGGGGGGCAGTCACGGAGCCCCCATTTCTGGTGCTGTTTCCAGGGCTTTCACGACACAACAGCAGTTTGCTCAGTTTCATTAAAATTGGAGCAGCCAAGAAGGTAGGAAAGAGGGGTTGGCGGGTGTTGGTCAGCACGGCATGATGAAATGAGGGTCACGCCACAGCCAGGTGGAAGGGAAGCGAGGTTATTATCCCTGCAGGCCGGTGCTGTGTTGGGCACTGGGACAGTGGCCTACACAATGGGGACTCTGAGAGCTGGGGTCCTGTCCCCTTGACCCGTGAGGGACCCAACCCTCCAACATGCTGACTTGCCAGAGATGCAGGCAGGCAAGCGGCACATCTGGGATCACAGGCCTCTCGGCCTCCCCTCTGAGGTCCCCTCCTGCTCCGGATGGACCACATGTCCCAACCACTGGCATCTGTCTCTCAAGGATGACAACCACCTCTGCGTCAACATGCTTAAGGACAGATGTGCCTCTTCCGTCCTGGAAGGGACCGTCCTTGCAGCTGATGTCATGGGGTGGGTGTGGTGGGGACAGGGAAGGTGGGGGTCAGCTCCTCCCTTCTCCACACAGACTAATGGCCCCCACACCCCTCACCTCCCCCCACCCTTCTGCACCTTTCAGCAGCGGAGTCACGGAACCTCTCCGGGCTCAGCTCCCACTGGGAATCTCGCAAACTCAGAGTCTGCTGTTCCCTGGGCCGCCGGGGGCACCTCCCAACACGTGCCCAGTGAGGGCTGGCATTTGGTGGGTAGAATTGGGTATGAAGATTCAGATGCCCCCAGTGGGGATGCCCATCCGCACCCTCTCTTGGCCTTTGTCCCTCCCCAAGGTCTCTTCCGTATTCCCTCACTGTGTTTCTGGGTCACCTCCAAATAAACTAGTGGGTCCTTACAACATCATCTGTAGGTTCTGTGACTTTAAGCAAAACGGTGCATGAGGAAACCGATTTTAGCGCAGGCTAATCAATGCAGACAGGAACTAAGTCCCTACAGCCTCTCACCGACCTTGGAGCAAAATGATGTCAGATGAATGACATATCGGAGGACCCGTGCTATCCCCACCCAAGTCCTTGTCTGAGGGTCTGCTTTGGGGGGACACAGGTTGTGGTAGGACAATGCCCCCCATGTGTGTCCACACTCTGATCTCCAGAGCCTGTGACCACGTCGCCCACCACAGCCACAGAGACCCTGTAGGTGTGGCTAAGATCTGCAGATGGGAGGTCATCCTGCTCTGTCCAGGTGAACCTGCTGCAATCACAAGGGTCCTTGTCAGAGGGAGGCAAGTGAGTCAAGGTCAGAGAGAGGATGTGTGAGGACGGAGCAGGGACGTGCTTTGAAGGTGGAGGAAAGGGCCATGAGCCAAGGAACGTGGCCCCCAGAGGCTGGAAAAGGCCAGAAAGGGATTCTCCCGTGGAGCCTCCAGAGGGGACCGCAGCCCTGCCAACCCCTCGGCTTCAGCGCAGTGAGACCGAACTGAATGTCCGCCCTACAGAACCTTCCGATAATAAATTTGGGACGGGTTGTGGCTGTGTGGCAATTTGTTACAGCAGCAATGGAAACTAACACACAAATCTGAGACAACTTGGGGGGGTCCTTGAATGTGATCAAAAAAGACTCAGGGTTTGGAGGGAGGCGAAGCGGCCTTGAACTTCCTGCCTCTGCTAATGAGCTGGGAAGCTACAGGTGAATGATGCAGACTAGTTTTCAATTTTCTGGTAGATTCCTAAGTTACTTAAGAGGAATCTCAGCAGGAAGTGGATGGTAGGAAGAGGCCAGAAAAATTTATTTTTCATTTCCTTTAAATACCAACAACATTTTACATTCTGTGAGGAGGAGGCACACCATCTCCTTGCCTCTCAGGAGAAATGTATTGCTCTTATTAGTTATGTAATTGGATTCATAGAAGCTGGTAGATTTTTATTATTTCTATTCACTTATTTTCGTGCTTTGTCTCATTCCCCACAAGAGGACGGGGGCATGGTTTCTGCAATGTGTGCGTGCTCTGCAGCAGGAGATAAGGAGGAGATGAGGAAATGTGGGGGAGGGGCAAGTGAGGAACTGGGATGCAGCCAAAGGAAGGTGAGATCAGAGGCCTACAATGGGCCCCTGAGCATCCCAGCAGCCAAGGCAAAAAGGGACTGGGGGTAATTGCAAGGCTCAAGAGTCCACCATTACATCCTTCAGGGAGAACACACAGGAGCACTCCATCAGCCTCAGGACAGGGGCAGAGGCAGGGGCAGAGGGTGGGAAGGGGGGAACAAGGAAGCCTTCCTGGAAGAGGCAACACCTGAGCTTCATCTTGCAGGCTGAGGCATGTTGGCCATGGAAAGAATGAAGGACAACCGGGAGCAAAGGGAAGCATGAGCAGGGCATGATGAAGAGAAGTGGGGAGTGGGTGCGGGGGGCCCAAGCAGGTCCGCATAGCTGGAGGAGCAGATGAGGTCGGGAGGTAGGTGGGGCCCTGTGGAGAAGTCCAAGATCACCTCGCACTCTCCCTTGCAAAGGAGCTGGAACTTGACCTTGCGAAAGGCCACTGGGGATTCAAGTTGGGGAAGTGGCCTCATGAGATCCACACTGTAGAAGTCAGGGGACCGAGGGGCCTCCTGCAGGCAGCCCAGAGCCCTGGAATGGTCCTACCTTGCTCTTTCCTATCCCCAGCCCCCGGCTGTGTGATAAATTGTCTGAAGGGTACGCAGCAAAGACACAGCAGCAAGGACCCACATAACCCCGTGAGGCCAAGGCTCTGCCCCGATCCTTCTTCCTCAGCTCTCCTGGCTCAGCCTGATCCCCAGACTCCCAGCCCGAGGCTGCTGCTGGAGTTCCAGCCTTTGCCTCCACATCCCACGCTAGCAGCAGGAGGCAGAAGGAAGGACAGAAGCGGGGTCGATCCCAGCTAAGTCAACTCCTCTGTGCACGACCGCTGTGGAGGTCTGACACAGCATTTTGGTTTCTATCTTCTTGGCCAGTACCTAGCGATTTGATCAGTCCTGGCTGCAAGGGAGACCAGACAAGGCCACCCTTTAAGGGAGGGAGTAGTCTGCATGAAATAAGGATACGCAGGAAGGAGAGAAAGAACATTGCGTGACCACCAGCAGCCTCTGCTGTTAAGCAATAGAAGGTGCCATTTTGAATTCCACTCTGCTGACTTCTGAGTTCTCAGTTGGCTCTGATCTGGGATGAGCGAGGTCAGGTGAGGGGAAGGTCTTCCATCAGCTCCCTGACCACCCAGGAGTTCAGGCAGCTGCTGGAGGCTGCCTCTGGCCAGGGGAGAGATTCCCACAGTCCATGGCCCTTTGCACCTAGCCAGCAGTTGTTTTTTGTTTTGTTTTTTTAAAGATTTTATTTATTTTCAGAGAGGGGGGATGTGAGGGAGAAAGAAAGAAACATCAATATGTGGTTGCCTCTCAAGCGCCCCCTACTGGGGACCTGGCCCATAACCCGGGCATGTGTCCTGACTGGGAATGAACTAGCAACCCTTTGGTTTGCAGGCTGGTGCTCAATCCGCTAAGCCAGACCAGCCAGGGCCCGGCCAGCAGTTTTATCATCTTTCTTCAGATGAAATCTTACCCACATGAGCACCTGGTGACGTGGAGCTAAGCTGGTCAAAGCCATGCCCGGGAGCTCACCTGGGACGCCCTCTAGTGCTCAACCCAGGAGAACCCAGGCTGTAGGAACACAGATGGAAATCCACAGGACCAGCCAGCTCAGAGGCCCCTTCCCGCATGAGGCCCGGTGATTCTAAGGCTTGTGGAACACAGGGTCTCCTTTCTCCAGAGTGACCTCAGAGAGAGGCCTCCCAGCTTTCTGGGAGATTCCATCACGGGGCCCCCTACTTAGAGTGAGAGAATCCCTCAGGACTCAGCTTTGGACTTAGGAATTCACTGCTGCCCAACTGAATGTCATGAAAGGCTAAGACTTCAGCACTCTTCCCTGTGTCCAGAGTCTGGGTCAAGGCCAAGGACACAGTGAGCGCCATGCTGGGGTCGGGGTGACATCTGGGCAGCTCTGCTCCCTGCCGTGAGGAAGTGCCCCAGCCCGCACCACTCCCTGCCTGGTTTCTACGGCTCCACTCCAGCTGGAGAGAGACGGCCTCCCCACACCGCCCCACGTACCTGAAGACAGTGAGCAAGACAGGCAAAAGGGCGAAAGCCTGGCATGGCCCTTAGTGTCTGCTTATAAACGAAGGTCTGAGCCTGGGCTAGGCAGCCGCCTCCCTGGCTGTGCGTGTGGGCTGCCTCTGTCTACAGCTGGTTGCCGTTGACCTCTGAGTCTCCATGGATCGAGGAGGAGGCTTGTGGTGCGCAGACCTGAGCATCCTGGGTTCCCAGCCGCCTCTAATCTCTCGATCAGGAAAACCCACCAGGAGGGCCAGTTAGAAATATCTCAGGTGCATGCATTTCAGCGAGAGATGGTTACTAACGGCAGCTGCCACCTCCCCGCCGCCCAGCACGTGCCTGCACACAGTAGGCGTTTCATGCACACAGAGGGAAAGAAGGCCCTCCAGAGGTGCAGTCGGGGCTCGCCTCTCGAGCACTGCTTTTGCCCTGAGTGACAAACACCCATGAAGGAAGAAGAATCTGCCTTGGAAAAGACCATTTTTTTGTCCTTTTTACTTGTGTTTATTCATTTATCATGCACATTCTGTCCACCCCTGGAAAGAATTCGAGGAGTCTTAAATTATTAAAACACATCTACAATGAGCCCCCCGCCCCCCTAAAAACCTCCCCAGAATAAAGATCATTTAAAAGCAGCAGAGACACTCCGTGCGCCAGGCACTCGGGCTGCAGTGGCTGCTGCCTCTGAGTTGTTGATTTGGTGCCCAGGTTCCTGGGAGGTAAAGTGGGGGAGGGGACAGGCATTTAGTCAGGGAAACTCACAGGGCCACCCCTCTCCCCTGCTGGCCTAGCTCTGGTGTCCTTCCCTGCAGCCCACTCTTCACGGGGGATGGGGAGGCTGACAACGTTGCCCACCTAGTGGCAGACAAGAAATGCCCAGTCTGACGGTTCTCATCCTTGTTACACTGGCTATGGGAGCACGTGCCCCAGAGGTGGTGTGACTGGTAATAGTTCAGACACCAACGTTTGTGCTTTTTTTTCTTTGTTAAAATAATTGAGACTGGCTCGAAGGGCATCCCTGTAGCCGGGTGTGGAGGCTAGCGGAGGGTGTTCAGTGAGAGCAGGTGGTGGCGTTTGCCTGCCGGGGGTGGGGGGATCTGATCCGAGGGCACAGGCAGCCCCCGAGGGAAAGGTTCTTCCCCCGTTGCTGGTTCCGGTCACTGGGGAGCTGTCCCAATGGCTCCAGCTCAGGCACAGCTCTGTGGGACAGGAGGTGAGAACAGATGCTCCCCTGGGCATCTGGGGGAGGGCAAGGGGGACAGGAAGCTGCCCCTGAGAGTGCTCCCCCGAGCGCCACGGGGGTGGCTCCCCCCACAAGGGGACTTGAGACCCACCGAGGAAGGGACTATGGGGACCCTCAGGGAGCATGGAGATGGGGCTAAGTGTCCTACAGGGAGGAGCAGCCACAGAGCCTCTTGGGCCTGCAGGTCAGGGCTGCTTGCCACTCAGCAGTCCCGGCCACCACAGGGACCAGCAAGGGACTGTTTCCCACCTTTACCCTTACCCTTAGGAGGGACCATGCTACTCAACCTTCCCTGTAATTGTGCCACCCCCTCCCAGTCCTCCTCCTAAAACAGCATGGACCAACGGTTTGTCTGCCTTGGCTTGCACACCCCTTACGATGGGGATCTCACTATCTTCGAGGCAGATGAAACTCCCGTCCGAGGCTCCAGCCCAGGTTTCTCATTCCCGGCCCCTCAGCAGGACCAGGAGCCAAATGCTCAGGACGAGGCCACCAGCCCTGCCCCAGGTGCCACTCACCACAGGCCCAGACATGTGCTCAGGGTGATAAGCACAGCGATGAACAGGTGCACTGGGCCCCCTTCTCTCTGTGGCCGCTGCTCTGTCCCCAGGTTATGGAGACACATGGGCTTGAGGAGCCGGGCTCAGGCCCTCATTTGTCACTGTCCACACCCCTTCCAGAAAGCCCCGTGCATGTTCACAAGCACAGACCTGGCATCGTGCGGCTTTTCCCTGATTAGAAAGAACAGGCCAGGCCGCAGAATCGACCCAGGAGTCTGGAGTCCAGCTCCCTTCAGAAGCTTCCAGGGCAGGGCCTCTGAGGGAAGGATGGCCCTGGCCGGTGGCACAGCGCTGGAAGGAAGTGGTTATTAAGAAGAAAAGAGAGAGAGGCCGATGCAAATCTGTGAAGGCCTAGAAAGACCAGCGGCCAGGCACGGCCTGTGTGTCCTGAAGTCCCCCCTCAGGCCCTGTCCCGCCCGGCAGGAGCCCCCTGTTCTGCACAGATCAGATTGTCACTTGGCGGGATGCTGATGCTCTGCGACTCCCCTTCCATTCGGAGCTCTCTCTGCCTCGGAGGAGCCTGGAAGTTTGTGTTCGGGCTTGAGCTCACAGGGAAGGGTGCAGAAACCTTAACGGGACGGGGAAGGCCACCCCCCACGAATTAGTGGGGATCGACACCCTGCCTCACACTGTCCCATTCTCTCCTCTTCCATTCTGTCCTGTTTGCTGCCCAAATCTTGGCTGCCCCTCCAAGAGCCCCCATGAGGGTCTCCCCACCCAGGCACGCTGGCGACTGCAGCTGCAGAGCTGTCTTCCGAGGACTTGCCAGTCTCTGGTCCCTGCTGGAAATTTACTTGGAACTGTGGCCACCATGGAGTCCCGCTTGCTTATGTCAGCAGAGGTTTCAATACATCCTCGTTAAATTGACTGACGGGGCGGGGGCTGGGTAGGGAGGAACCTGCCCGATGCTGCTGGTCTGTCAGGAAAAGTCAGCAAAAACGTACATCAGCAGAAAGAGCCAGGGCGCATTTAGGGACCGACTGATCTTCTTTTGCTGAGCTTGGGTTTGAATGTTCAAACTCACTTTTCAATTTCCATTTCAATGCCGATTGCCACTTGCAGGGCGCCAGGAACTAAGCGCAGAGACTGTCGATGTTAAATCAGATTTCTGTGTGTGTGCGTTTTTACTTTTAAAAGTTACAAACGGAGGGGGAAAATCCCCAGAAAAACACAGGAGGATTTTGGGTTTGAGCCTTGGGCAAAGACGTTGGTAATGAATAGAGAGAACTCCCAGCACTGCTTTATTGCTCGAGTTGGAGAAGGAAGACAGGGGCTTCACCGACGTAGCTCCCAGGGGCCGCCACGTGCAGCTGCTGGCCTTACAGGCTCCCAAGTCCTGGCTTCGGCACCTTCACGTGGTTCAAACGGATTGTTGGAGGAGGTCTTTGAGAGCACGTGATTGCAGGGTGAGCTGGCCCCAGGCAATCGGAAGCTCCTCGCCCCTCCCCCATCCTTGGACTGTCCAATGTCCCCACAGTGAGACAGGACCGCCTTTCAGGACCATTCCAGAATGTACGGGAGGGCGCTGTAGGAAGTTCCCAGGACACAGCGGGTGCTCGGTACATCACAGAGACAATGATCATAATGATAATAGATATTATTACTAGCTCATGCTCTTGGAAAGCCATGTTGCCTTTCATCGGTGTTCAATAAATTATTCTGGAGCTTTAAGTTCCCTCTGACGCTCAAAAAACACGGGGGCCTCATGACTACAGCCAGAAGTCTCCCTCAACGCACGCGGTGTTTCCAAGTGTCGGCAACGCCGGGGAAAAGCCACGTCTTTGCTGCCCATTTTACGATCTCATCATCTGCTCTGGTTTCTAGATGGGAAAATGTGATTGTCAATTAAGAATCTGAAAGAGTTTCCCTTATTAAAGGGACACACACACAACATAAGCTCCGTATTTCACGCGGGGCCGGAGCTGTGGCCAGCTAGCCGAAATTTACCGCTGCGAGTCCCAGCCAAGCACGCGTGCCGCTGGGCGAATGCCCCTTCCTCCCGTAGTGAGTCAGCTTCTCCCCTACGGCGGTGTTTCCACCGAGTGGCAGGCGGCAGTGGCTGCTGTTCGGTGCTCACCAGAGGAAAAGCGGGGCTCGCTCCCCAGGCTCTCGGGTCTCTTCTGTGGGTCACATGGAAGAGCATTTTCCTGTGTGGAGGCGTTTTAGAAAGCTCAGCCCTGGCACCCCGGAGGTGGGAAACTGAAGTGGGGGCCCCAGGGAAGCATGCTGGAGCTCTCCATCTGGCCAGTTCCTCTCCTCAGCCTCTGAGACCATGTGGGATGAGTCCTGGAGCCTCTGGGGGAGCCTCTCCTTGGCTTCGCCCCTCTGGGGGCCCCGACTGCTCCCTTGGGGCCTCACACACTCCTCCTCTGCCTGCCAGTCTTTCTCCCCTTAGCAGCAGCTCTAGGTCTGGCCTAGGTGAGCACCCTCGTGAGGCAGGGAGGCTCCGACTAGGTGCTCACACAAGTGTGAGTAATCACTGCATCATCAGTCAGCAGGGAGGGACAACCGCCTCTCTCCTCAGTGCACCCCTTATGGAGACTCTGAGCTCCATGGGCCTTGGGCCCGAAATCCCCTGCACAGGCTGGAGAGCGTGAGCGCACCCCTGTGGCAGGGTGGACTGATGACGGCTGAACGAAGGACAGGGCCAGATGTGCAGATGTCAGCCACCAGCTCGAGTGGAAGGTTCCAGGGCGAGTGGAGGGAGATGGGTAGGGAGAGGCAGGTGGCAGAGCTGAGACAAACAGTGTCTTTCGGGGACTCTAGAAGGTGCTGGGCTCCGCCCCCTGATGCCTGGGGGAATTGGGGTGCTGGGGGAGTGAGCTAGAACAGCGCTTGCCCCACCTCACTGTACCGGAAGTCCCCAGGGCATAGTGTGACCATTCAGATGGTGACTCGAGGTCCAGGCGGGCCTGAGGTTCTCCAGTTCTAACAAGTCCCCAGCTGCCAGCTCCAGCAGCCCGGGCTCGGAGCCATCATCCTGGAAATTGGTGCGGGATGGCCTGGAGGGTGGGGAAGAGGGACCCCAGGGGAAGGTAATCGGGATAGTCCAGGGCCCGAGAGACGAGGCCCAGACTGAGCAGGGTGGTAAGGACAGGGAGAGCGAGGGGCTGAGTGGTACAGTGTGGAGCAGGGTGGGCCAGCAGGACTCGGGGGTCTTCAAGGTGAAAAGGGAACCACTTTTTGTCCATCTAAACTGCTGGTTCTAAGCTGCACTCAAAAAAAAAGTGTTGAGTGGCATCTACATCACTTATCGGGGCTTGTGATGAGCTTATTTTAAAACTGAAAGAACTAAGACAAGAAGGTTTAAAAAATAAACACAGTTGAACGCAATCCACTTTGTTGAAGATCGGGGTGCAGGAAACATGCTGCTCTCTCCTGCTGGTCCTGGGGTCCCAGAGTTGACGCCGCCCACGCGCACTACGCAGGTCGCTGGAGGAGCTCCCGGGGCCTGACCAGAGTCACATCACCCAGCCTCGGGGCTGAAGCCCTGCCCCGAACCAGCTCCCTCGTGGGGGGCCTAGGCCTCCCTGACCCCTCTGCTCTGGGCCCCCATCCCCTGCCTCCTGTCTGTGACACAGCTAAACCAGTGCGATGTGGCTGTCACGGAGAGAGCCCCATTTCCTCCACCAGCCTGCAGCTCAGAGCTGCCTGGAATCTGTGGTGGCCCAGGTCAGCCCGATGCACCATCCCTTTTACCACCTGGCCCGGACCAGTGCTGTGTGCGTCCCTCCCTTCCTTCTGGTCTACCACTCAGACCCTGGTTGTCTGGGGCCCACCAGAGGCATGACGTCCACAGCTCTCGGGGCCGAAGCCGTACAAGGTGGAGTCTGCACATCCTCTACGCACGTCGATTCTCCTCTGTTCCCCACCAACAAAACGATGAAACTCTCAGTTCCTTAGAGGGGGTTTGGCCATGTGACTGAGTTCAGCCAATGAGATATGAGCAGAGGTTGTTGGCCTGGGCTCCTATCTCTCTCCATTTTTCCTCCTGTCACCTCGAGTGTGGCTGCCGTGGCTGGAACCCCAGCCGCTGAGCTGCATCTAGCCCACGAGTGACTCATGTCCCCTTTGGCTGTATTGCCTGCTCATCACTAGCTGCCCACGTGGGTCTCTTACCTTCAGGCTGGCAACTCGGCATTCTCTGGGCATTTTCTCCCATGAGAACGCCTCATTGCTCTCTGCACAGGATCCTTGGCTGGGCCTGGGCCTGGATGTGCATCAGAAACTTCGGCACTCTCACTTTCCTGCTCCTCCTTTGCCCCGAGGACACCCAGCCCCCTCTTCCCACTGCCCCAGGCGTGGGCCTGCTGTCTCCATGGGCAGAAGGGCAGGCTCAAGGTGTGCCAGGCTCTGTGGTCCAGCTCTCCTGTATTTTGGGCCATTGAACAACGCAGTGGTGCCCCGGGGGTGGAGCCCGCCCCCTGGCCTCCCAGGTGAGGCCCCCTGGAACCTGAAGGGGCTGTAGGGAAGAATAGACAGAGAAACCCCCTCAGGTTTGGCTCAATTTGAAAATAAGTCACAAGATTCCTAAGGGGAGAAAGGGCAAAAACTTTCCAAGCACCTAACGTGAACGAGCTTAGTTGAACTCAGTGCCCCCGCCGCCACCCCCTGCCCAGCAGCTGCAGCCTCGGCCTCGTCAGCGCCCTCACTGTCCAGCTGGAAGAGTCCCCTTGCCTCTTTTCAGAGGACGCAGGCGCCGGGCACCGGGGGCCCTGCCAGACAGACTGGGCTGTGTCTGTCGAGAGCTCTGTGCCTTAATGGCTCCACATTGATCAGAGCTATTGGCCTCTTGGCTTCCAATAATTGCCGTGGCTTCCAATGTGTGCAGATAATTAAGACTTCTCAAATGGCAACTAATTACTTGCAAGGGCAGTGCAGGGAACCCACGTGGGTGGGTGGGGGGGAGAAATCTTATCCTGGTGGTTGTCTGAGCCCCACTAAAGGAGCCGGAGGTGTGAAAAGTCATTTCGCCCTCCTGTTGGACTTTACCGAAGCTGCTGAGTGGCCTAGGGGAGTCATTTCCATGTCCTGGCAAACTCTCGGGGCTGGTGCACAGCACGAGGGAGCGAGGCCTATCACACAGAGTCACCCTAGCTCTTCGTCCCTCGGTCACTCACCAGGGTCAGCTCTTGAGCCCTCAGAGGGGCTGTTGTAAGTGCCTTTCTGCTTCAGTCTCTCCCTCCTCTAATCCATCCTTCCCAAGGCAGCCAGTGTAACCTTCCTTGGGCCTTTAGTTCTCTGCTTCCACACCTCCATTGTGACCAGAATGAATTGAAGCCCGCATTCTTGCAGGAGATTGGTTCCAATTCTTTGCCCCCGCATTCTACATCAACACCTCTGCCTGAACGCAAGGGCATGCAGTGAGTGTACCCCCCTAAACCTTGACTTCGGGCTTGGCTGCGTGCCTCTCTTTAACCAATGGGATGCTAGTGAATGAGCCTTGAGTGGAAGCTTGAAAGGGGCCTGCACGGCTGGGCTTCCTCTTGAATTGGGCACGCCCTGGGTCATTGCTGATCCGAGGGGGTGAGAGATGTGTGGTGCAGTCTGGGACCCAATCTGCAGCCTGGGCCCAAGTCCAGTGGGGAGCCACTAACCCCACAGAACTGTCGGCCAACCTCCGGCCCGTGGAGTGTGCGAACAGCTGGGTGTTGCAGCTGGGGGCGCTTGTTATGCAGCACTGCCAGGGTGGTAGCTGACTGATCATTGTCCCCTTGTGTCCCGGGTAGTTACAGGTTTGTTTCCCTGCTAAGACAGAGATATTATAGGCAAGGGCTATACTCTTCCCCAAAGACAGCTCAGGGTCTGCAGGACCACGGAGCTCAGAATTTGTCTGTAGAACTGAAATAATCATGTAAGAAGCAAACAAGGGAAGGAGAGATAATTTGGAGGACGCTGCATGGTTCAAACCACACGTGTAACAATGACAGCAGGGTGTTGAGTGCCCCCTGCAGGACCAGCAGGGCTCTAATGCTGCGAAGTCCGCTTTCTCACTTAGCAGGCCTGCCTGCTCAGCACCCTGCAGGCGTGCCGTCCTTGCCGCCCAGGCTCGCTTTCTGGGTGAGGGAGCTGAGGCTGGTAGGGTGAAGGGCTTTGCTTGAGCTGAGTGGCCCCCAAGGCAGAGGAAGGACCTTGCCTTCCAGCTGCAGCTGTGCACCCCCCCTTTCACATGTCAAGTGAGAGCTGGCCTGCCCTCCATCCCCGCTGCATGGAAAGTGGCTCACTGATCCCGTGGGTGCCGTAGCTCATGCACTGCAACAGTGCAGAACCAGGATCGGAACTGGTTTCTCTTTGTTTCCAAAACCACCCTGAGCTGGGAGCAGGCAAAGCCTTCAGGAGTAGACTGGGGGTGTGAGAAGGAGTGCAGCCTGTGGCCCGTGAGCCTGGGGCCATGCGGGAGCACAGCGTGTGGAGGGACAGGGTGCTGATAGGGATGCTCCGGTGGGCCTGGGCTGGGGGATCATGGTGGGCAGTTGGGTTTCATTCTGTCTTCTCTGCCCCGAGCTGGCAGAGCTCAGGGGTCACACAGAACCCCCGTGGTTGGCTCATTTCCCTCTGGAACCCCCTTAGCCGCTCCGCAGAGGCCCAGCTTGGGGCTGAGCTGATTTCCTAGGCTTTCATCAACTCCTACAGCCTGCAGGGGTCTGGCTGTGTGCACGAGCCGGCCTCCCGGGACCGGTCTGGTTCATGGCGGAGGTCTGGGCCCAGCATGCCCTATCGCAGTAGCGCAGGTCCTGAGCACACGCTGGCCGTTCCTGAGCACGCTGGCCATCCCTGAGCACACTGTCCTGCTAACTCGTGCGGGCCACACTGTGACCCCCAAGATAGGAGCTACTGTCCTCCCCACTGCACAGAATCACCAGGTCAGGATCTGCCAAGGCCAAGCAGTGAGTAGGTGGTGGGACCAGGATGTGGCCCCGCGGCCAATCTGACCACAGAGCCCGGGCTCTGACCGGCGGGCCTTGCTTGTGGGTGATCCCAGGACTCCTCTCCCCACTTCTGCTCACCTTGCCCTCCCTCCCCCTTGGGCACACAGCCACCCCCAGGACGGCTTTCTGTGGAAACACATGCCCTGGTTTTGGGGTGGACACAGTACCCCGTCTCAGTGCGTGGCTTGGTGAGTGGGCTGTTGGCGGACTTCAATGCTCCTTGAACTCTTGTTCAGGGCACAGCCTCTGCAGTGACCCACTGGGGGCCCGCTGGTTTGGCCCTCCAAGCACAGCTGTCCTCCAAGCTCCCCCAGTGGCTGCTGCTGGCACTTGGAGCTGCCCCGTCCTGTGGGGAGGGGGCAGGGAGGACCCTGACCTTTCCCTGCAATCCCAGCAGCCATGAGACTGCTACACAGAGCAGACCTGTCTTGGGGGGGAAGGGGGCAGGGACAGTGAGGACAGAGGGGTTCGTTGTATGTTACCAGGACCCCACATTTGCCTTTGGAAAAAGATCACAGTTTCTTCTTGAAGTTTCAAATCCATGGGAAGAGCATACATTTTGGAGCCAGATTTAATCTGACCAGCACTGTATTCTGAACCCTCTGGAGAATAAGAAAATTCTGTGGCTTCGTAGGGTGACCCCGGTCCCTGGCTTCGTAGGGTGACCCCGGTCCCGGCAAGTCACAGCGTTTCTGGACCCCATTACCTTCCCCCACAGAACGGGTTTCATAGTTCTTAGAGAAAGCGGTTGATGAGTGTTAACTGCTATCCTGTTATATTTTTGCTGTTCTCAGACTTTAATTTTAATGAAAATGATTATAATATTGATGAAGACATGAGGCATTTACAGAGGATTTATACTTTTTCAATGGGGTTTCACGCTCATTTTCCTGTCTGGTACAGTCACAGAGCAGTTATTATGATCCACGTTTTACAGGTTAGAAAATCGACCCGTGTATTTATTCTGTGACTTGGACTGAATAGCACAACCAGGAAAATCGAAAGCGATATTCCAACTCCCTGATTCTCTCTCAGCTTTCCACCCTTGTGCTCCGCCCTCCTGAGGCGGTGGTGGTAGCGGCGGCGATGGGGATGGTGGTAATGATGATGGTGGGGTTTGTGTGTGTCTTTGTTCAAAATGGACCTTTGTTGGAAGGTCTTATTAAGTCCACTTCTGTCATTGTTCCAGATTTATCACTTTAATTTCTTTTGGCTTTTTTATACACAGGAGCTGCATTTTCCTTTGTTCTACCTCAGTTTCAACCTGCCTGTAGGGTATAAAAATATATTTTTATATTTCACCCTTTGTAGTTGACTTCTCTGCTGACCAATGTGAAGCAAGAAAATGACTCACTTTGGACTCGAGGGTCAGCAAAACATGAAGTCATTTCTAACTGGAGCATTCATGTGTTTAAGGATAAAGACATGCAGACCTGAGCCGGGACCACTCGAGACCACGGGCGCCTTGCGGGATGGGCCAAAATGTTCGGAGGCGTCACTGTCTGTCACCTGACCCACTTCACTGCCACCCACTATACAGGATGACCTCTGTCCGGAAACAGACCGTTCCCATGTGCTCTTTCATCAGCCAAGATGGTGCAATTAGCGTTAACTTCCCGGCCCCTGCGTTGCTCTTTCCTCCTTTCCTTGCCTGCCTCACCCTCTCTGTCTGCTTCCTGGGGCCCCCGCCCAGCCAGTCCTGTGCACACAAGTCTGGCTTCGGGTCTACCCTCGGGAAATCCGCACGGAGACCACATCATCCTTGGGCTGCGCTTTTATGTGTGGGGCCGATTTGTTAGCTGTGTGATTCCCCCAAGCGCCATGAGCCCCTTGGGCACCTCCTGTGCCCCATTTACTCGTCACTGCGTCCGGAATTCGGCTCCTGGCACACAGCAGGTGCTCAACAAGCCCCTACAAACTGAATGGTCACTGAATCATGAGGCCGTGATGCCTCGTGGTGACGCCATCGTCCCAGTCACTCCCACCTGACGGACGCAGTGGCAGGTGGTGGCAGACACACTGTCCTTCAGGTCAGTGTGTCCTGATGTTAGGGGCTGGGCCTGGCTCTAGTTCAGCCGTCCTAGGAGTCTGTGTCCTAGGAGGTGACCTGGCCTGAGAGTTTGGCCAGCACATGCACTCTATCCTGGGAGGTGTGGGGTCCCAGAGGAGGGGTCAGCACCGGGGGTGGAGGAGGCAGGAAGGGACCACGTCACAGAGATGGGGCTGGGCAGCGAGTCCTTTCCACTGCGCCCCAGGCTGACTCCAACTCCCCGGCTCTTCCCAGCGCGCTGCCAGGGCTTGCTCCCTGCACCCAGGACTCACACTTCCTCCTGTCTGTGTCCTTGTCGTGGACGAGCACCGTCACCGGGGCCCATGTCTTCTTTTCCTGCTGTGGAAACGCAGATCGAATGTGTCTGCTCCAGTTAAACCCATGTTCTGGCCTAGTGGAGGCAGAGCTGCTTCTTAGCCAATAAATATCAACAAGCCCTTATTGTATGAGATGTTAAAGAGACTTATCTAAGAAAAAGAAGATAAAAAACATGTACAGTAAAATGACAGCAAACTCACAATTATTAACAACCACACCTGAAACAAAAACAAGAAGAAACTAAGCAAACAACTAGAACAGGAATGGAACCACAGAAATGGAGAACACATGGAAGGTTAGCAACAGGGGAGTGGGAGGAGGAGAGAGGGGGAAAAGGTACAGAGAATAAGTAGCATAGATGGTAGACAGAAAATAGACAGGGGGAGGGCAAGAATAGTATGGGAAATGTAGAAGATAAAGAACTTATGACACATGGACATGAACTAAAGGGGGGAATGTGGGTGGGAGAGGGTGTTCAGGGTGGAGGGGAGTGAAGGGGGGTAATGGGACAACTGTAAAAGCATGATCAATAAAATATATTTTAAAAAAAGAAAGAAAAGAATCAATCTTCCAGGCTTCTGCCCCAGGGTAACAAACTGTGTGCTGCCTGGGTCTGTGTCCACAGTCGGGATGGAGCAGGTTTCGATTGGCATCCCCCCCCCCCCGCCCCGCCTTCCCCCTGCCCCCCTGCCCGGGAGATTGCAGTGCTTCCTGTTTCCATACAATGGCCCTGCGTCCCTGCCCCATCTTCTTCCCATCTGGGGCGAAGACTGGACCTGAGTAACTACCTTTCCCTGGGGCCTTTCTGTCGCCTCTTTGCCAAACAGACACTGCAGCTTTTTTTCTTTTTCTTTTAAACTTCTGACCCTAATCACGAGATCCTAGAAAGACTATAAGGGGCAGAAGAGCCACCACCCTTCAGTGGGCGTGTTGGGCGGTGCAGGTCCCACCTCACGACCCCTGGGTGTGCAGCTCTCCCTTCTCCAGGGCCGTCCCCTTGTCTGGCCCCCAATTACCACCTCAAACCCATCACCGAGGTCCTGGGGCAGGGGGCTCCTGCTTCTCCTGACTCTCCCTGCCCCCCGTACCTCAGACGTAGGGTTAGAGAAGCCTCTCCCCGCATCTCCGCTGCTTCCCATCTGGGCGGTGTGCACTCAGGCTCCGTCCACCCCCAGGAGCTGTCCAGCGGGCTTCCTCCCCATCCCAGTCCCCCCACTCTCTCCCAGGCTCCCCAGTGCAGTGTCCTTCACTGAGGAGCGACCCGCCTGCCGGATGCACGCAAACTCCTCACGCTCCCTCGTGAGTGTTACACCTGCCCACACCTGCGGAGCCTCCAGGCCCAGGCCTGGGTCCCCAGCGCCCGGCGGGACCCTGCGCCCTCTCAGCTGGCAGCCAAAGGCTTGACGGTCCCGATGTTCCGTCCAGGTTTCTTCCACCCGTTTTGGAACTTCTTCTAAATGGAGTCCGTGGCAGGCACTCTTTCGTGTTTGCATTTTTCCCCTCTTTTCACCACTGGGTCTGTGTGATAAATCCAATTCATTGTGTTTGGCAGATTTTTTTCATTACTGTGAAGTTTTCAACTGTCTCAGTTCTTCTCCATAGACCGGGAGGCTTATAAACCGCAGAACTGTACTCACAATCATGGAGGCTGTAAGCTTCCGGCTCCTGCAGCTTCAGGATCTGGTGAGACGCCAGGGCTTGGTTCAGGGATGGTTCTCCCAGCGTCCTCATGGAGGGAGGGCGGAGCTTCTCTGACAAGGGCTCCACCCTCCTGACCTAATCACCTCCCAGAGGCCCCACCTCCAAAGAACTTCACACCGGGGACTAGATTGCAGCACCTGAACTTCAGAGAGACACAAACAGTGTCTAGCACCCACTAAGAAATATTTATAAGATACATATGTATACACACACACATACACACACACATAATCTTATATCTCAGATGATTTACCTGTTCCTCTCTTAATGGACAATTAGTGATTTCCAAGTTTTGGTTACTGTGATTAATGCTATAGACATTCTCACCCTGCCTTTTGGTGAAAGTAAGTGTCCATTTCTCTTAGGAACACAGCCAGAGGTAGATCTCCAAGTCACAGAACATCTATGTGTAGCTTAAGTTGGTTTTGCCAAATAATTCACTGCAGTGTTTAAACCAACGTACGGCCCCCTCCCCAGGGCAGTTCCGGTCACGCCACATCTTCACCAGCACCAGTGATTGCCGTCGGACTCGTGTGCGTTCAGCACGTTTAAACACGGCGTCACCAGGCCCTGGCTGGCGTGGCTCGGTTGGTTGGAGTGTCATCCCCCACACTGAAATACTGTGGGTTCGATTCCCGGTCAGGGCACATGCCTAGGTTGGGGGTTTGGTCCCCTGTCTGTGGGCATTCAGGAGGCAACTGATCAATGTTTCTCTCTCCCTCAGTATCTCCCTTCCTCTGTCTGGAGTCCATGGATATATGCTCAGGTGAGGATTAAAAAAATAAAAACATGAGTCATCAATCTTTGCTTTGTACGGATCATTTGTATGTTCTGCATATGACCCTCCTCCCCCTTTTTTAGACGTATGTGTGCCAAATAGCTTTCCCCAGTGCATGGCTTGTTTTACCACTCTCCTAGCAATGTCTGTGGAAGAACAAAGTTCTTCATTCTAACGGAGTCCAATCTATCAACCTTTCCTTCATGGTTGGTGCTTTCTGTGACACATTTAAGAAATCTTTGCCTACCCAAAGGTCGTGAAGATAATCTCCTACGTTTTCTTCTGGAAACCTCCTTGCTTTACTCTCTACATTTAGATTCATGAATCATGTCAAGTTAATTCTTATGTGCTGTATGAGGTTCACTTTGACTTTCGAAATAGCCTCTTCCCTGGTCCCCACCCCAGTTTTCTGTCTTAAATTATCCCAATTTCCGCTGCTGGCATGGTTGTGCATTATCACGCCAGATCCGATCATGTCACTTTTCTGCTTGAAATTATACTGTGTTTCTATGACCATAAAATCTAAAGTCCTAAGCATGGTGTTTGATGCCTTTCCAGCTTCATCTCCTGTGAAGGAGTTGGGTAGTATACTCTAGCCACAAAAATTCTGAGCATCTACTCTTATGGAATTCGTCCCCCCTCCAAAAAACAAAAGGTATATGGAAGTCCTAGTGCCCAGCCCCTCACCTGACCTCCTCCAGGACAAAAGGTAGGTAGTTTGTCACAGCAGCCTTTCTCCTCTCTGCCTCTTCCAGACATCTATACGGAGTGACAAA
>CM052544.1:121217787-121243176 GCA_028533065.1 Trachops cirrhosus
GGGGCCTTGCTTCTCACGAAGCTTCTCGTGGCTGGCCTGGCCATCTTCACTTCACGGCAGGGGAAGGTCATCAGACTGCTTACGTGGAATCTGGTTTCTCCGAGCAGCAATGTCCCAAGAGACCAAATTTCTTCTGCCCCAGCCTCAGAAGAAAGGCAGTACCGCTTCCTCCTCATTCTGTCTGTCAAAGTTGCAGGACCGGCCTAGATTCAAGGGGCAAGTGCTTTGCAAGCATGTGACTACCTACCGGGAGGTGTGGCTCCACAGGGCCCACGAGGAGGCTGGTTACGGCAGCTCCTCTGCATATCCATCCTCCTCGGCTGTGGACACATTATCTTTTGTGCTGGAAGGCTTTCATACGAGACAGGAAAGAACATTCATTACGCCAGTAATTTATTCTGCAGTCAATTTCTGATTATAAAAAGTGTGCCAGCTCTGATGTCTTAACTAGATTTAAAAAAAGAAAAAGATGACCCCAAAGGATGGCCTAAAACTCCTTCTCTAAATAATGTGGCCTCAGCAATGTACACATATTTCACAAGGACTGTATATCACCTTGCGCCAATTAAGTAAGACCTATGAGGATGTATCAAGAGTGACAGCCAGTCCACATTTTGAAATGTAGACAACAGAATAATAACTCTTAGACAGCACCTGGGAATCTCAGGTTGAGAAGCACCAGGACAGGTGAGCTCATTTTAGTCTCCTGGTAACAATTAGCAATTGCATCATACTCAAGAGAGCTCATGCAAACAGCCAGCTGATGAAACTAAGATGCATTATACACATTTTATAAAAGAATCGATGGAGTCTCCGAGACATAAACCGGCCTTCTACCCAAGGGGATAACAACGCCACCCCAGATTCTCAATAGTGGGGCAATGGGAGAGGCCTTTCGTCATGTAGTAAAGTTTAAATAACAGCTCAACCTTCCTCCACGAGTTCGTGTCTTCACTAAGGCCTTCCTCGGGCCCTGAACTGATATTTTTATGTATAAGATGCTGTTAGTGCTCGTGAAGTTTCCCGGGGCCTGAAGATTATACAACCTGGGGAGCTCTTTTTAAGAAAAAGAACCGAGATTGTGAACAGAAATTAGATAAAAAAATGAGTATTTAGGATAAGAACACAATGTGTATGGGTTGAATATCTATAAAATCCAAAATAATCGTACAAAATCCAGGGGGAAAGTAGTGTTTTTTGAACTCCCAGGTAACCCTCTGTAACACGTTTTCCCTAAGATTTTGGGTCCATACTCTTTCGTGGCCTCTTCACAGGATCCCAGTTTTGTAATATTTTCTAATTCGACACCAGACAGCTTATTCAATCCTCCTTCTAGCGTGGTGGGCGAACACAGATTTTACTAATAGTTTGGAAAAACTCATTCAGTGTCCCGACCCATTGTGGGTCACGTCCTGTAAATGTTTAGGATTGTTAACAATGTTGGGAAAAACTCTGTCCAATTTCTGCCATCTGTAAGCTTACAGCTTCTGGGCATTTCAGCTTTTCTCGTGTGGCAACTGAACAGCTGAACTACTGACACTCCATACCCAGCTTCTCAACGATTTCCTCTTAGAGGGATGTATTTTGAGTTTTGTATGACCTCCACTGATGTCAGCATTTGGGTTCAAATCAGCCAGAAATCCGAATACCTTCTCAGCATATTCAGATGATCCCCTCCTTTAGATGGATCAAAATATGAAACAGCCGGGAGCCTGCGTGCTATTTCTTGGAGAATCACTCTTCTGATGAATTTCCACACCCACTGCGACCTGACCATTGTTTTGTTATAATCTGCGTCTAAATGGCGGGTTAATTTTTTTCTTTTTTCTTTTCTCTCCCTCATATTTCCCTTTTGTTTCCCACAATTTTTAATTGAATTTCCTTTCATCTCCTTAACAATAAATTTAGATGATAGAAGAAGGTGTGCTTCATCACCATCCAATTCAGGAGCCTGTAATTTATGATTTGTTTTATTTGAAACATTCCAAACTATCTTTTCAATTACAGTTAAAATGATGTATTGAAGCTTTACCAACTTTTTGAGTACATCTCTCTTATGTTTTCTTTGTGCTTGGGTTTCTCTTCCGAGTCTTCAAAACACGTACATAAGAGCCTTTGAAATATCTGTGCCCGCGAGCGAGGCTCCCATAGCCTTATAATGGCCAGGCCACTTGGTCGCCCTTACAGTCTTGAAAGAAAAATCTAAGTTGGTGTGTGCGTATAAAATAACCCATCTGCTACTCAGGCACGAAAAGAAAACATTTAACGTAGCTGACCCCCAGCGCTATCCACATGCCGCACTTCGCGTTTTCTCCCGCAGGGTCAAGGCTACGAGACGCTCCCAGCATGCACTGCGCCCGAGCTCCGCGGTTCCCTCGCAGAGCAACGTTTCCGTGCAACTGACCAAGGACATTCAAGGACGCACTACAATCGTCTACAACTTGTTTCACTTTGTTGAATAAAGTCAATGATCGTGGGCAGTCGGCAAAAAGTTAAAAAAAAATTTCTCAGGTTTTTCTGCTAGAAGAGTAGTGCACGATATTCGTCACATCGACGTTTGTGCTGCCCGATGCAGCGCCTAAAATCATAGAGTGGCTTTTGGGGGCCGCTTATTTGGTGTACCTCTTAACGGGACGCAGTTTGTGACCAAAACAGCACCGAGCCAGGCAGGACGCGTGTACAGGACGGCTCACAGGACGCCCAAGATCTCAGCCACTTGCCATTATTTTTGTTTAAATACTTGTTTCAGAAGATCTTTTCTCTCCCTTTTACGTTCTGTTTGAATCTTTGTAACATGAATCTTCGCGTTACTGTGATGATAATATTGGAAACAAAGACGTTGGTCTTTCAGTTAGACAGATGAGAATAAAAGCACTGCTCGTTGTGATGGCCATCGGGAAAGGTCCCAGACCGGTGGGAGCAGTGGATTCAGCAAAGCGGGGGCACCGTTGACCTCCGTGCAGTTCGTCACTCTGACAGCTGTGTCTTACTTCCCCTTTATCTTCATCTTCCTTCTGCTTTTGGTTTCTCTTTGAACATGTCCTGCTTGTCACAGCCTTTGACATTTCTGTAACTGTCATTTTGTTTCTGTACTTGTGGCTACCAGGACCCTTTTCTGCATCTTTAAGACTTTGGCCATCAGAGTCCTAATTCCTGTTGTGATGTAAAGAGAGAGGTCCGACCTCTTAGAGATTCTTCCAGGCATGGTGTGTTTAATTTCTTTTCTCGACTTCACGAAGAGACCTTCCATGAAATTTGAATTTTGCTTTGATCAATAATTCTGGAAATGTATACAATTAATCTGAAATGAAGGCATGCACAAGAATAACTCTAGGACTTTTAAAAGCTGCTGCTAATTTGTTTTAAGCTACTTAATAGCGTAATCCAATTATTCTTGCTTCGCACCCATTGACTTACGAATGTGTACAACTTTGTCACTCGTTCCTTTGGGCTGTTTTGCTGCGTCACTGACCAGTCTTGTGTCTCGTTCATCTGGAACCTCCTCAGGACAAGACGCGTCGATGATGCTGGATGCAACCCAGTTGTTGGGGTGCACGCAACCCACCTCTCGCTCAGACTCTCCTGCTGTTGAGTGCCCTGACACTGACGGGCTCTGCTCTACAGACACAGGGCTTCTGATCAGCTCTGCCCCGTGCGACTCCCATCACAGAACAAAAACACGTACAGCATGTTTGTAATGGCGTCTGCTGAGATTGTGCGGGTGTGGCAGAAGGAGAGAACGGTGCTGAGCAGACGTCAGGGAGACTTTGCCTATAATCACACACAGCTGATGACTGGAAGACTTTTCCTCCGTCACGTTGCTGGCTGTGTACCACTCAGACCTTGTATCTCTTGCATGAGACACACACACCCAGTACCAGGGATGCGAGGGCAGATTCCTGTTGGGATCGTATTCTGGGTCTTCAGGTTGTCATGCAGGGTGATCTGAAACAAGAGGAATGGAAACTTCTGGAAGCTACTGCTGTACTGGGACAGCTAGAAACAATTACAAATGACAGTGAATCCCATAAATATATCCCAACAAACTCCCACTAAATAAATCCCCAACCCAACCTCCCTTTATCCCAGGGGTTTCTGACTCACAGCACATATAACCTAACTGCTAAATTCTGCGACACACCGAAAAATATACTTTTCCAAATCTGACAAAAATATAGGTATAATTTTGATTCATTCACACCAGATGGCTATTGCTGTGTTGGCCGTTGTCATTGTTTTATTTGACCGTCGAAGGGAAAAGAGGTCAGTGTCCCTGACTAAACAGTCAGGTGCCACATGTTTTAAAAATTCTTGCGGTGCACCGGTTGGTAATTGCTGCCTTAGGCGGATCCCCCAGACCCTCACAGCAATTTACTGCAGCAAAGTGATATGAGGGCAAATCCACAAAGGGGAACACACGTGGGGAAGAGCTGGAGGAAGCCCGGAGCGAGCTTCCCAGCCCTCTCCTAACGGAATCGCAGAGGGAGCAGAAAGCCTGCAGCGAGGGCCTGTGACAGTTTGCAGAATCCTAAGTACAGTGTTAACAAACTGTTCAGTAGCACATCCAAAAAGCAGGGCATGCCTTTATGGCATTTATTCCAGTAGTGAAGAGTGGTTTGTTTCAAGACAATATGTTTAATTCATCGTATTGATATATCAAAGGAAAACTTATGCAATTTCATAGATGTTGAAGAGGCAACAGGCAAAATTGCATATCCAGACTCAGCTTTAATAACCTAATAAAATAGGAATTCACAGTATTTTACTAACTTGGTAAATGGTATTTCTTTTTTCCCAAAGGCATTTCCAGGGTGAATGGGGGAGCACTAGAGACATTCCCACTAATTCAGGAAGAAGACAAGGATGCAGTCACTACTGTAATTTCTCATTTTACCAGACGTCTTAGTAAGATAAAGAGATTGTATGTACAAAATCCTGAAAGAGGGAGGTGAAGCAATCACTAAATACTATATGATTATATACCTGGAAAACTCAAGGCAATTAATTAAATTAACCAAAAAATGAAGATAGTAAAATAATTCAATAAGATAGTATGATTTATAATTAATAAATAGAAATCAGTAAACTGATTGCATACGCACATACATTACTATGTATAATAAGCTGTTACGTTGTAGAATGCACTGTGATCGATGAAAGCTGACAGCCTCGGTTAGTCTGTGCCAGGTGTTGGAGTGCTTCCCCTCTCCCGGTTCTCAGAGACTGTATCGTTAGGGAACCAGAGGCTCCTCGGTTCCAGGAGGCCAGGTCGCCCGCAGATAAAGCTCCACACCTTCACTCCCAGCTGCAGGCCTGTGCACTCAGGGCCAGGGGCATGCCGTCCAGAGTCCAGAAGAAAGCCTCCCTCTTAGTGGAGGAGAATGGGGACCCGGGAAGAAAGAGGCCAGCTCAGGGACGGTGCTGAACGGCATGACAAAGCGCCTGGGCTGAAGGCAGTGAAGCCCTCGGGCGACTAGGGGCCAGTGAGGGGCAGAGAGAGCGAGGGGGTGGAGGGGTGGAGATTCCTACAGAAACAGCCCAGTGGCAATAGAGACCGAAAGAGGGTGGATTAAAAACATTTAAGAAGTGCACCTGGCTGGCTGTGGACGGGCTGTTCGGCCCACGACAGACGTGAAACCTAGCCTGTACCTCGTCCTCACCAGCCATCCTTCTAACAGTAGTCAGAGCATTTTAATCGTTACTATAATTTTGACAAACTGACAAAAAGCAGAGGCCGGTGTTTATACCTTGATCACTGTAAACATGCTTCACCCGAGTCCCCTCAGCAGCTGCCCCCTCCCCACCCCTGCTTACTGTAGCTTTTGCTGTTCCTTGAAATTCACAATGGACGTCAGATACTGTCCTAATTTTTCATGGGGCATCTCAAGTGTAAAGTCACCAACGGAGTAGAAAATGGGTGGCAAATATGAAGGGTGTGCTCCTAGGGAGACACTGAAGTGACGGGTCAGGGCTGAAAGGTGTAGAGTCTGCGTAACTGCCACAACTCTCTCCGGAGGATGTTGCTATCGGTCCGGTCAGCCTGTGCCTGCCCCGGGTGTCAGGGAACACACGGTGTGCTTTTTCACCAGCGTGGGGCAACGTAAGTTATTTTCAGAAGTCAGAAGGAGAAACATAAATGGTTGGTGTCTCCTCATGCTTTTTGTGCAAAAACACTTACACTTTTCAATGGGGTCCCACAGGCACTTGCCCTCTCACTGATGTCAACTTATTTTTGCCAAATGAGCCATTCCAGACGCGGTCACAGTCTGGAGGAGCCTAGGCTGCCGTTACACTTGAAAGAGCCTTCGTGCATCAGAACATTAAAAAGGCAAATACATTTGGGAGGCAGACTTTCACAAAATTGGAAAATCATGACTTTTCCAAGTCCTTAGTACCCCGACCCTCCACTTATTGACCTGAGTGTCACAGACAATCAACCGCAGGCTGGCGGCGAGGTCTATCAGCACCAACTTTGCCACCCGGCTTCACTTTCCCTTTTGGGTCGGCTTGGTGGTGACATCCACCTAACGACTTCCCGTCTCCAAGTCTCTAGAATTTCCCATCATCCCTGCATCACACAGTGGATGGAGCTAATCGTGTTCTAAAGAGACAGAGTGTTGCCGTGACATAAAAAGGCTCGGCATGTCCTAGTTGGGAATATGAAACATCTGGGCCCTGGGCAAGCAGAAGGCAGAGATGAAGTCTGACATGGGTGTGAAAACCGGGCGATAAAGGCCATTAGGGTGGTAATGGGGGAACGGTCTGTGCTTTCAAGGACCGTCCGTTGACCTTTCTGAGACCACTGCTCCTTTTTGTTTCCTGCGTTTGATCACTCAGTCTCCCGATAGGGAAGACAGACAATGAAGGGGACTGAACGAAAATTCATTCAATTTCTGCTCCGCCCCATTGCCTGGAGGTTGGTGCCTCTGCGGCTCATTTCCCAATCAGTGAGCCACTGGACCATCCGGACCCACACCTCCACCACTTGATGTCACGCAAATGGAAGGGTCTGGCTGCCCAGTCTGAATTTTACCTGCCCTGCAGGATTCATGAGCAGG
The DNA here is from genome assembly GCA_028533065.1 of Trachops cirrhosus. Taxonomy (NCBI): domain Eukaryota; kingdom Metazoa; phylum Chordata; class Mammalia; order Chiroptera; family Phyllostomidae; genus Trachops; species Trachops cirrhosus. The sequence goes on from CM052544.1 coordinate 121,224,846, forward strand.
CTTCGGGGTGGGGGAGGGGAGAACAGACGGTGAAAGTCAGGAGGAGCTTGGTGTCAATCTTTCTCCACTGCTGGCTGGCTGTGTGACCTTCTGCAAGTTTCTTAACCTCTCAGAGCCTCATCTCCTCATCTATACGGGGAAGATAATGATATCAAGGGCTGTGAGCTCAAATGAGACCCATTAACAAAGCCCCTGCCTGGAATTTAGCTGATAGGATCCCAGCTCATGTACATTGTCCTTTATTAACAAAGCAAAGGAATTCTCAGGACCAGCCACAGGGGCCAGAACTGCTATAAACATCCATGTGTAAGATTTTGTGTGGACATAAATTGTCACCTCCTTTGGGTAAATACCAAGGAGCACAGTTGCTGGGTTGTAAGATGACAGCATGCTGAGTTTTGTGCTGAACTGTCTTCCAGCATGGCTGCGCCATCTGCATCCCCACCAGCAGGGAGCGAGCGCTCCTGTTGCCCCACATCCTCGCCGGCATTTGGTGTGTTTGGTATTTTGGATTCAGCCAATCCAATAGGTTTGCACTGCTATCTCTGTGGTTCTAATTTGCATTTCCTGATGGCCGCGATATGGAGCATCTTCCACGTGCTAGTTTCCATCTGTATCTTTTATGATGAGGTGCCTGTTCACATCTCTTGCTCATTCTTTAAGCTGGCCATTCCCTTCTATTGTTGAGTTTGAAGTGTTGTTCGGATATTTTGGATAGTAGTCCTTTGTCTTATGTCTCTGGCACATACTCTCTCTTGGTCTGTGGCTTGTCTTCCCCTCTTCCTGACCACTGATGGTTTCTGACTGCTGCCCTGGGGACAGGACTTGCCTCATTGTGGGAGCTCTGAATCAGGTCACATCGTGAGCAGCCCTGGAACGGGCTTTTCCAGGCTGTCGCTGCTGCGTGACGGGGACGGGGCTTTCCGAAGTGCTCCAAGAAGCATCAGCGGTGGCTTGTTTTTGTAGCTATGAGAGTGTAAGGCAGCCGCTTCCAGGTCCCTGTGGAGCTGAGAAGGGAGGGATGGAAATAGGGCAAGTTAAAACACAACAAAGCTCTCTGTTCCTACCAAGATCCAGCTCTTTTTACTTGAATAAATAAATGCTCCTTGGATTATTGTGAGAAATAGCGTTCATCTCCAGAATTTTGAAAAGTTTGATTTTTTTTTGCCAGTGTTTTGTTGCTTTTGTGGATCAGGTTTTCAGAGACCCTTTCTCTACTCCTCTGGAAGTCCGTCTCTCACAGTTCCTTTCCCGTGAAATGGTCTAACAGAGCATTTCCAGATCGCGTGTGACATTAAAAGGTGTTTCATACAACAAAGGTGTTCTGCTCAAGAAAGTTTGGGGAAAAAAATACATAGGCAGATTTTACAAATAAGCCTCCCGTGTCGTATCTCCTGTCCCAGCTTTGATCTCAAACAGCCTGGGCGGGCAGCTCCATGATCGCTGGGGTCCCGGGTCCCGCCACTGCAGCCCCGCCCCCACCACCCCTCTGCTTCCTGCCTCATGGCCTCCCTGCGGCCCCCAGTGTTCCTTGGCCTGTGTGAACATGCCCCGGGGTATGAGAACGTTATGAGTGATGGGTAAACATGAGCTCCTCCAGCTGGAGGCACAAGTCAAGGGCATCCCACCGATCCCATCGCACTGTCTGTCTTCTCCTCCTTCCCTGCCTCACATCCCTTCTCTCCCACGTCTTGTGATCACTTCCAAGCCGTTTGTGCAAATGCGTGTCCCAGACTTTTCTTGTAGGAAGAGCTAAACAATGCAATCATGGTTGAAGGAAACGCCTGACAGCTCTCCTTCACCACAGTTCACAAAGAGTTTTATCCACCGTTTCAGATAATTATTATTTAAGAGCATTATGGTATGTTTTAGTCATGGAACCTCTTAACATCTATAATCTTGAGGACATATGGCCGGGGGAATATGAGCAGGCTTTCAGATGTATTGGTTTGACAAACCATTATCTGTCAGAACTTCAGACACTGGCATAGCAGCCAGTCGACGAGAGTTCAGCATCACTCAGCACTGAGGACACGTGGTGTTCTGGGGACACGAAAGAAAAGTGCGTTAGGGGCTGGGCAGAAACAGCGTACTCATGGCTGTTCAATACGATGCACGCTGTGTAATACCCAACCACACAGAGCAAGCCAAGGCTGCGTGTCAGCTGTAGATATGATAGATCTCTCCATGAGACAGAGTCAATAGTTCCTGTTTTATTTGACAAAAAATCATGATGTCTCTTCTACATACAGAATGATATAGTCACAGTCTAGCTGATTTTATGTGATGAAATGTTGCATGTTTGATCACGTAGAATATTCAGTTTGGGGGATGTTGGATTATGTTGCAATGTTGGCTTGTATGCATGTGTATATGAGGGATGTGGGGACAGCATGTCCATGTCCAGCGGTTTGGGGGACTCCTGTCCCCCTCCATGTGATTTTGGTGATGCCTCACACTTCCCAGCAACTTCCAGCTAGTCCTCCCTGGACTCTTCCAGACCAGTAATAGATGAGGAGCTGTCTTTTTCTTTTGAACCAGGGGTTGTAAGCATGGAGGCCTGGGGCTGATGATGGCTGTTTTGCCTGCCATGTGGAGAAAGCTCGACTTCAGTAAGAAAACAAAGCCAGTTCACAGAGGGAACCGGAGACGAACATAAGTGGACAGAAAGATGGAATGCTGCTGTCATTATTGGAGCCCTTATATATAGCTGTGCCTGCAGGCAGCTTTGTCCCGGACTTGTCAGCAGCAGGAGTCAATAAATTCTTTTTATTGCAACTTGCTAGTTGGTCTTGGAATTCTGTCACACGTGACCAAAATTCTTGCCTCAGAGCAGGTTGTAATCTGAAATGCACGGTACATTGTGCTTGATTCTGCCCCCACCCCCTCTATCTCCATGGGGGCAGCACCTCTGACACAGCAGATGCTCAGATGTCTGGTTGGCTCTCTGGCTTTCACTCTGAACATGGCATTTTTCATAAAGCCCTTTGATACCTCCCGTGTGATATTTCAACTCCAAACTTTGTGGAGTGTGGGGATAGAATAAGAAAGTGAGGTTTTGAAGACCTGGGTTTGGGATTCGATTTTGTAGCCCTCTTTCAGCTTCTCCTACTTTGGTTCTAACTGAGAAGACCGCCTTGAAGTCAGCAGGAAGTTCAGGTTCTTGGCATGACATAAGTCCAGCCCCTTAGCCATTCTATTTTTAAGAGACAGGCCTGGTTGATTTTTTTTGTAAATGAACAAAAAAATCAATAAGGCTTTGTTTGATATGAAGACTTTGCTTTTCATTTTTTTCTTTTTATTTTGGGACCTTTTTTTTTATTAGGAGTGAAAGTCACTCTGTACCAAAGAAAAATGATGTCCACAGATGAAATATGTTTTCACTGATGCCTTTTGATCAGCTCAATGCATACCAAGTGCTCTCAGGGACTCTGGACCCTGCTGGGACTGGGGCAGGCATGTGGAAACTGAATTTGTGCCTCTTGATATTTTTGTGGACTCTGGTTATTTTAAGGTATCTGTTGGAAGTCAAAGGTTTCATGGTTTACTAAGTTTAGAAACAGAGCTCATCAGGTAAATGGACACTCTTGTTGGGAGGGCAGGAACTCATCATCCAATTCTGGTCCCTGCCAATTATTATACTCATTTGGTGTCAAACCCTGATAAGCGATTCATCCTGCTGTGTCTTGAAAACCTCTGATAGCTCTCCATGTCTGCAGGACAAAACCCACATTCCTTAGACTTCCCTTCTTGGTACAATCCAATCTGGCATCAACAAAAACCTCTTGGCCAGGAATGGAAAGATCCAGGTTCAAGGTGCAGTGAGGCTGTTGCTGTCATCTTGCTCTGGATGGGTCTCCTTGCCTCCCTGGATTCAGAGCCTCCATAACGCAATTTTGTTGGGAAGATCAACTCTACATTCTCTTGTTTTTCTTAATATTCTTTATCTATATCTGAAATTTTCACTTATCTCCCACCAATATGTATTGGATGTCTACTCTATGCCAAGAAATTACAATATATTATCCCTTTGCTCTTCACAAAATTGTAAAGAATATTTGCATGTTAGAGGAAAGGAAGCTGAGCTTCAAGGCTGCACAGCTGGGATAGGGTAGAACTGTGACAAAGTAAAGCTTCAGGTAATATCTGTGTCCTTTTGTTTGCTCAATGTCCAATATTCTGAGTCTTACCCAGTGATACCACTTGAGGAAATAGTGGCTGAAGGTGTTGCTGGTGGGAATCAGGCTCTTCTATGGGTTCAGGAGGAAAGCATTCCAAGGACCTGTGCATGGCAGACTGTGGTGTGTTCCAGCGGAAATCTGCCCCTGATTTTCCAATGTCCTGTCTCGTTCCATCCTGCCATGGAAAAAGTCCAATTCAGAAAGGCCAACAAGAAAGCCATCGTCCAGAGTTTCTGCTTCATATTAAAGCTTAGTCATTTTAAGCTCACATGGTTGTGTGTTCCTGGGTGAGAAAGTGCACAAGCACAAGAGGAAAGTGTGTTACTACATAGGGGGGGGATAGAGAGAGAGAAACAGAAAGAGAGAGAGAAAAAAATCTTCTTTGCTCCTGGGATGATAGCTTGGGTTTAGGATGGACCAGGTGCTATTCCAAAAGAATGAATTAACTTTCCAAGGTTTCATGGGCTTATTGACAGGTAAACCCCTAGTTAGCCTGACAGGTCTCTCTGGTAGAGCACCTCTCCCTGTGCCCCCCAACAATCCAGTACAGGAGGGGGTGGAAGGAGGAGTGTTGATCCCCTTGGCAAAGCAATGCTGTGGTCCATAGCTTCCTGCCTAAGCAAACAGGTTCCTGCTCTCCAGTTTATTAAGCTCAATGTCTAATTCCCTTTGCTCCCTTTATTAATAACTAGTTAACTACCTATGGTAACAAATGGTCTCAGTGCCATGATGGGGTAAAAATTGACTTTAATCTTCATTAAAATGGGCCAGACAATGTGTTGTTTTATTTTTTAAAGGACATAAAAAATATGCAAAGACAGTTTGACCTAGGGGAGGTCACCTTTGCACTCTCCAGAGAGTGCCCGTGTCGTGTCTCCAAATGTCTTCCTTATAGCGGAAGAGATGGAAGTTGAACCATTTTCTTTCTGACAGGATCTTGTTCATCCCACACACGTCACAGATGAGGAAACTGAGGTCCAGGCCATGTGATGAGACTGCCCAAGTTCACATATAAATTCAGGGAAGATCCGGCAAGCAGCATTGATCTGTCCAGGCCAGCAGCTCTCCAACACGGCTGCACATGACATGTGCATAAGGAGCTCTTAACACATCCTTATGCCTGGGCCCCCTTCCAGGTTCTGTGATGGAACTGGTCCAGAGTGGGCCTTAGGGACGTGTCTTTCATGGGCTTCCATGTGTGTGACTTCTCACTCTGGGTCCCATTGTCCCTGTCAGGCCTCCTGTGGATCGAATCACTCACAGATGCAACTAACATTCAAGATAGGGTTGTTTCAGACTCCAGTGGGAATCCCCATTGTGGGGTCTCCCCAGATTCCCAAAACACGATAGGAGCCAGAAGTCGTCAAAGAGTCACTGAAGGTGCAGAGGGAAGAGAGTGGCTTTGACAGATCCAAGGAGAGAAGCCGAACCTGCCTGCGCATCAGAGGGTTTTGAAGAATGGCACTCACTTCTGACCTTTCTGCTGTGTTCTGGGTAATTTAAAAAAGAGAGATTCTTCATAAATCTCCCAAGCTTCAGGCAAGTGAACTTCTTGTAATGAGAAACTCTAAGCATTCTGGTGCTCAAAGAATAAAACAAGCTCCTTCCTCCCTTCCTTCTTTCCTTCCTTCCCTCCAGTTCATCATCAATCAGCCATTGACTGAGTGCCTACCATGTGCTGGGATGTTCTCAGATAAAGATGGTAGTTGCTGAGCAGACCAGTGGATACAGACAGCTGGGAAAGACGTGGTCCTTCCCTCAGGAAGCTCTTACACCTGAGGACACTGAGGGCACCTCTGTGGGAATGTCTTACCAGAGGACACAGACACGGTTTAAGCAGCTTGGGTATGATTTCAAAGCATGTCTCTATTTATGTAATCACATAATCATATATACGTTGTAAAATTCACAAAATTAAGAGCATTCCGTATTCTTTTCCCTAAAGTAGTCTCCCAAATTGCATAAGCTTTTGGCTTGGCAGAGCGCAAACCGTGTCTGTTCCCACGCTGTCTCCCACTGCTCCTTTCCTTCAGCACTTCCAAGCACGTTGCTCCTGCCCGCACCATGCCAGGTGCTTTGACACAGGTAATAGCAGTGCGTGGGCTGGCCCAAGGGCCAGCAGCCTGGGGCTGGTGGAGCTGGAGAAGACAAGCTGGGCATTTTCTCAGTGTATTCCCCTCTTAGCAGTCCCCACACACAGCGTTTTAAGCTCTGAGAAGAAATCTGGACAATTTTGTTAAAATGTGCATTTTCGGACTTACTTAATCCAGATTTAGGAAACATTTTTTCCCCTTTCCCTTAAAACCTGGAGTTAGTGTTCTATTGAGTACACTTTAAGGGCCCTGATCTAGGACGGCCCCTGTCTAGCTCAGTGGTCTTCCCTTGGGCTGGGGAAGAGTTGCGTTTGCATTGATTATGCACCGACTGTTGCTGAGGCTAGGTGTGGGTCAGACTATCTACCAACTCGTTGTTGGGGATTCACGGGTGAGCAGAAACAGAGTGGTTCTTACTTTCCAGAAGCTCATAGAAAAGATAGATACATTAAGTATATGCATAATTATCAACTACAATAAATGGTATAAAATACAAACATGGAGAGCTAGACACCCTTATACAGAGGGGATAGCATTTGGTCTTCGAAGTCTAGGAAAACGTCCTTGAAAGGATGACAAAGGAGCAGAGACCTGAGGAGTAGATAGAAGATTAGTGGATGAGGCAGGGAGCAGCGAGAGAACCCCGGCGGCGGGCAGCTGCACCCCACCAAGGAGGGAGCTCTCTCGGTGGAGGAGTCGAAGAGGTGGGTCAGGACGTCTTCTCTCCACCCTGCGCTCAGTCGGGGAGTCTTCTGGCTGCTTTCTCTTTCCAGCCCCAGAAGGGTGACGTGTTGACTTCGAATCACCTCTGTGGGCTGCTGGATCATATCCTCGTGTTACTGACCTGAAGGCATTTCAGAACTTTAGAGATACGTCATTGCCATGCCAACGGCATTGGGTTCACCCAGCAAGTACCTACCCCGTGGTCCTTTGGGAGGCCCCCAAGGTGCAGGGTCTGCCCCTTACACCTTATCCAAGGGAGAGAGAGCCTCCTTTTAGTTTATTGCCTGCTTTTCACAGAAGGAGTGCAAAGTGTTGCCTTTCCCTGTTTTATTTTTATTTTTAAAATTATAATATCACACTAAAAAAAAGCCGGTAGTGGGAACTGTCATATAGAAGAGATGCCATATGGGGCAGGATGTAGCTGGCGCCAGCCTTGGCACATAGAACATCCTCACTAAACACGCGTGGGATGAGACGCCTCAGGGCCTGGAGTTTGAGCTGCCAGTGGTCCAGCCTCTCTCTCCCCAAGGATGCGGATGCTTTGCTCCCTGTGCAAACCTCTGTTCGATTTGGCATCTCCACACATCGTGCTCTTCCAGACTCTCCCTCCTTAGCTCCAAGCTCTGCATCTAAAGGCCGTGCACACCATCCCAGTCTGGATTCGTCTGCAGGAGGTTGCTGCTGCCCCAGGGCTCCAGGGACAAGACCTTGCTCATGGGGAGGGAGAGGCTTGGAGAGGTGCTCTGCAGCGACAGGGCAGGGCAGGAGTTTGTCTCTGCTCACCTCCCCAGAAGCAGGCCCTGAGACCAGAATTGGAGTGCGGGCGGTTTGCTGAAAGTCTGGTTCCAGGAGATGCTAGCTCCAGAGGAGTGAAGTGAAACGGAGAAGGGGAGGAAGCCAGCAAAATGCATGATATCATGAAAGCGACCACTGTGACCACAGGTGCTCAGTGCTTCCGAGGGAGTCTGGAAGGCAGGGTGGCCCATGCACTGCTGGGTTCTCCTGCCTGGGGTGTGAGGTGCTGGGCCGTGTAGCCACTGGCTCTGCTTCTGGCTTTGACGGGAGCCACAATCAGGAACGCCCAGGCTCCCTGCATGCAGGTGGTCCCAGGGGCTCAGACAAGGCCCTCCATGAGCAGGGGTGGGCTCTGAGCAGATGTCAGGGGGTCACCAATTGTGTCTGCCACAGAGTCGCTTCCACATAAGCCCGGACCTGCCGACAGTGCTGGGAAACACAAGGGCACCCTTAGAAGTGGCAGAACCGAGGGCAATGAGGCAGCCTGCGCACCTGGGGAAGACGGAGGCACTTCCTCTAATGAGGCCGTGGCATCGAGTGAAAGGCAACCCCCCACATTCGATGCACGCAGCGCTGGGATGGCAGGCTGGTGCGTCAGCTCCTTGTCGTTTTCTAGGCTGATGCCACCGCATTGTGTTTTCACGCTAATAAGTATCAAGAGGCTGTCAAAATTATTTTTCTTTCTTGTATCATGCCAACTTTCTTTGACTCACTCTTGCCACTCAACAAGACCTCTGTGGGCACATGGGAACATCTGTGAAGGAGGCATGGGGATGTGTGTCAGGCAGAAGAGGCATCTTACAGCTTAATCAGATCGCGGAATGCACACCTTCCCCCAAGCAGGATGCACCGACTAAACAGGAAGCATCTTAGCCGTGGTAGAGCTGGAGAGAATGAGTTCTTCCACACGTTGCTTCCTAGGATCAAGGGTGACCTGTTCTCTTGGGGCTCGCTGCACACAGAGCTTGAAAACCAGCTATTGTCATACTGACCTTAACCTGGACAGATGCACGTGGGTCTTTCTGCAAGAAACGTGCCAGCTGGCTGCTAGAACACTGAGCTGTAGTAAAACAGAGGCGGGGCATACCTGCGAGCAGGTTGACACTGTTTTTCACTCCGTAATATTAATAATGTTGAATGTCACTTTTCTGACAAGTGTTCACTGCTATGACTACGATGAGGTGATTTCTGGACAGGAGAAGACAGGGGACAGAGGTTGGACCATCCATTTTCAGTTTAACACCACTAAGGTGCTTCTCCATGCCACGGGCTGTGCAGGGAACAGAGCTGGTCCAGACAAGGAGATGGCACAGCCCTGTCTCTGGAAATTCTCAGCCTGGCGGGGAAAATGACAAGTGGTGAAGTGACTCACAAGCAGGCTGGGGGCTGGTTGTGGGGGAGCTTTCTATGGAGGGTGCTGCACGGAGGGAGGAGCAGGGGCCCGGAGTGAGTGGAGTCGGGAGCTGCTGGAGACATGGCCCAGGGCAGCGTGGTAAGAAGGGGCAACCCGGGGCCAGCTTCAGGAGGATCTGCACGTGGTCACGTGTCCTGGAGGTCCAGGGTGGGTGCTCAGGCAGCCGAGAGAAAGCATAGGTTGTGGGCGTGGTTGAAGGCAGAATAAGATTTCTATTCCGTGTTACGTTTTGGTGCTTCTGGGAGACGTCCTTGCAAAGACACATGCTGGGCATGAGGAGGAGAGGTCCGGGCCACAGACACGGGTCTCAGCCAGCAGCCTGAGTTTCCACGTGTGGCGATAGGGTGGAAAGCGATTCCTTTAGCAGGGTGTGAAGTGGGAGAGGGGTGGGAAGAAGAACGGAGCAGGAATGTCGGGGGTGTGACTATCGGTATGTTTTCCTACATGGAGGTGGGGAAGGTGCTGACATTCTATCTGGTGCCCTTCCGTTTCCTGTGGGGTTTTCACGAGCAGCTTCATTTACTGCCCACAACACTGATGACAGGAGTCACACCCACCCCACAGACAGGGACAGAGACCTATAGTGTTGCGCGGGTGGCAAAGTAGTGTCTCTGTCAGAGAGGAGGGGACTGATGCACACCTTCCTTTTCCTTTCTAGCATTCGACAGTCCTTGAGGAAGCAGAAGTGGGAGATAGAGAAACAGCATGAAGAATGCCGATGCTGTGACACATGAAAGTGACTGGAGACTCTAGTTAAATGTGCAGCCACTGCGGGTGTCTGAGACTTCACCCCACAGTCGCCGTGGCCACTGAGCACCCACGGGGAGAGTGCATGCTATGGTTCAGTGGGGAGGGCCCACTGCCAGGCTGGCTGATTCTTGTGAGCCTCAGGTCCTTGCAGACTCACCTATCGGGCAGGTGAGTCCCGCCCCTTGCGAGACCAGGCGGTGATAGGCAGAGAGGAAGCAGAACTGTTTCTCTAGACCCTCTGGGAGAGCGGACTGGAAGCTTCCCCCATCCCGGGAAACAGAAGCAGTGGACCCAAGTCTGCCTGGCTCTGGGGTCCGTTTTCTTCGGGTGCAGCAGAAGGGACCTTGACAAGCCCGGGCTTTGGGACAACACAGGTAGACATTTCCAGGCCCATGGTGATTTCCCAGGCCTAACCTTCCACTCAGATGGCCTCTTCCGGGAAGAGCCATCCTCTCGGAAGCCTGGCCCAGGGCCCACCCTCACCCTGTCAGTCTCCCTGATGAGCCCCCAGCCTGCTCCTGGCAGGTCTGGCTCCGGGGACACAGGCAGGGCCCTTGGCTAGGCTGAGTGGCGTCTTCCTTTGTCCTTAAGTAGTGTTTGGAGTTAGTGTGTCTTTTGCTCTGTAATCGGGAGCAGGGTTTGCAGGCCTCACTGCGACTCAGTGGGGAAGCTGCTGCACTCTCTCTGTGAAAGTACTGGAACTTTTCTGTCTTCCACCCTCAGTGCGGTCGAGAAGGAGATGTCGTGTGAAGTGGGGAGCCAGGGCTCTGCTTGTCCTGTGCCCTAGTTCACTGGCTGGGGGCTGCCTGTTTCTCTCCCCTTTAAGTTCACCCAATCCTAACTCAGCACCTGCAGTTCAACCACGTCAGCCTGTCTTAACTCTGACCAACTTAACTAACTCAATGGACATAATGAACAGATGAAGTCCTGAGTGAAGTCGAAAGAAACAACTGTATTAATCAATCAATCACAGAAGCAAATGTTACTGGGCCCCGACTGTATGCTGGTGAAGGGAACATTGGAGTATCTGCCATTACGGAGCTCCTGAGGCTGTGCATTTCACCCAAACTGGGAGAATTCCCAGGGGAATTCGTGTCTGAACTTGGTTTTCAAGGGTGATTCTTAGTTATCTAGGCAAAGAGGGACAGCAAAGGCATTCTGGATGGAAGAAAGAGTACAGACAAACTCTCAGAGGGGATAAAAAGGATAGAGAATTCTAGAAACTCCACACAGTTCTATGAGACTGAAACAGAATGTGGGGGGAGACGGGATGGGGCTGGTCAGGAGGGGGTGAGGCAGGACGTGAGGCGTGTGGGCCACCCTCACGCACAGACAGCACTTGTCCTTGCTGGGGACCCTGCGGTTTACCTCCAAGGGGCCGGGCCCTCCCCGGTGGCAGCGGTGAGGTCGTGCAGCCCCTGTGCACTCACTGGCGGGCGTGCGGCCCTTGTTTGCAGACCACCTCCTCTGCATCGCGCCTTCCGGTAGCTCCCTACTCACACCTCTCTGGGTTGGCTCCTTCTCTCCAGATCTCCAGACAGATGGCACAACCCATCCCGGAAGCCAGGAGCCACTCCGGGTCCCTGACGTTTTGCGTGTGATGGCAAGTGCACACGGCTGTACCCCTTAGCCTTTTCACGCATGCGCACCATACGGCATAAATATTTCTACTCCGACAAAACAGAGCTCCCCGCTCTTTGGTGTACTCAGCTACCCGAACGGAGAGAGGGAACCTGACAGAACTCTGCCTCTTCTCATGAAGACACAAAGAACCAAATGACAGTTGCAGGTGCGTAGCATCCATTTGACCTCAGCCAGGGCCCCTCTGCCCGACCCCAGGAAGTAAAGAGATTGAGAGAAGGGGCGGAGCGAGGACCAGACACCAGGGCTCCCTCCGCCTGGACTGGGCCCCGTCACGGCCCCGTCACAGCCCCGCCGGAGGGGGCGCTGGGATCTGGGGGAAATAAGGCCACGCTACTCCCCAGAGAGAGTCTGAGCACCATGACAAATGCTGTGCCACAGAGACCTCCAGCAACCGGGGTCGTTCCACCCAGAGTAATGTCTAATTATACATTTCCATGGTTACTTTCAGAGATGGAGCCAGCTCCCCAGCCCCCTAAAACATCACAAGGACTTTAGGAAGCATGTTGAAAAGAGAGAGAGAGAGAAAAAAAACCACACAATTACCATATTCAAGCAAATAATCAGAGGCGAAATTGGCTACCAAGGCATATTATCTCCCACTAATTATCATCTTAAATGATGAAGAACGTGGAATGAACGTACGTCCTCCCTCCTGTGCGGCACGGAGCGCCCCTTTCCCGGCTCCGGGGACCGAGGGCCTCGTTACTTGCACCTAATAACTCAGCCCCACCCCCGGCACAGACTCCGTTTGTTGCTGCGAAAGGGGACACACTTCTTCTCCCAGAAAGTGCAGTTGTTAAAAATAAAGCCCTCGCTTTCCTGCCTTGCCTTCCCACTCCCTAGCATGAAGGAGGACTGTAATTAAGAGGAGCCCAATTAGCAGCCATAGCGCAGAGTCCCCCACCCCCAAACCCAGCAAGAACACCTCTTCTTCCCTCGAGGCGGCTGTCCCTCCCGGAGACGTGGGATCAGACCTGCACTTCGCATGGCTTTGGGCTCCACGGGATTTCATCTGCTGTACCCCCAGCCGTGTATTTCCCTGGGGGGTTACATAAGTACTGGAGTATGGAGTACTAATGACATACTCAAGTAACCAGGCAGCCTCCTTAGAAGACTCCTGGCTGTCCTTTAGATGGAAGCCAGAAACGGTTGGTGTAGCTCCCTCCCTGGTTCAGGACCTCACTTACCCACAGCGCACAGGGCGAGCACCTGCGGTGGAACAGCAGTGTGCTGGGAGCTGGCTCCACAGAGATGCACCCGAAATAATGCCGGGCTCCAGGAGCTCGAGGTCAGTCGGGGCAGGTGGGTTTGCCAACAGTTGGGGTGCAGTGGAACAACTCCAGTGCACACTAGCCAGCTTTTGCTGTTGGGGCAGGTAAGGGCACGTTTTTGAGCACTGCAGAATCAGTGCATTTTCCTGGGTCCCCCATGGGCGTCAGGTCCAGCCTTAATAGAGATAAGACAGAAATGCTAGTGTTGAGTATTTGTAGGGGTGGGGCCGTGAGGCTGAGCGCCACGCCAAGGATGCTCAGGGCACCTCCAGTTCTGTCCCGAATGTCTTCAGCTGCATTTCCGCCGTGAGTCTGTCTACATTCGCACTCCGCTTTGGCCACACCAGACGTGCCAAGTTGCCCGATGCCACGCACCTTCACGCCTTTGTCCCGGTTGTCTCTTCCGCTGACGTCTGCTTCTTCCTAGTCTGTGTCTGTGGAATCCCATGCCCTCGCCCGAGGCCTGTTCGAGACAGTGTGCTATTGCAGGAGGAGGGTGGACGCTGGAGAAAAATGCTGTCAGTGTCGGCTCAGCCAGTGACCTCGGGTGCGTAAGCTGCTTATTCCCTCTGAACTCAGTTTCCTCGTGTGGGGCGATGGGATGATGGGGCAATGGGAAGTTGCTTAGCAACCTCTCCAGCAAGACCTCTCCCCCTGCCTCAAAGAGCCATTCAAGGGTTAAGTGAGACAAAGGAGGGGACTCGTGAGGGGAGGTGCATTGTGGGCTAACCACAGTGCGGGGGGTCCATTTCTCTCTGCCTTGAGACCCAGTTGCAGTAAATTAGATTAAGGAAACACGCAAGGAACTCAGCTTCTACAAAGAAGACATGGACCCTCTTCTGTGCTCCAAACCCCAAGCAGCAGCCCCTGGATGGCAGGGAGGTGAGGCCTAGAGTGATGGCTCAGGTAGGAGGGGAAGACCATCTCCCTGAGCCAAACCAGCCCAGCCCAGTGTGGGTTCACAGTGTCTGCTTTGGTGACTAGAGGGCGGGCTGCTCATCTCCCAACCTCCAGGGACCAGCACGGTGGGTCAGTGGGTGGATGCAGAATGGACTGAACCGGATGAGTGAAGGAGCACAGTGTTTCAGCACCCGCCACAGCAACCAGTCTAAAGCTCGAGCTTCGTAGATAATTCCCAAATGTTTGATTTAACGAAGGAGCGATGTGCACTCTGTGGCACAGGCAGTTGATGAGCCAGAGGTGTGTGCAGGGCGAATGGGGTGTTATCTCAGATCTGCCTGCTACTCACCCTCCGTGCAGCCGTCAGCAAGCCAGACATCTATGGCTACCCCAAGACTGGGAATAGCAGAGGTGGCTGAGGCTCGGCTCGCTCACTCTCTCCCTCTCTCTTCCCCTCTCCCTCTGGCTCAGAACAGGTGTGTCCCTGTCCCCTCTGCTCCTCCTCCCCCCCTGAAGACTCAACACTTGAGTGAACTCACACAGGCGTTCATGGAGGAGGCCCTGCTCACGTGGGTGTCAGAGGGTGAGGAGGAGTCAGCTGGAGTTAACGGGGCAGCGAACTGTGTTCAGGAAACAGGAGATGCGAGCTGATCAGGAGGAGGCGGAGTTGGGGTTGGGAGGGTGGCTGAAGGCACAGGGACGACTGGTGAGGAGGGCAGAAAGGCACATGGGGCCACACGTGAATGGTCTCACGGGACAGACACTCTGAGGGGTCTTGATTCTGCTTAGGTAAAAGGAAGCCACTTCCCGAGGGCCTGCTGTGTTCCAGGCAGTGTCCTCATTTCTGAGCAACGAGGAGCGAGGAGGAGGCGGACCCTGACCTGGGCTCACACGGTCCCACTGGGAATGGTCCGGTGGGAGGCAGGATGCTTCAGTGTCCTGCGGCGGGCGGTGTGAGGCAGCTGGAGGGGACGGCCTCATTCTCACTGGGACGCAGCTGCGGTTAAAATGCTGCTTGTAGCTGAAGGCACCCAGCTTCACTCCACTCCAGAGTCTGAGCTCGTTCCACGGCTCACGAGATGGCAGACAGAATGCCAGCAACGGTGCCTGCGTTCCAAGCTGCGCCTTGGGTGTGGACCCTCCCTTACTGGCTTCAAGACCACTGAGAGGTAAACTCACCCCTCCGTCACCCCTCGAGGGGTCCTAGCTGTCGGGAGGGCGGCGTGTCCTGAGTGGGTCTCTGCGTGTCCTGGCGTGCCCAGGCCTTGCTGCCTTCCTACCTCCCGGCTCCCTTTGCCCCTGACATGCCGCCAGGCAGTTGCTTAGCAACCTCTCCAGCAAGACTGTGCATCTTGGCATAAATCGCTGTTATGCACGGAGAGAGATTTCTCCCGCCTTCTCTCTTCTGTGCTGTGTTTTAAGCAAAGAGACATCCCAAAATAGGACATTTTTTTTCTTTTTCCTTTTCCTTTTTTTTGATAGACAACTTCTGTGTAAATGTTGAAATCTGTGTTGTCTGTCAGGAGTAGTCAATCTGAAAACTTTGCTGCAGAGGATGTATATTTAGCACCGGGGGACAAAGAGAGGAAGACATGAAGATGTCAATTATTCTGTGTAGTTAATGCAGAAGCTGGGTATTTAAAGCGAGCGGTTCAGGGAGACGGAAAGGCAAGAGAGACGGCTCAGGACAGACCCGTGTACTTCAAACAAGGCAGGGCTCTGTTTTATTTGACTGCGTCTGGAGCTCGGGAGTTCCGCAGGGTCAGCCCAGCCCCCTCCAGCACCTGTGCGAGTATCTCGGCTGCTGAGGCCACCCACTTGTGCTGGGTTTACAGGCGGAGCGGCCAGACTGGAGCCCCAGCTCTGTGGGTTTCCACTTTAGGGCTCTGGTTTGTTAAAAATACTACGCAGCAGAAAGAAAGACGGAGCTCACACCCTTTGCAACAGCATGGATGGAGCTGGAAAGCATTATGCTAAGCGAAATAAGCCAGGCATTGAAAGACAAATACCATATGACCTCACCTTTAACAGGAACCTAAACAACAAAACAACGAAACAAGTAAAATATAACAAAAGACACTGAAATAGAGGACAGGTTGTCAGTGACCAGAGGGGAGAGGGGAGGGAATTTCAGGGGAGAAAGGAAGGGTTTACAGGAACAAATATAGAGGACACATGGACAAAACTAGGGGGGTTGGAAATGGGAGGGAGGAGGGGAGGAATGGGTGGGTGGGCTGGAATGGGAGTAAAGGATAGAAACTGTACTGAATAAACTAAAATAAAAAATTAAAAAAATATATCAGATTCCTGAGTGAGTTGTCAATAGTCTGTCTCCACCCCTCACTCCCTCCCTGAGGCCCCTCCAGGCTCTTCCCCCTGGACCCTCAGGACCTCCAGGAACTGCCTCTGCCCCTCCCCCTACTCTGCACAGCCCAGGCCTCCAGGACCCGGTGAGCTTTCACATGGTCAGCGCCAGAGCTGCCCTGCCCAGGAGACCTGTCACCCCAACCCCTGTCACTGACAACTGTTGTTCTACACAGGGGACAGTTTTGTTCCCAGGGATGTTTGGCAATCTACTTTCTGGTCTCACAGCCATGGCGGTGGGTGGGGGGAGCCACTGGCTTTCTGGTGGGCTGCTAACACCCTGCAGTGCATGGGACATGCCCCACATCAAACAGTGACCTGGACCCTAGCGTCAGCAGTTCTGAGGCTGAGAAGCCAAATGCATAGGGATGGATCACCCGAAGGACCATGCCTCTGACATGTGGCTGAGTCATCCCTGCCTCTTCGGCCTCACACACTGGGCTGCTCAGCAAATCCTTCCTTAATGCACAGACACGGCTGAACGAGAGGTAAAGTCCCCTCAGGGCTGAGCCAATATTTTCCCTTCCAGTTTTAAAGCACATGATCGAACACTCTTCCAGCAGCTTGGTGGATGTGTAACTTTATGCCAGACTTATTCTGGATTCAACTATCAAAAGCAATTGTGATGAGGAGTCAATATATCCTCGAGGAAGAACTCGGTTGGAGGTTGAGGGTCTTAGCCAGCCTGGTGGGCCTCATTCTGCAGTTGGTCCGTAGTGTGTTGCTGCCCGTAGAATTTTATCCGCATCCCTGGGGTGGGCTTTCCGGCTCCTGGCATCTCCTTGTCTCAAACTCAGCCCACCCTGACCTTGGAATGTTCTCCACATCGTTGGTTCTCTGTCTCACGCACGAAGGAAGATGTGGCAAAACAAAACCTGCGTCTCGAGTCCTGTGGCCACATTCCCACCCGCTGCCGACGGGCCCAGGCCATCTTGGAACGGTTATGCCTCTTAGAACGATCCCCTGAAACTGAGCCCAAACCCGCCTTCACTTCATTCTGCATATTGATCGAAACGACCCGCCTGGAATCCCAGAGAACTCATTTAATTTTTTTCTTCATGGGTGTTGTTCACATAATAGAAGTCAGTCTTCTCGAGCCTTTTCTAAGGTCGTCAACTTGGGTTCCCAGAAAGCATCGAAAAAGTACATTATCCCTGTTGGTGGCTCTCGTCTGTCCCAGCCTGCTTCCTGCCACGGGTCCCAGGGCCCTGTGCAGGGGCCCTGGGTCGAGGCTGGTCTGGTGGGCGAGTGGCATCTCTGGGGCCCTGGAGACTCCAAGATGTCCAAGCAGCTCGAGCGCCCAGGCTGTGACTGAACTGCATACTGTCCGTCCCCGAGGCTGGCCTCGTACGAGGGGCCCTCCTCGCAGGCCCTCCAAGAACCCTGTTGGAAGTATGAGTGCTTCACGTCTTGAGGCACGTGGACTGTGAGGAAAGGGAAAAGGGCCAGCAGAGAGAAGAAGGAGGTGGCTGGACCGGGGGACTTTCGCCCTGGGCTGAGCAGCAACGCCAGCTGCTCCAACCTCTCATGTTACCACAGCCCACCGAGGAGACCCGTGGCCAGACTGTTCCAGAACCCAGAAAAGAGCAAGAGGCCCCATGTGCACCGAGGCAAAGGAAACTACTGCTCCGTCATCTGCACACAGAAGTCCATTTTTATCAGCAAAGCTGTCCTGTAAGCACGGCGTGGGTTTCACGAGTGGTGCAGCCAGGCTGGCCGGGCTGGCTGGGATGCCCAGGCAAGGCCCTGGGGAGAACGCTGTTACCACTCCCGAGCCTGACTTCGCAGCCGTAGAGGACGGGGCAAGGGGTTGGGCTGGTTTGCTCAGTGTGAGCCTGAAGGGAAAAAAATCTGCCGAATGCATCATTGTCTTGGGTGACCTTTTTAACGCAAAATCTAACAAGTAAAGGAAGCCTTGACCCGCAGGAGACAGGAAAGTGAGGTGGGGTGTGCTGTGCTCCTGGCTGGGGGTGCTCACCTCCCCCGAGGTCAGCTGCCCCCGCCCGGCTGATGGACCGGGCACTGGGGAGCTGCCGACCTGAACACACCACGTGGGCTGCACACCGTGGGCTTCATTGTTTGCCTGATAGAATCCTCCACGGTTTGCTTGGTCTCTTTTATTTTTTTTTTCAGTGAAATTGTAAGACAGTTACAGTGGCCATCCTGAAAGGATTCCCCGACCCTAGCTAATTATCA
>CM052544.1:121243676-121314544 GCA_028533065.1 Trachops cirrhosus
CCCCGCCCGGCTGATGGACCGGGCACTGGGGAGCTGCCGACCTGAACACACCACGTGGGCTGCACACCGTGGGCTTCATTGTTTGCCTGATAGAATCCTCCACGGTTTGCTTGGTCTCTTTTATTTTTTTTTTCAGTGAAATTGTAAGACAGTTACAGTGGCCATCCTGAAAGGATTCCCCGACCCTAGCTAATTATCATATCCATCACCTCGAGTATCTCTCTCCCGTACAATACGGTGTTGTCAACGGTGGCCCCTGTGACGTGTCAGCTCCGCAGGCCCGATTCTCCTCGCAGCCGACAGCTCGTGCCTTCTACCGACGTCTCCCTATTTTCTCCTTCCCTCCGCCCCTGGCAACCATCTTCCCACTCTGTTTCCATGACTTTGATTTTTGCTTCCTGCTTGTTTGTTTTTAATTTCGAGCTTTTCCTTGAAATCTCCTAGGCGATGCTGCTCAAAGAGCGATGAACCTGATCTATAGATACCGCAGAATCAGGCTTGTGCTGTGCAGGGAGGAAGTCCGGCCCAAAGGGGAAAAACCAGGGCTTGACCGGGGGTCACAGCCCAAGCAGTGGGAGCTGTGTGCAGCGGGGAGAGCAGCATTTCCGTTGGACTGTCTGGGTGGGTCTGGCCCCTTTCTTATCCTCTGTCCCAGGAGGTGCTGGAGTTCTTTGATCCTGAATTTTCTTATCTCTGTAATTCAGACAAGGAGGAGAGCCCCGTCGCACGGGGAGGGGCAGGAATGAACCACACGTCTGAGATTGCACAGGAACAGGAAGGATGCAGCCCTGAGGAAAGGTGTCGGATCATTAACAGCTCCGGACCTCAGCCTCCTCACCGGTTCTGTGCGACGTTGGCCCAGCGTCCGAGGTTGCTCTCAGCCCTGAGGTTGCCAGCAGAACCAGGGCCCAGTGTGGCCACCTGGTTTCAGAGTGAGGGTGGCGTGACCCCCTGACTTGAGACGAGTTAACTGAGACCAGCAAAGAACCACAAGGAAGAAGATAACGCCTGCCCTCAAAGTGCTTCCCCACATGGAGAGGGAGATGGGCAGATGAGTAGAGCACCCCCAGTGGGGAGGGGAGGCTGCGGGTGGGGGCTGCATACGCAGAAGGAAGAGGGTGGACTGCATGCACAGCCGCCGGTCTGAAGGCTCCACGGTGGGATCAGCTCCAAAGCCTTTGACCCTGGCGTCTCAGATGCTACCTGGGGCTTGCCGACCCTGCGCTGGCAGTGGGGCCTCCATGCACGAGGGCAGGCTCAGGGTCTCACTCAGAGTCAGGGGATCAGAGAGTGTTGTAGAGTAGGGTGGTGGATTCTTGGGGAGCCTCTAACCCACTGGTGGAAGTAGAAGCCCTGAGGCTTCTCGAGGGCTAGGAGTCTGTCTTCTCTGCCCCTTTCCCGCCTCTGCATCATCCAGTGTGGGTTCCCCATCTTGACTGCACCTCAGAATGGTGGCAGAGTTAACAAGCCTCCAGGCTGTGCCTGGGACCCATTGAGTCAGAGTCCTTGAGGGTGGGGCCAGGATGTCTTCGTCCTTCAAGGACCCCAGAGGACCCAGCGTGCGGCCAGGGCTGGAGAACCCTGGCCTGGTTCTCCCCTCAGCTCTGGTGTTTCCCAGGTTGTTCAGTCATAGGCACCCCATCTCTCTCCTGAAGGCTCAGCCCTGTCCAACTCCCGAGTCAGGGCGACTGAGGCGGGCTCACTCCAGGGAGAGGGGTCCAGAGTGAGTCTCTTTGCCCTCGTCCGATACCTGGGCCACCCAACACACCATCCGGTTCACCCAATGCGCCAAACCCACTCCCGCCTCAGAACCCTGGCAGCTGCCCCTCTTTGGGCTGGAAGTTTCTCCCCTCCGACAGCTGAATGGTGGCTCCTTTTCAAGTACTCAGATCTCAGCTCAGAATCAACCCTGACCCTTCCTCTAGGTCCCCTCGGCCCCAGGAGCTCTCAATCAGTCACCTGAGTTATCTTTCTCATAGCACTGGTGAGTCCCTGAAATATTCACCTTACCGGTGGTGATAAGCCGTCTGCTTCCACAAGGACGGACAGACAGTCAGTGAGAGTGGCGTTGTCCTCTGGGTCCCACCTTAGCCCCCAGGCGGGGACATTGCCTCTCCTGAGTCTTTGCAAACATTTACGCTCGGTTTGTTTTTTCCACCAGATACCCAGGCTGCCAGCCTCCCAGTGACCGTCGGCCTCTCTCCCTTGACCTGTGCCTGTGTCCCATTGTCCCCTCCCCAACAGTGTCCTGCGCACGGGAGGTGGGCAGTCACGGGCATGGCGGGACCCACAGTACATTCAAGCACCCAGGCATGGACCTGGAAAGTGTCGAGAATCTTCCATTCACACAAGCAACATAGCCCTTGAAAAACCTTTTCTATTTTCTTCCTGCTCCATTATCACCAAGTTTGGGGAATGTTTTTCTTTTAGAACAAAATGTTTCGTTTGTGAGCTGTTTGTATGCTCTGCTGAATTTCCTTCCTTGAGGGGATTTATTAACTTAAAGTGGAAACTCTCCCTTGTGAAAGGTATTTAAGTATGTTTTCAAAACATGCTGGACCGCAGCATGTGGGTTGGTCAAAACCAGGTCCCGTCCCTGGTCTGGTCCCTTCGCCCTGGGGCCTGTCCATGGGGCTCCCCAGAGCCCTGGGCTTGACCTTGAAGCTGAGGCCATCCTGGCCATCAAATAGAATGGGACATGAGTAAAAGGGACTGAAGAGAAGTTTTCAGCCCTAAACCTGGACAGGGCCACAAGGCAGGAAGGCTGGGGCACCTCGGCCCGGGGCCACTGAGCCATAGAATCAGGATCACACTCAGAATCAACAGCATCCTCTGCTTTGGGCACATTTTCATCCTTCAGTTACTTGGGTAACTTGCTCTCCTTGAGAGAGCAGAGGCCTGCAGACAGCAGGCCGAGGGCTCCCCAGGCCTCTGCCCCCGCCTGCCGCAGGAAGGCTGCCCTGGGCCACCACTGACCGGGACCGGGAAACAGGTGGGCCTCCTCCTGCAGGTCATTTAAAGGGCTCCCTTGGCCTTGACTCTCAGGTGATAGTTTGACCTTGACCCATCTTGCTCTTCATGCAATTTCTGTTTGTTGAGAACCTGGGTAGGAAAGAGGAGTGCAATTTATTATTGCACCCCGCCCCCACCCCGTGAAACCCCAACCCCACTTCCCCGGTGACTGTGCCTGGACGCTCTCCTCAACAGCTCTGACTTTGAGAAAGACCTTCCGTCCCCTTCCCGGGATCTTTGCGGGGGTGGGGGGCGGTGACAGCCTCATCCATCAGTCCCCTGCCCCTCCTAACCCTTGCTGCACGCCCTCCTCTGGGCCAGCCTGCCTTCCCCCATGCCATTTGCCAGGCCCGCTCCCTGCAGTCTCGTGGCACCTGGCCTTATTTGAGAAGAGATGAATGCCTTGCTCACAATCACTCTCCTTTCTTACAAAGTCACCCCTCTGCCCAGCATCATTATGGAGCAAGATCTCCAGAAACACGGCTTTTACTGGGTTGTCTTTCCCGAGCCCAGCTGAATCTCAGATTTTCTAGAATTAGAAGAGTGTGCAGGACCCCCTCCCCAAATGGCCTTGCTCTCCCTCCAGGCACTGGGCAGTTACAGATGTCACAGGGCAGCTCTAGCTGTCCCTCTGCCCGGCCCGGCTGGGAGCACGTCCCCCTGCCCAAGAAATGGGAGACACACCTGGGTCAGATACCCCACGCCCATCCTTGTGAAGAACGAGCTTCCCCAATCTGACCACAGCCCCAACCTCGTCACAGAATAGCCCAGGTCTGAGCGTTCCTGGGCTGTGTGTTCTAGAGATATTCCACGGGCACTTGGTCATAATCTGGTGACCTGCTCTGAGAGCCCGGCCCTAAATTCCATTCAAAGTTGGCATTGGCTCTTGATTCATCAGCCCTTCTGACCAGAACCCTCTGCTCTGGAGTGTTCAGTCATCTTCCCTGCTCCCCACCCTGCGTCAGTCAGGATGGGCTGGGTCGTGCGGCAGTAACAACCATCCCACATCTCAGGGTCTTAGCATCGTGGTCAGCAGTGAGGGCTCTGCCCACCATGGCCATTTGGAGAAGGAATAGACACCTTCTCAAATATTGCTGATTGCCATGTCAGAAGGAAAAGGGAATTGAGATAAATTGTGCGTGATTCCTAGTTATGACTAGACGTGATCTGTGTCACTCTGCTCACGTACCATGGGGCCACAGCAAGTCACAGGGACATATGTGACTCCATCGGGGGTGGGGGATAGCAATCCACTACACGTCTGCAAGCAAACAGCCAGGAATATTTAGCAGACGGCAGCAGGGACTTTCACACCTTGTCATCTCCTTTTCTCTTTCCGAGGGGCTGGGGTGGATTCTGTAAAACATCAATTAAAATGAGAAACTACCCAAGTATATATTCTAATTTACTCAATTTAAAGGGAACAAACTTGAACCCATTTGGAGAAAGTGATTTTCTCAAGATCATACAGTGAGTCAGTGGCACACTATTAGCAGAAGCCAGGTCTGGGGGCATTTGTTTTTTTCCCCTTTTTGGACCACAGCATCATGCGGACACACTGTTTTGAGGGTTTGTCCATGTCCATTTGGGTTTCCGAATCAGTGCAGGTGTTAGTCATTTTAGCACGAATGGCTGGAGGTGGTGACAATAGTGCTCACACTCAGCGAGGGAACTATTTCATTCAGTGACCCCTGGGCCCGTGAAAGGGAAGGTGGGATGGTTCTCTCCTTGGGAACATGCGCCCACACGGCAAAGCTGCCTGCACCTCCTGTGAGGACACGCGGCCTCAGGGCCGCGCCAGGCAAACCGGGCACCGGCCGTGGGCCGGGCGTGGTGCGGGGCACTTCAGTGGAAAACGCAAGCGGGTCATTAAGTCGGACAATGAAAGCAGTAGCACTGACGGTCTTCTCAACCCCACGGGCGGTGCTGCACCCTACATTCTCGTGAACTGATGCAGTCCTCGTGCTAGGTAGGCAGGTAGGAATGGGTAGCCGCAATTTCTAGTTGAAAATATTGATGGCCACAGAGGTTAAATAACTGGCAGAGACAGTAAAACTATGGATTAGAGAGAACACCTTCGCCATCACCGCCACGGCCGTTTATCGGGTAGGAAATCCCAGACTGCAGTCACCGTGGTCATTTATGTATCGGTTTTGCTCGGTCTCTCCCTGGGGTGATACATACACCCGAAAGTGCAGCACACAGGCCCGGTCTGTCATCTACACAGCCGCCGCTCCCAGCGCTGTGCCGGCCTCACTGCAGATCCTCCCCAGGCAGGAGGTTTGCCCCGCCAGAGCTCTGCCCCGCCTCGGCCCCTGCCGGAGCTTGGCTTACTCACTTCACCACGGCAGCTGGCTTCATCCCCTGCCATGGCCTTTCCCGTACCAGCCCCGTTCATTTCTTTAAAGTATCTTTGGCTTCTGCACACTAAATATCTAAACTTTAATATTTTCACCTCTCTCTTCCTTGTTTCTGCCATTATTCTTGTCCTCTTTTGCTGTCTCTCCCTTCCTATTCCCTCTTATTCCTGTGTTTGCTCTTTCTCTGTGTCAATGATCAAGACATGGAAGTGCCAACCCCCAGGCTCACATCTGAAGAGGGGCTCATCGCTGGGCGGCTTGATTCCGAACCGAGAACGCACACCACGTGCGCTCCAGAACCCAGCCTTTGATGCAGCTTCACGCCATCTCCTTCCGTATCTCTGCTCATTAGTGCACTGAAATTCCCTTTAATTATTCCATTCATCCAATTTTAATTTTGCAATGTAACCATGGAATATGATAACTGGGTTTAGCACACCCAGGCCTCACTGGAAATTGGGGCGGCCTACGGTACACTTTTGGTCTGGCCATTCAATGACTTGTCGACTCAGCAGCCGTGGCATCAACTAGTGAGCTCCTCAAGTGTGTACCGAAGGTCCGCCACGGGCTGGGCATCGTGCTGGTTCTGATGAGGTGGTAAGGAGGACAGGGACTCTGTGCCTGCCAGCCAGAAGCGCACAGATTCCTATGGGAGAAAGGCCTAGGAACAGAGAATCGTGGGCTCCTTTGGCTGTGCTAGGTAATCTCTCCGATGGCCCCACTTACCCCAACTTCTGGAAGTCCCCAAAGGACCGGTGACTTCCTCTGTGCCACAGAAACCAGCAGAGATGACAGGTGTCCCTGGAGGACACTACATGAGTGTAACGCCTGTCTTGCTGCCTGACTTTCCCTGCTGGCTTTGATGAAGAAGGCAGGCTCCTGAGCTGCCCTGTGGGGAGAACCACGTAGGAAGGAATGAAGGGCAGCCTCGGGCCAACAGCCAGCAAGACGCTGAGGCCCTTCAGTCCAACGGTCTACGAGGAACCAGACTTTGCCGGCAACCACACGAATGGGGAAGGGTTGGGAGGAGAACCCAGCCCTGGCTGAGGCTCCCACAGCAACAACTTTGTGGAGACGCGACTCAGCTAGGCTCCTGACCTAC
Organism: Trachops cirrhosus; assembly: GCA_028533065.1. Taxonomy (NCBI): domain Eukaryota; kingdom Metazoa; phylum Chordata; class Mammalia; order Chiroptera; family Phyllostomidae; genus Trachops; species Trachops cirrhosus. The sequence continues at coordinate 121,250,151 of CM052544.1, forward strand.
GGTGACCCAGTGCATTGTGGGTTTGTGGTCATCCCGTGATGTGGCAGCACACGGCTAACACAAGACCTGAGGAAAGCTTCCGGGGAAGCAATGCCTCGATTGTGCCTTCGAGACTGAGTAGGGCCTAACCAGGGGGCACAGGTGGAGTGGGGTGCTCAGGAGAGGGACATTTAAAACCAGGGGCACAGTATGGGGGAAGGGTGGGGACAGGAAGGCCTGGATCCTGAGTCATAAGGGGGGCTAATAGGCAGAACCACATGAAATTGCTTCTATTCCACATGTTTGGATCTGAAAAAATGCTAATTCCATTGGTTTGCCCTATTCTAAGCAGCCCAGTGCAGTCAGAGCTTCGATTTTTGACTCAGGTAATGTGCTTTTTAGGCTCCAAAAAAATTAAGAGGGTCTGTCTTCATGAAATGTCCTCCATTTCTTTGCATTAATTTAACACATTAAATTTCTGTAGGCCTGGCTGAGCTTCACAGACTCGCAAACTGAGAGACCCCTCCACACTTGGCGAACAGGAAAACAGCAGTTTTGGGAGGTTAGTCTGGGGCTTGAGGTGGGCATGCTCTCAGTTCCTGCCTACCGACTTGTCTGTGTCCAGCCCCGCACACCTGCTGTCCCTGAGCCTGGGTCCATTCTCCTGCACAGGGCCAGGCCTGGCCTGCGGGTCGGACCCCAGCCCACCGGCACATTCTCCTTGCCCTCCCCCATCTCCTCCTCAAGGCCCTGAGGGCTGGTGGCCTGACTCTGGCCCACCCACCTCTGCAGGTCACAGATGCCTGGGTGATTCTCTTTGCCCCAGATGTGGTTAACCACACCCACTTCTTGCAACTTCCTTTGCTCTTGACTTCCAGGTCAGTGCCCACCTGTGTTCAGCTTCTGTCCTCTGATTGGCCCTCCTCTCTCTCCTTTATCCATCCACCCTCCTCCTGTCCCCATTCTGCCCCTTCATTGAATGTCCATGTTCCTATGTGTCTGTCCATCCTGCCCCGTGTCCTGGGCGAATGTGCTCATCTCCTCTGCCACATTCATGCTCCATCATAAGTGAATGGCCACCAGACCTGGGCTTGAAGACCTGGCCTCTGTGGACTGACCACCCCAGCCTCAGGTCCTGACACTCCCACATCCGTGAAGCTCTGTTTGTGCAGAACTGCCTTCCCACAAACTCCAGGGTGCGGGGGCTCCCTCTGCCTTTGTCTGTGCTGCCTCCCCCTACTCCCTTTGCTCATTCCTTTTCATCCTTCAAGACCTAGGTCAGGCATGGGCCCCCCCAATCCTGGAAGCCTCATGAGCCTCTGGCAGGGACCAGTAACCTGCCCCCACCCCAGCCTGTGTACTTGGGTGGCACTGCCTACTTGTGGCTGCCTCTCTTGTTGCTTCCCATTTGTCTGTAGGCTTCTGAAAGGGACAGGTGTTCACCCTTCCCTGGCCAAGACTGCACCCTTCGCTCATTCCAGAGAGATGCTACGGTGCCCCCCTAGGCACTGGGCACCCACAGAGAGTGGGGGTGTTGCGTCCCGCCCTCCTGGAGTGCACAGAGTACTGGGAGTCACAACAGATGGCTACAACACCCTGAGACTCGTGTTTGGAGTGGGGTGTCATGGGACTTTGGAGAAGTGCCACCTGCTTCAGACAGTGGTCAGGGAAGGCTTGCCCAAGCTGAGAGCTGACGGGGGGCAGTCGTGGGCTCGCTGATGCACTGAGGGTGGGGGTGAGGGGTAGGAGTGCGGCAGGTAGAAGAAGCACCTGTGCAAAGGTATGGAGGTGACAGAAAACATGACTTGCTCTAAAAAAAGAACTGAAAGTAACCCCACCCCGCCCGGGGGTGACCTGATGATTGAAGTGGGGCCTGCACTGAGAGGAGGCAGGGGAGGGCCTACGGCTCTGAGGGTGGCAGCTTGAGGGTGGATGGGAGAGATTGACCTGCATGTGTCAATATATTCACAGGTGACACGTGAACTCAGGCCTCTAAGGACAACGGTCCCTCTGCACCTCGAGATCGGGATGCAGGGCCGGCCGACACTTATCCTGACACGTTCTGTGACTGAGACACGTGAGCATCTGGCTCTAACTGCAGTGGCCTGTGGCTTTCCTTCCTGTGGACGGAAAACACATTAACGCGTAACTGGCTATCCCGGCTCCTGGGCTTGGTGCCGAGTGACCACGTGGACTGCAGGTTTTTGCCGGTGGCAAGTGACAGAGAGAGAACAGATGTCTCTGCCTCACTTTTCTCAGTTCGCCTGACCAGAAGCAATCATGGCGATGGGACTGCCGCTGGGATCTGGGGGGATGTCAAGCTTCCACCAGCCTGGGCACCCTCAGATCCGGATGCGGGCGCCTCTAGGAAGGCAGCCCGCCCCACAGCTGGCCCCGACCCAGCCTCCCCCCTGCTCCTCAGAAAGGCGGGTGCAGCAGGGCCATCGACAAGTAAATTTGCCCATTTCTGGAAGCACGGAAAAGAACCAAGAGAAACGATATTTATGTTCGATGTTACCTTTCCCTGGGTTTTCTTTCAAAAGCCCTGATTTCCTTTTTGTGCTGCTGCCTGGAGATGTATTTCCAGCTCACGCCCCACAGCGGAATGTGACTCCGAGTGCTGGCAGCTGATGGTGTGGCGTGTGCAGGTGGGGGAGGGGGCACAGGCAGAAAATGGCTTTTCTCCCTCCCTAAAAGCAGTGTTCTTACATTTGCAGCGGCCCTGCTGTGTCTCCCCCAACTCCCAGCTGACTGTGTACACTTGGCTCCCGAGGCCTCTGCTCTCACCGGCCCTCCTGCTTGGGGCGTCTCCCGCCACGTTTTTCCTGGGAGGACTCCTGCTCATCCTCACATCCACTCCTCAAGGACCCTTCCTTGGTGGTGACCCTTAACTTCACGTGCCAGCTTGGTGGGCTATGGTGCCCCAGATACATAGACTGTATCCTGCAGATTTCTGTGAGGGTGTTTTTGGCGGATGAGGTTAACATATAAATTAGTGGACTTTGAGTAAAGCATCTCCGCAAGCAGGAGGGAGTTTTGTCCACAGATGACCTTTGGACTTGACCTGCAACATTGGTCTTCCCTGGGGCTCCAGCCTCTGCTGACCTAACAGATTTTGAACTTGCTAGCCTCCATAATCACATGAGTCAATTCCTTAAAATCAGCCTCTCTCCCCATCTCTCTCTCCACACACACACACTCCCCATGTGTTATCTGCTCTGGAGACCTGGTCGCTATGCCGATCACCCTGCCCAAGGTCTCGCCTTTCCTTCCCCAGAGATGCTCTGCTTTATCATTGCTGTTTCCATTCATAGGACTGTCACCAGCTGTGGCGATCTTATCTATTTCTTTGCTCCCCCACTTACTGCTTCGCTTCCCCAATGGGATGTATGCTCCCACAGGGCAGGCACCTTCCCTGTCCTGCGGACAGGTCTAATCCTGGAACACAGAGCAATCTCTGGCACATGAAACATGTTGAATAAATGATTAAGTGAGGTGGATGGAAGTCTTCGTGCTTAAAAACAAGCATTCAAACAAAGACGTGTATCCAAATGTTCATAGCAGCGTATTCACGATAGCCCCAAGTGGAAAAGCCCAAAGTGTGGACGGATGGATAAAAAATGCGCTGTGTGCGTGCAGTGGAAAACTACTCAGGGATGAGGACTCACTGCATGCTGTGGTTTGGATGAGCCTTGCAAGTGTGCTAAGTGATAGAAGCCAGACCCAAAGGGCCACATATTGTGTGATGCCGTTGAAGTGAAACGTCCAGAATGGACAAATATTCATGGAAACAGGGAGTAAATGGATAGTTGCCAGAAGGATGGGGGCAGGAGAGAGAAATGGGAAGTAACTGAGTGGGTACAGGGTTTCACTGGGGGGTGATGAGAATGTTCCGGAATGATACAGTGCCGATGGCTGTGCAACTTTGACTCTACTCAAAGCTACTGAACTGCATACTTTAAATGGTGTTTTGCATCATGTGTATCTATCTCTGTGAAGTAAAAGCACGTAGGTATCCACCCTCTTATTTGATTATGACACCCACCACAAGAGCAGGTGCACCAGTTAACCGCTGTGCTGGCTCCTGAATCCACCTGTTCTGTCCCCGCTCTCTGGGACGCCTTTGATTCTACTCCTTCCACTCTCCCTTGGACTGTGCTCGTGGTCTCCTGCCTGGTGGGTCTCCATGCCTCCCGTTTCTCAGCTGCATCCACCTCCCGCCCTCCACCACAGCGAGCATTCCTGATAGAACCTGTACCTCGCCACGTCACTGTCATCCTGAAGCTCCTGTCACGGGTCCCAGTGCATCCCTGACAGCTAACGCCTTCCTCCTTCTGGCAGCATTGGCCTTTATCGTTAAAACTGTTCCCCCCACCCCCATGTGCGGTGCAGCTTTAGTCCCAATAGTCGGGATACGGAAACAACCTAACGGCCCATCAGTGCATAAATGGGTCACACACAGACACACAAGTGCACAGAGGGAGAGAGAGAGGAAGGGAGAATATCATTCAGCCATGAGAAATGAGGAAATCCTGTTATGTGGGACAACTTGGGTGGACCATTAGGACATTATGCTAAGTGAGGTGAGTCAGAGACAAATATTATATCTGAAAAAGCCAAACCCACAGAAACGGAGAGCAGAATGGTGGTTGCCAGGGCCTTGGGGTGGGGAGATTGGGGAGATGCTGGCCAGAGGACACGCAAACTTGCAGTTGGAAGGTAGGTTCTGGGGAGCTAATGCACAGCACAGTGCTGATAGCCAACGACATGTATTGCATACTTTGAAGTGGCTATGAGACTAGATCTTACAAGCTCTCACCACAGAGAAGAAATGACAAATATGTGTCGTGATGGAGGGGTCAGCTACAGCTACAATGGCAATCGCATTGCAATATATGAACATATCAAATCAACACACCGTATGCCCTAAACTTACACAATGTCCTGTGTCAGTTGCGTCTCAATTAAAAAGAGAAAACAAAACCTACCTAACCCACCATTCTCTCCGCTCCTCCCCCTTTGAACTCTGTGTTTACTCACAATTAGCTGCTCTCTGTTCCATGAATATCTTTCTACTCTCCCACCTCTGGGACTATTCTCAATGAAGCCCACTCTCTGGAGTACCCTCCTTTCCGCTCCTAGTTTGTGGAAGTCCCCTGCTCACACATCACCTTTATGGCAGGTGTCTTCACCTGTACCCTGCGGTCAATCTTTCCCTTCCCTGCACGACCTTTCCATCCTACCTGCACCTAGGACAAGCCCGGCTCACCTGCCATGTAGAGCCAGAGGCCCAGGGTGTGGAGAGGCCTGGTGAACTACTCTGCTCTTGGCAACCTGAGTTGTGAACCGGCTGAGAATGTTATAAGGAGGAAGTATTCTTAGAGACCAAAATGCCTGTTATGTGTCAATATAACTCTGATACGGGAGAGAGGGACTCGTCCCTGTCTCTACAGGTCAGGGGCCTTCCTAATTCTGAAGCTCAGAATTGGGCAAAGGCACCGGCACCCGAGGGAGCCCTTCTCACCCTCGCGGAGGCAGAGCGTGCTCGCTGGAGCCACAGAACAATGACCGCCCCCCGTGCATCTGGCTCCTTTCAGAGGCAACGTTTGGAGCCCAAGCTTCTCTGACCCAGGAGCACTGCGACCCATCTGCACCCATCTGCACCCATCTGCACATGCTGAGAAGGCGTGGTGGGGGGAATGGCGGTCAGCGGGTGTGGTGTGCCCACTGGGCCCGCACCATTCAGACCACAGGGGCCCCTCGTCACACCAGTAAACGAGGCTTTGCTGGCCAGATAGGAAGGCTCGCCTGGGTCCCTCGTAGATGGTGGACTGTCAGCATTAGACTCACAAAGGGACAGCCAGGGCATGAAGGAAGGGTCTCACTGCAAATAGAAGTGATAGGCATGTGATGTTCCCTTGGACACACAAAAGATTTTAATTTTGGTGAAGCACAACTTATCTATTTTCCTTTGGTTTCTTGTGATTTTGGTGTCATGCCTAAGAAGCTGCTGTCTAATCCAAGGTTAAGAAGATTTTATGTTTTCTTCTCAGATTTGTATAGTTTCACCTGTTGGGTTTCATTCCTTGATCTATTTTTAGTTAATTTGTGTATATGGTGTCCAGGGAGGGTCCACCTTTGTTTTTTGCAGGTCAGTATCCAGCTATCTCAGCACCATTGGTTGAAAAGTCTGTTCTTTCCCTGTTGAGTCATCTTGGCAATCCTGATCATTAAAGAGTATACACATTTTCCACTGGGTTAAGTATTGGAGAAAATGACTAAACTATCTTTATTTTCATCCTTACCAAAAGTGTCAAGGCCATTATCATGATCTCTATTTTAAAGTTAAAGAAAATGCAGCTTGGGGAGGCCACGGATACATGCTCCAGACCCACGTGGTTGGCCAGAGACAGACTCGGGAGGAAAACCAGCTCTCCTGATCCCTGCCTAGCTCTTCACGGATATGAGTCACATCCATCCAGATCAATGACTATTCTATTGTAAAATGGGCTGCATTATTTAAAATGTAGATGAATTATTTTAAATGGATGGAGAAAACTCTATCAAATTTTCTACAGCTCTTGAGAGTTGAAACTACACACTTTCCATTTCAAAATAATAATCAAGCTAAAGCTATTTCTAAGACTGTTCCCGATATTAACTCAGCTCATCCTTGCAGTGGCCCTGTGAGGATGATAATTTTATTACCCCCTCCCCCTTCCATGCGTCAGGGAAAGGGGGCCTGGCAGATTCAAAGCAGGCAGCCTGACCCTGAGTCTGGGCTCACACCCCGGTGCCACCTGTGCCTTGGGGTCTCCTGCCTGATAGCCCATCTTCCTCCCTTCACGCTGAAAGCTTCACCTGGGAAGCTGAGGGGTCTTGGAGCTGGAAGGCTGGGTTTGGATCCAGCCCTGTCCCTTACTAACTGGGTGTCTTTGGTTGAGTTCTTTTACCTTTCTTGACTCAAAGACTCATCTGTGAAGTGGGGGATGATTGTAACATCTATAGCATTGGGTTGTTGCAAGAAATGAAAACATATAACGTCCTTAGAATAGCACCTGGCACAGACTGAGTGCTCATAAACACTCATTATTATTATTATTAATCATTATTATTATTGTTATTGTTGTGTGCCAGTATAGAGAGAAGTGGCTAAGGAATGCATGCAAGTCCTGGATGGAGAGCAGGGCCCCTGGCTCCCAATTCTGGTTTGCCATCCCACATGGTGCAGCCTGAGCAGTCAGTGTGCACAGGGACTGAGCTCCTCAGGGCGCAGGCTTACTCTGCAGGCCCTCGACACTGGTCCCAGCATGCTCCCCACGGCTCTCCCCTTGCATCCAGAGTCTCCGACCCCCACTGGCTTGCACTCCTTGGACCTGTCACTTTGGACCCTACACCTGCTCTCTCCCAGCTGCCATAGATAGACTCACATGTCTAACACATTTTGTGAACCCAGGGCTTGGGGCATAGTAGGAGCTTGGCGAATGCCTCCTGACTCACTGACTGCCACTTCTTACAGCAACTTTGCCATCTCATCTCGGAAGCCGGCCATAAACTGGCAGGCCATGAGTGTCTCTGGGTCTCCTCGGCACCGGCTACTGCCGACTCGGGCCCGCCACCCACGTACCGCGGTCTCCCAGGGAAGCCCTCCTCCCGAGGAGGTGCCCACCCTCTGGGGCCACCCACTGTGCTCCTAGCAGACTCCCAGCCCACGCCTGCACCACATAATCAGGAAGCCCGCGGCAGCTTCAGGAAGGGCACCTTTGGGGGGGATGTGGTGATGAAAGCTGACTGAGGGAGAGCGATTTGGGGTGAGTGAGCCATGGAACAAAGACCCTTGAACAGAAAGAACAATTTTTTAAAAAAAGGTTTTGTTTGCTTGATTTCTTTCTTAAACCTAAAAAGCAAAGCCAGAGCGGGGATTTGAGCCACTGATGAGTGTGTGTTTTCCTGCTCAGCTGGTTTCATTCTGCATGCAGGGATGCAGAGCTGCTTTGAAAGGCTTTGGGTTTCTGTTATGAGCCTCTGAGCCCATCCCATCTCCCTGGGTGCACCTGCTCCTCCTCTCTTCTTTAGAAAAGTGAGGCACAAGCCTCGTGCAGGAACAAAGCCCTCGTGTGCCAGGGCCTGCTTTAGTGGCTCTGTCTGAATCATCACACATAACCCTCGTGGCCAGTCCTACAAGGGAGAACCTCCATTGTTCCTGCTTTGCAAATGGGTAAACTGAGGATTATAGAAGTTAGTATAAGTAGGAAGTTTAAGTCTTCAACAGGTTAGGGTGACTTGGACTCCCCTTAACTATGTCCCCACATCCTGTCATGCCTTATTACTGCATGATAAAGCAAAGGACTTTTCCAGGTCCCTCCCCCATCTGAAAGGTGGGCAGGCTGGAGGTCCAGGAGCTGGGAGGGTCCCTGCAGAGATCTGCCTCGGCCTGGGCTTTGCAAATAAGGCAGAAGACCCTCTGGCCACGGTAGGCTCACTTCCCACTCTTAGGTGGGGATAGTTCCTTCATCTTTTGTTCAGCAAACAAAAATTATGGCTCGTTTTTCTTTTCAGACTTTAGCTGCTGTCTCCTGTGCTCCTTGAACACAGGAAACCGAGGGCAAGTCTGGAGGGCGGATCAAAGGGAGAGAATGGAGGGATGAAGGGCAGGGAGGCCCAGGAATGGGCCCTCGGCAGCGCCGTGCTCCGGGATTCTGATAAAAGTGGACAAAGACCTTCCAGGCTGACAGAGTTCAGGGGTCAAGGGGGCTTGGCTTGTACACTCCAGTACCAGAGCCCCAACAGGGGGTTCCAACCTTGTGGCACCTCTGGGCCCCACTGGAAGGAGAAGAGTTGTCTTGGGCCACACATTAAATACATGAACACCAATGAAAACTGATGAGCAAAAAAAAAGGTTTTGAGTAAATTTACAGTTTTGTGTTGAGCCACATTCATAGCCACCCTGGGCCACATGCAGCCTGCAGGCTGCGGGTTGGACGCGACGCCCCTGTGAGTCTAAGGCTTAGAAGGCGTATTCAAGTGACTCCTGAACTTACACTGGTTATAATTTAATTGTGAACATTAGAGGCACATGCATGATGAGAAGGGAGTGAACAATTTGGGGTGTGGGCACGTATTCAAAGGTAAGACACGGAGCAGGAGCCACAGGAGTTTGGAGACAGGGGAGCTGATCTGACCTCACTGGAGAAAATCTAAGAAGACAGTAGAATTTCGGGTTGATTGTCTAGAGTGAGCCAGGTCGCCACAGGTGAGGGGAGTGGAGCAGAGTGTTCCAGGTGAGGGGCAGAGCCTGGTGCAGCCCTGGTGGGAGGCAGGAGGTCACATGTAAGTGTAAGTCACAGGCGAGTGTGCGAGGCCTTCCCACCTCAGCCACATCACTCACAGGGCTGACAGGCTGTAATGACTGGGGCCTGGCTTATTAAGCACATTTGAAAATTGGGTGAATTGCTTGATTTGGTAAAAAATTACATGGTACATTTAATCAGGCCTCCTTTAAGGAACAAATGTCATTAAAAACCACTTAATTAGCTGCCCCCACAGCCTGACTGGGTGAAAATTATATCCTTGACAGACTACAAAACATTTTGAAGGTCAAATATGGAGAATAAAAATACCACTGGATGCCCTCGGGTAATAGCCCCATAAAAGCTTGCCTCATTTTCATTCATCGAAAAGACTCATTCTGGATTGCAGCTAATCAGAACGTGATGGTCTTTCTTTGGAGCAGAATCTTAAGACTCAGGGTGTATTGGTCTTTATGCTAAAGGAGTGAAAAATAAAGGATCCCGAGAAGCAGACACATACACATTCAATAACACACTAGCTGATCAGCCTGCGGATTTGTTACGGGAATAAAAATGCCGATGTGCGCTGTTAACTCAGGACGCGGTGGAATGTGACCGCGCGGAGGGGCTGGGCCAGGACCGCGAGGGCCAATCAGAGAACGTAGCAGGGATGGAGCGGACAGAGCCATCACTTGCTTCACTGCGGTTTAGAAACGACTTCTAAGTCTTGGACACTATTGACACTGAGGAGCACATGCCCCAAGTGCACGGCTCAAATACGTTTTCAGCTGAAATGCCCCTGCCACCAGCGCCACCGGACCCGGAAACCAAGCCCCTCCAATGCGCTCTTGCCGCCCTTTGCCGCTGCCCCCGCCCTCCGGGGGACTGTTGCCCTGACTTCTCACCATGGACACCGAAGTTCCCGCCCCACACATCATGTGACAGTGCTCCTGTGCCTGGCTGCTCCCGCGCAACCGTTGGCAAGATTCATCTGTGTTGCTGCGTGTGCTGCGATGCCCTCTCTTGTGTTGCTGTACTGCGTTCCGCTGGGTGGAGGTGCCTCGATTTATTTACATGCGTTTGGGCCCGTGGATATTTGGGCAGTTTTTCATCCAGAGCTCCTGTGGACAATGCTGCCTCGAACATGCCTTTGGTTGAGGACATGTTGGCGTACGAGGGTCTCTGGAGGCGCAAGGTTCCTGGGCCTGGCAGACGGGTCCCTGCTGCGGCTGGAGTGTGCGCGACTTCCTCTCGCCTTATGATTATGTGTGTGTGTGTATGCATACATATACATACACATACAGAGTGGGCTAACGCAGGGTTGTACTTGTTCATATTAAGAATAATACAATGATTAATACACAATAATACAAGAATAAACTCTGTTTCATGGACTCAACTGAAAACATACCTTTGTCCACTCTCTATACATATATGAGGAAAGAGCATTAGTATGTATTATTAATATGTATTTTATATATTGCACTTTATAGATATACAATATCTATAGATATCTACAGATGGATAAATAAAACCCGTCTGCTCACTGCTTTAGGCCATCAGCTCTTGCGTGCAGGGATTTCCGGCCCATTCACCTCCTTGTCCTAGGGACTCGGGGAGGCACAGAGAAATCCCAGTGTAGTGCATCTGCTCAACAAAGAAGTGAGCATGGGTGTCAGATGACTGGGACCGCCGCTGTTCAGCCTGTCCGCCCGTTTCTCCAGGTGCCTGCGGGAGAGGGCTTGTTCATTGCAGGGCGGGGGCGGAGAGCCCCGCCTTTCTTCCCAGGGGCGTACCCAGCAGCCGCCCCTCCCTCTCCAGGCGAGGGCCGTGGGTGCTTGTTTTCCGCCAGACGTCTCACTAAAGCCAGTGTCTGCTGGACCCGGATCGGGATTCTGAGACAGTATCCCTCCAACAGAGAAAGGGTTCTGATTGCAATCAGCAAAATCAAGCCATGATTAAATGCCTGTGAACTGCTCTGTTAGCAGAAAAAGCCTCTCCGTGTCTCTGGTCATCGCTGCCCAGCCCTGACTCTGCCCTCAGAAGTCCCCGCTGGGCATTGCCCAGGTTTCACTTCACTTTTAAGTGCTGACTAAATATCTTCTCCACAGTTCAAATAATCCGGATGATGCAAAGGAGCAAATGCAATTTGAACACCGTTTCTTATTTTTAAAAACGACAAGCCAATTTCGATTTTTTTGTTACTATTGTTTTTTGTGCATTGATCGCCTTGCCCTGTTTGTAAGGTGGGGGGAGCAGGACTTTCGTGGTAAAGCTGATCTGTGACTTGGGTCGCGGAACGCCTGACACAGACGGGCTCAGGGACTTCAGGGGACGGGTTGCAACCATTCCAGCCCTTCTCAGGACAACGCCTTCCCCTATCAGAGCCGGCCTGTCCAACCAGGCACCCCGATGCCCTCTCTGGGCCTTCAATTCCTTGTCTGCAGAATGGAGTTTCGAGGTAAAATTATTTACCCAAATTTGGGAGTGATTTTTAAAAAGGAATTCTGGGTGAAGTACGTCAGGTGTCCCTGACCCCGTGGCCGAGGACCTGTATGCACCAGGCCTGTTCGGACCGGGCCACACAGCAGGAGGTGAGCCTACGGCCTGAGTTCCGCCTCTCCCCTCCCCCGTACGTACTTCCCCTGTCCATGGTAAAATTGTGTTCCACAAAACCGGTCCCTGGTGCCAAGAAGGATGGGGACCACTGACGTACATGATAGGATGTGGTATTGTGATAGAATGCATCACTAGTTCCGATTTTTCACTCCTCCCGGTATCCTTTGCCTTAAGACCCTGCACTTCCATCTTCCAGGTTGGAGGCTGTGGCTCTGCACCCCGCCCATGCTGGGCAGGGCCTGGCCCTTGCCTGGGCCTCTGAATGCAGGTGGGTGGGCACCTGTGCAAGCCCGGACCATACGAAACACTGTGGATTTCCCTCTTGGGCTTCCAACCTCCCCCAGGACAAGAGCGCACTCTCGGTACAGCTGCCCATTCCTGCTGGCATCCAGCATGGACACATTCATGGCGGAGCATTTGCAACTGTCCTGCCTGCCACCCGTCGGCCCGTGAGCGAAAGCTCACTGTCACCAGGCTAACTGATACGTACAGTGAAAGCACATTACTGTGTCAACAAGAGGAGCAATGACAAACATACCTTTGCCTTGGTGTCCACCCTCGGTGTGCTGAGACCAGGAGGAAGAGCTCAATGTGTGAGAGTGGACTCCTGTCACAAGAAACAGCATGCGTGTCAGCATTCTGTGTGACGCTCCTTGTCGAACCACCCATCTGGCACTCACGTTCACTTATTCCTACTAACAACTTTCTGAGGACATACGGTCACTGTGACTTTGTAGAGGACAAAAGCAATGCCCAAAGATGTCAAGAGACTTGCTCGAGGTTAAGTCACTAACTGGGGGGGGGGTAGGCAGGAGGTGACCCAGGCCAGCTCTCAGACACTTTGCTCTGCACCCTTTTAAAAATGTGGATGTTACGTGTGAGAGGTCTGGTGTGTTCCCTGTGTTCTCATGGACACTCGTGTGCAAGCTCGGGCCACAGAGAGGGTGCTGAGCGTGGGACAAAGATTTGTGTCAGGCTCCCAGACCAGGACTGCGGCCAGACTCCCATGTGCCCCTGTCCCCGTCCCAGTCATCTGATGGTCCTGCTGGGCGATGTGACTAGGCTCAGCCTGGTTAGACATGGCAGATGTGTGACAGGCAACCTCTGAGGGTGGTCCTTTCGAACAGCCTGCAGGCTCTGGGAGCCCTCTCTCCTCTCTGCAGGCTCCTGGGAGCCACGAGGCCCCGGTGGTGCGCTCACAAGATGGAAGCAGCCTGTGCCCTGGGCCAGCATGGGGGGCCATCACTGACACCCACCTGCCTGTCAGAGGACGGTGACGTGAGTGAGGAACAAGACGTGGTGTGTCATCACACGGAGACGTGGGTGTGTATCTGTTGTTTCAGTTTAACCTGCTCTGCCTTTGCTAAAAAGCATGACTTGCTTCTTCAGCTCGCTGAAGCAATCTCTCAGCCCCTTCATCTATAGGGGATGTCCTCGATAGTCCGGTGTCTTTTGGAAACTGCTTGAGATGAGTGAGACCCAACATGACGTGGCTGGTGTTCTGCAGCATCTCTGGACATGCGTGCAGAAGAGGCACCCTGTACCCTTAGCATCTTGTACACCCTCCAGGCTGAGCAAAGTGCCGGAAGCGTAGTAGATGGAGGTCAAATAAAAAACAAAACAGTGAGACAGATGGAAGAATGGGAGAAAGGTAAGAATAATGAAACTGTATCTGAGAAAGTAACTGGGGGTGCCACGGGTAACAGAGGAGGGTCCAGTTGGTCTCTCCAGGGCAAGGCGAGGGGCACGCCATCCCATGCCCATGTGCTGACATCCTTTGGGGACTGTGTCAGGAGAACTTTTAATGAAAAAAGTTCTACTTGAAATAAGCTTGTTTTTTTTTTTAATTCTTTTTCTGTTCACCTCTCATTCTGGAAAGGCGAGCTATAAAGTGTTTATAATTCATTCCTAACACCTCTTGTTCACTGAACACTGATCAGCAAACTCTGAGGAAACTTGTTTTTTATTGTCTACTATGAAGAATCACAGGATCTGAAGTTTCAGCAGCCTTGTCGGGGAGTGGGAGGTGAGGCTGTGGCCTGGGCTGTGTGGCCTGAGGGTGTTCTGAACACGGCCCTGGGCTGATATTGCTGCTTCTGGAAACATCAAGTTCAGAGGGTCTGCACTCAGAAGGGTCTACTTTGAAGAGCTGTAGGCAGAGGCTACTGGTTTCTAGGCACATATGAGTGAGATAAACAGGCATAGAATCATTGTGATATATATATATATACACATATATATATATATACACAGATAAATATGTAGTCTCTTATTCCTTCAAGCTCTGTCTGCAATAGACATGAGCTCGAATATGTGCAAAACAAAACCTGTGAGTTAGGGCTCATTATCCCCATTCATGGATGCGAATGAGCTGTGATTTATTATGTTCTGGTTCTTATAAGTGCTGTCCAAGGGTGCTTCAGATGCTTCCCTTTTCCAACCATTACCACAAAGAAATAGCATCCACATCATCACTGCCACCATCACCACCATCATCATCATCACTGTTGTAACCACAATTACCACCATCACCACCCTCACCACTATCCCTACGACCACCATTGCTGTCATCACAACCATCATCGTCATCCCTGCCAACTGCTCCTCGAGCAGTGCTGTGCGCTCACTGGAGGGCAGGCTCGGAGCCCGAGCCACTCCTGGGTACGGGCACAGATGGCGCCCGTGTGAGAGGAGGGTGAGCTGTCTGCACACTCAGGCTCATCCCCTTCCCCCCTGGGCTCTCAGGTCTGCCTCCTCCTGATTTCATTTTCCACCAGATTCACTCATTTCTCAGTGCTCTCTTTCCCCACCAACGCCACTGAGAGGATCGTGTTCCCAGCTAGCCAGCAGGATGGAAAAACCTGCTCTTCGTTTTAAACTCCACAGGAAGAGATGGGTCCCTGCCAACCCCTGCCCTTGGCTCTCTGTGCCACCATCCCTTGGGTGAGGGCACACACATGGAGAGCAGTGTGGCTCATTGTTATTCCAGGCTGTGTCATAGAAGCACAGTGTAGCATCATCCAAAGGCTTATTAGGAGCAGAATCTCAGACTCCACCCCAGACCTAGGGAATCAGAATTGTAGACACGAGCTCAGAGAAGCACTTCTGTAGCTGTGTGACTGGGGGAGGAAAGTGATGAGAGCTCAACAAGGACTCTGGAAGCAAACCTGGGCTTTCAAACATGTTCGCCAAACAGACGAGAGAGCTGGGGCTCAGAGGGTGGTTGTGGTTTCGTACCCCACTATATGAAGGTAACAGACCCTGGACTTCTGCCACCAAAGCTTGAGGTCTTTGTGTGGGAGCTTGCTGCCCCTCCCTGTCCAGTTAACAAAATGGTCCTGTGCCCCAAATATAGGACATACAGACAGTGAGTGCTGAGGGGCACCTGCACAGCATCAGGAGCCGGGGTCCAGGTCCTGTGGAGACCACAGTGCTGGTCACAGCACGTCAGAGGCAGAAGGACCGGAGAGACACATCACCTCCCACCTGAACCCCGACTTTCATCCTTTTTACTTTATTCCCAGCTGGAATCACTGTCTCCCATTATTTTAACTATTGACTTACTTCCATGGCTTCTCCATAGAGCTAATTGCACGAGGCTGAGAACCTTCTCCGTCTGTGGAGGCGTCCCCAGCACTGTCAGAGAAGGTGCTCCATCACCTGCAGAATGAGGAGGTGTCAGAAACCTGAGTTCCTGAAAATGCACATAATTTATTAACGTCATTTGTTCAAGTCCGAATCGTTGGCCAGCGCTCCCGCGGGCACTCTGTATGCACACCCCTTATGGTAGGAGCTGCTGTGACCATTCATTCCTCCATGATCAGGGATGGTCCCAGTGACGGAGCCAGCTAAGGACCCAGGGTCTGTCCCCAAGAGCATGCTGCTATCCCTGCCAGACTAAACCTTGAGTCTGGATCATTCACGATTCCATGACTTTTCTGATGCAGAGAAGTGAAAAGGAGGAAGGAATAATGAGTTCATGTATATCAAGCATAAACTTCACGCCAGGTAGAGAGGCAGACACTTCCTGAACATAATCGACCCCCAACATTACACAGAATAGGTATTATCTGCAAGTTTTACTGAGAAGGGATGGGCCAAAGAGCTCTCGTCTAGAAAGCAGTCGATACGGGTTTTGGAATCAAAACTGTTTTAGTCCAGTCTGTGTTCCTCGCCACATGCTATTTTCTCTCATCACTCCTCCTTATTTAAAGCGCTGATTTCTGCTGCAGGCTACTCAGCAAGATCTCCGTTCACTTTGGCAGAAGTTTGCCATAAGGAAGGAAAGCTAAAACATAAGAAGCTGATTTCAGGGATTTATGTATTTTCTTGGGGCCAGTCTGCATCACCTCAGTCTCCGGTACCTTCTCCTTCCACAGCCTCAGGTGAGCGTTCCTCACCCCAGGTGGCTCCTAGGCCCGCACACAGGGCCATCCACGTTCTCCAGTCTTTCTGTCCCTGGCTCCAGAAGCTGTATGATGCATTTCTGAAAAATTTCCAGTGAGGACTGAAACAGAATTGGGTCTCTCATGGACAGAGTTAAATCTCTCTCTCCTTGTAGAGAGATCATGGGGTTTAGGTTAAGAAGGACTTGGGTCTGAACCCCAACTCAGGCATGTTTTAGTGGTGACATCATGAATAGTTGGGTCATTTTTACACTTCTCGGTTATTCAGGAGGTGGCGATTGCTGGGTGTGAGAGCTGATTTGAGGTGAGGGTGTCATCGGCTGCCTCTCCTGTGCCCGTGCTTGGGGCACGCAGCAGCTCTTTGAGGTGTCCCCGCTCTATGGATTCACCAGGGGGTTGCACAACCTGGGGAAGGGGACCGGGTGGTGTCCTGATGCTCTCGACATGTTCTGAGTAGAGATACTGCCACATGTATGTGCAAAAGTGGAGGGTACACAGGAGACCTGAAGAGTGAAGATGTCTTTTGGCTGCCTCCCAGCTTGTGATGTGTTTGGCTGAAGAAGTCTGAGGGAAAAGGCAGCAAGTGACTGCCACTGTACTCACTGAGAAAGAGTCGGCTTTCTGGGCAGTGCAAGTAGGTGAGAAGAAGGGGGTTTTATGGAGGGACAGATCATAAGTATGTTTTAACAAGTCTTTAGGGGAAGCAACCATGGCAGGTCCACAGGACTTAATCCAGCGACGAGAGAGGTGGTGCGGACGGGGGCAGGGAACGGCAGGTGTGGGGGAGAAGCGTGCCCCGTGTGATCACATTAACTTGAGTGTACACACAGAGACAGACCTCATTTGGAAAAAGACCGGCTTAAAGGTTATCCAAGACACAGCAGATTATTAAGAAGAATATACAGGGTCCAGCAGAAGTAACACCTGCTTCAGTGCGGTTGGTAGGTAATAATATGGGTGTAATAATTTATGGTTTTAATTTGAACATTTCACCTAACATGTCATATGGTGTGCTCGAATGTGATATTGTTCTGTTACTGAATCACATGCTTATGATTGTGTAATTAAAAAAAGGGGGCGTTATTTGTGCTGGACCCCGTACAACATTAAAAGGCTTTAGAGGTGAGTGTGGAAGAGAAACACTTAAAAAGTCTTTTTTAATTTCCAAATAATTTGGAATACCATTTGCAAATAATTGTCATACTAATTATATACAAAAATCTTATCTTTTTTTATTAAAATAGATCTAAGAAACTCTATAGAAACATCATTTTTAGGTTAAAAATAAGATTTTTTTCCTTTTGGTTTCCAGTACACGCAGTGACTCAAACAAAGCTTTCACCAACCTACTTCCAATGACCCCGTGTTTTCGAAAACACAAGCGACACGTTTCCTTGATTTTCATGTGAAGTTTGCATGTTTCACTAACTCGGACCGAGGCCCCCTGGGCCATCTTTGTTAACTCGACGTGGCACAGAGCAGCGAATCTGCCCACGGGAAATTGACGGTAAGACAGCTTGGGGGGCCTTTTAGTGGGAACGACCGTGTTCGGAGTCCCCGTGGAACTCCCGGTGCCGGCTGGAGAACGGCAGCACCGTGACTTCCGTTTCTGGGCTGGCGCGGTTCTGGCCTGGGTGACAGGATGGGCACAGCGTTTGCCGCTTGTCAGTAATTCTGTTTCCCAGACGGACTCTTCCAGGCCAGGCTCCGTGATGCTTTCCCCGCCCCCGAGGCCATGCTGAAGGCGGCTGCAAATTTACGGGCGATTTATTTTGGCCGCGTTAACGTGGGCAGCGTCAGGGGGCCCAGTGATTGAGTATTCATGACCAGCTGTAAATTACTCTCTCCCTTTGCTGTAGTAAATGATAGCGGATTATTTTCACCACTTCGGAGTGTGAATCATGAAGGACAATTCCTTCCTTCATCTCCAGCACACCCAGCCATGAAAGGGTTGGTGCCTCTGAGCCTCCCGTTTCAGAAGAGGACAAGATGCTGTTGCCGTTTTCCTAAAATTGTTTTGAACACAAGCGGATGAATTGCTGCTCCCGAAAATTCATCTAGGCGCTATTGTCCGGCGGGGAAAAACTGGGCTGCATGTCACAAAATCTGGACGTTTGCCTGGGTCCTGACGCCAACCAGCGGTGGGAAGGGCTGGATACTGAATTTGGTCAGGGCTCCGTGTCCTGGTCTGTTAGCCAAGAGGCACAATGTATTTGCCTCTTGAAGTTATTGTGACATCAGCGAAGACAGGAGCAGTGCCTCACAGGAAGACAATTGGAACAATATAAACACATCTACGTGTTTGTATGGGTGTCTACGTAGGACGCGTGTGAGAGGTATTCAAGTCCCAGGGACAAGTCCAGGGCTACACACTAGAGGGGTCCTCACTGTCCCTGTGTCTCTTGGATTAAATGTTTGAGTTTTTTTTTTTAGCTTTCAATTTTGTTTTCAGAGTAGTCAGACACCTATTCAGTGAATTGAAACCAGCATAAACAGGAAACAAAATTTTTAGTATTAACAAATAATTGTCTATTTGGTTGTCCTTCTGTTATCATACACAACTCACACGTTTATAAATTATGGTGTAGAATCTTTTTTGTCAGTTTCTCGCTAGGTAAGGAGGCAGAGATGAAGAAAGTCAGATACAGCAAATGGAATGGTGGGGAAAAAAAACCCCGAAACCAAACAAACAAAGTTTTTCACAGGGAGGAAGGTCGGGCTTCGGGTTCAGAGCCTGACTCTGAACTCTGGATGTTCCTTTCTGAGGGGAACTGGATCTCTCGTGGGTTCGAGCCGAGTCTGCCTCCCTGAGAGCACAGTGATGTTCTTGCTCTTGCCCTGACCGCCTGGCCGCGTGGCACTCGTGAGCTGGTGAACCCACGTGCAGCCTGCAGCCGTCCTAGGTCCCGCCGAGCGGTTTCCTGCAAGAGGGCACGCACAGCCTTCCCGGACCCTCAGGTGCTGAGAGAACCATGTCAGAAACACGTTCTGGTAACTTTAAAAAAAAGATTCTTCCCTGCCAAGTAGAAACAGCCTCCTAATGTGCCACATCCCACATGTGTTGGATTTAATTGGTTTGTTTTTCCTCCATGATTGCTCTTTAATTACTGCAGTGTTGAAATGACTTGCTCCGTCTCCAAAACCCAGCTTCAGTGAGGAAGGCCTCGGCGGCAGCGGTCAGCAGTCCACGCACTCGAGGCAGCAGACGGCCCCTGGACGTGGGATCTGGGAGGCACATCGCCGTCCCCGCCACGTGCTGTGGCTTCTGTCCCCAGACCCCCTGGGCCAGCACCCACGGCAGGTGAGGATCACTCTGCACTGCAGTTTCTTCACTCAGGAGCCGCACGTTGGTGGAAGCTGGACCAGATAACATCTAAGGAACGCCCTTCGTCCCCAAATATGATGAAATCATTTCAAGTTTATGAGTTAGCTGCTTGGGATGAAACATGATAAGGTGGAAGACGATCAAGTGGCGGGTCTGTTTCAAGATTCCTTTTTGTCACTTAAAGTCTGTGGGGCTTTGACCAAGTTTCATACACCTCTCTGTGCCTCAGAGTGTCCAGTGGCAACATGGGGAGATTGTGCTGAGTTCGTGGGCTTACTCTGAGGCTTAAATAAGATTAATTTCTGTGACTGCATTTTGTGCGGCTGGCAATCTCTCTCAGACCCCCTTCTGTCTTCCTCCATGGGCAAAGCCATTCCACTCCTGCTTGTCTTTTCTTCCAGCTCAGGGAGACAGAGCCACGGGGATGGGGGAATCAGAAGACCTACATCAAGATCTGGGCTTTACTAACTGGCCCTGGGCGAGTCCCTTTGCATCTGTGAAGGTTGTCGTGAGGGTTAGATGGGATGGAAATAACGACAGACTGTGTCTTGAGCTCCTACTATGTGCCAAACCCTGTAATACCTCATCACACAAATTGTTTAATTTAATCCTTATAAAATACCAATGTCCTCAATAGGCAAACCCTCAATTATTCCCATTTTACAGAGGAGAGAGTCAAAGTGAGGGCAGGAAGAAGGAACAGCGAATGGGAGAGAAGGAGGATGTTAGAAGAGGAGAGGAGAAAAGAAAAAAGGGAAGAGTTTCGGGAAGGGAGACACAACGGTACGCTGGAGGGACAGAGCCTTTATTTAACTCTCGGGTGCTCTCCGTCGTTAGCGGCCACACTTCCTAATACACGAATGTCAAAAACAGAAGAAACAGAGTCGTGGAGTCTGAGTTCGTTCAGAACTGAGGATGTATCTGTGTCATCTGACTCCCCAGATGCCAACCTGCCCAGAACGCTGAGAGAACCAGAAGTGTCTGGTCCGGATCGGAGAACGGACACCCGATGACTGGTGGCTGGAGCCCGCTGCTGGAATCGTTTCTACCTGCAGCCAATGCCTCATCCATTCGGCCAGAGGTGACTGACCGCGTTGCCGGGACCAGGAGTGGGCTGGGCACTGGGGATAGAACCGAGAGCTGCAGGGAGGTCGTTCAGGGACGGGGGTTAAGCCTCAGTTCATCTTTCGGATAAAGAGCGGATGGGCAGGTGGGACTATGGAATCAACCGTTGTAGAAGGACAAAGGATTCTCCTTGTAAAACTCTTTTCTTCGGTTTCCGGTCTGCCGCATCAAGCATTTCAGCCCCCGCATTTAGCTGAGTGACTCCACTCGATATGATCCACTAGAACAGCGAGGGGCTTCTCAGTTCTTACTCTTTCCTCATGAACAGCTGTCGTATTTAATGGCACCCACACCTACCGAAAGGGCACCACCGTGTTCACACCTGAATCGCTGGGGCATTGCACGTGTTACCAACACCCTTTGCACACTACATAGTACCCTCTGCCCCCCCCCACAGTAGGTTTCTTTTTTTATATACACTTAATAATGTTTCGGCGTCTTAAGAACGCTTCTGGCTGGGAGAGGACACCACCCCTCCAGGGCTCAGACAATTTCTAGAGGCAGTGAAGGGAGCACAGCTGTGATTCAACAACTAACCGACCGAGCTGTCCCTCCTCTACCTGGGCCACATCCCCCAGAGGCACTGTCCCTTTTCCTAACTTTTCCATAGGTACCAGGCCACTGGGGACCACTCCTGAGATATAGCACCTCCACATTATTCAAAGTAGCCACTCCTGAAACCTTTACTCTTCCTGTGAAACCCTCAACAAAGGCCCAGGCTCTCCCTGCCTCCCATCCCTCTGCCCCCTGAACACAGTGGGGCCTCCCCAGGTGGCCCTGATGCGTCACTTCTCCTAATTTCGTAATAAGCTTGGTTTTCCTGAGCCTCTCCCATGTCTCCTCCTGTGGTTCCACCCGACTGTCCTTCACATGTAACATCACAGACGACAACACACACACACACACACACTCACACACACACACACACACACACGCCTCACTTTCTGGCACAGGGCCCCTCTAGTTTCTAAAACAGCTTTAACATCTGCCATTTAAAAGTCACAGCCATCTTTTTAATGGCCATCCCTTTCTCTACTGGGTAGATTAGGAATCTTAGATGCAGAGAATGAGGAGATTTGGGCAGCTCGACAGAATTTAGTACATTCAGGGGGCAGTTCTCATGCTCAGGTCTGGAAACCCAGGTTCCAAGGCTTGAGATTCAGGGGTTCAGCCCTTTTGTCATCTTTTAATTGGCCTTGGTAATCGGCAGGCCTTCATGAAAACATTGCGGATCATGCTCTTGTCACATGTTGTCAGAAGGAGGGGGAAGGGGACCAGCATCACGGGGACTCCGACCGTCACGTGATCTAACCCTGTGGCACCTCTGTGAGGCGGAAGTTGCTGACGCCGTGTTACAGACGGTGAGACGGGGACTCCAGGCCACGGTGGCACAGCTGGTACAGTAGGAAGTGTGACTGGAGGCCCCATGCCATTTGGGGACACGGCCCCTCCTTTGCAACCCCCTCTAGGCTCTCAGGGCCACACAGTCCCATCTCCAAACTCCTTCCTCGACGCTTTGTCTTTTCTGACCAAAAATGTCCAGTGGGATTCGACTCTGGGAGGCAATTTGGCCAAATGTCATTCTCAGCCCCTGACTTCTTTACCGCTGCCAGGACAGCGTTCTGTCTTGTTCTTGCCTGGCCCTCTTTTCTGCTTCCCAGCGGGTTTGTTCACTTTGCCAGGAAGCCCTTCTCTTCACTGATCGGGGGGCGCATCTTCCCCCTACAGTGAGCCTGAGCCCGGTGGGCGCCCAGAAGGGGAGCAGAGTTTAGAGCCGCTCGGAGGCACAGTCTTGAGCTTAACTTCCAAACTAACTGAGCAGAGAGTCTGAATCAGAAAAGTCTTCAACATGTTGAAGAGAATTTGTTCTTCTATGAATTAGGTTAAACACTCCGAGACACTTTTCCATTCTGCTACTTCTGGAGGATATTCAGCTACTGGGAGTTAGGATTCCGGGAACCCTCAGGCTTAGGAACAATGAGGCCGTTCGTGTGTGAGACCCAAGAGATTTCTTCCGAGCTGCTGCTCTGCTCATACCCTCAGGGCTGGAAAAGGCAAGTTGTTCCAGGCCAAGCAAGTGGCATTTGGCAAAAACCAGAAAATATTATAAATGAGAATGAGACAAAGCAATAAAGTAACATTGGGTTGGAAATTAGGGGACAGAGATGTTGGTCTCAGCTCTGCCTTCCCAAGCAGCGTGGCCTCGCGCCTGGGGCTGGGGAACACGGAGGACTGGCGGGTCCTCCCTGGCCCCCTCCTTTCTCAGGACGGAGCCTGCAGCATCTAACAGAAAAGCCAGGCTGCTTCCTGAGGACCAGGGAGGTTTCCCCAGCACCCTTCCTCACCTCCCGCTTTGCTCGGTCCCTTTTCCAGACATTTCGGATTCCACCCGACCCACCTGCCACAGGACTCCTGGCACCACGACTTAGCTGCTGCTCTCTGGCTGCCCTTCCTGGGTTCGCGCCCTGCAGCCTTCTGGCACATGCTCTGTTCTGACACCTGAACTGAGCTCTTGGTGGGGCGTTCCTGTCCAGTGCCACCGAGGCCCTGCACTGGTCTGGGATCTCTACGTTAAATTCCACCTGCTTCAGGGAACCTTTCTGATGGCTGTGGCAGTAAGCTCTCTCTCTTCTCCTAAGTCACATCCTGAGGGGACCTACATTATCAGCACGTCTTCTCTCCCTGCTGCACTCTGAGCCAGGCAGAACCAACAAGGGACCACATGTGATTCGTTCTGCACTTGCTCTCTGCCAGTTCATGGGTGGCAGCTGTCCTCAGACGCCTTTGCTGGCACGGCGTCTTCCAATGGAATCGGGGCTGGGCCCACTTGTCACTGTCCTACACGTGGAGATGATCTCTCTAGAATGCTCTTCTCCTCCTGTGTTCAGTTACATCCTCTTCGTCCTTCCCACTGAAGCCCGGCCATCAGTTATGCAGACACACCTGCAAATCACCGCCACCGTGACCCCCGAGTGGCCGACACTCACAGCACCTGTCTCGGGCGCTGACAAGAAGCATAGCTGAGTCTGTGCACGTGGAATACCCAGCATTTCCATCAGGGCTTGCTCTTATCTTATTTTAAAAAGAAAACAAATGGTCTGCAACTGAACAACAAACTTGTACAAAATGAATGAGTGATACATACCCGCATGGGTCCATTGCTTCCCAGTGACAATGGTGGCACCTCTCCATCCTGGTCACCCAGAGAGACCCGGCTCGTGGTGGAAAATGCAGCCAGGACCCGCAGAAGTTCCCGGCTCCCGCGTGCCTCCCGATGTCAGGAAATTGTTCTCTCTGCAATGAAAACAGCCAGCATCGAGTCTACAAGTCTGTGCACGAAAAGATCCATTATCCTGGGAGCCAAATGTCACCACTGGAATGGCTTCCAAACGCTGCCAAAAGGAACATTATTAATAACAGTGATGATAATAATGGTGATCATAATAACACATATTAAATTTTAATTGATATGGTGCCCGAGCTCCGTGGCTCGGGGAGGGAATTGCTCTCCCAGCAGAGGGGAAGGAATAAAGAAAAACTCCAGTTGAAAGGAAATACGATACAATGTGGGCCCAGAGCCAGACTTTCAGTTGCTCCGTGGGGGAAGAAGGAGAAAAGGAGGCTAAGCCAGGCTTGAGGCTAGAGTTCTGCATTTCAGGAACCTCCAGAAGGGGGTAAAACATATGCTACAGGCTCATTTCAGAGTAAAAACCTTCGTCACTTCCACTCAAAGCACAGACGCTGTGACACTGGGAGCCCCACAGGGCGCAGGGACGAGACCTGTCCGCAGGCAGGTGCCTGCGTAGTGATGCCACAGAGCAAGATGCTTGCGTGGGTTGAAGGGTCAGTGGCCCACACGTCGTTTACAGGGAGAGGTCCGACGTCTGAGGAGTGAACAAAACAAAACATGGAAGCTTCGGCGGTTGGGAGGTCACTTTAAATCGTGTTTCACAAACATGAGAGAATTCAGGGACTCTAACACGGTGACCAGAGAAAACAGGGATGGCTTTCACTGATGGGGTGGCGCTGTGTGCCACGATGGGTCTCGGGAAGTCGGTTGACCTGGGCTGGGCCTGGCCTCCTCTGTGACCTTGACTAAGTCACACAATTCCCTAAACTTCCATTTCATAGAATCGAGCAGAGGGCAACAGCAGGGTTTAACCTCATAGGTGAGAAAATGCTCAGTGGTGTATCTCTTATTCAATAAAAAAAGTTTATTGGTGAGTCTAGCACCTTCCAGGGGTTCCTGGTGTCCTTCTGGTGTGTGTGCAGTAAGAACCCCTAACCTGAGATCGGCGCACATCACCTCTTAGACCTGGGATGGTGCCGCACTGTACTCTTCACCAAAGGCTCTATGTCTGTTGCCGTGACTACGCCGAGTGTGGCACAGGTGTTTGCAAACATCCAAAGGCATCAGCCGGACACACTGAGCATGTGCGGTTCTATGTGTGTCAATTATGCCTCCATGAAGCTTTTACAAATGAAAAGTGGAACATAAAAAAATAATTTTGTGCGTATGATGAAGTAGTTCATATCAGAAGCAAAATAAGAAAGTAATTTCATAAGCCTTCATTGTAAGGTCTGTCCAGAAGGTATCCAGCCATGTGATATGAAAAATAGAGACATTTATTGAAGAAGATACAAGATTCAAGAAACATTGTATGTGGGTCAATGACACCTCAGTCCCTTTCAGAGTAGGCACCTTGGGACCTCACACAGTTCTCCCACTCGCCATCAGCTGCCCCATCATATTTTCCTAAATCTCATCAATGGTCTGAACTCTCTTCCCTTTCATAGGTAATTTTGGTTTTGGGAAAAGCCAGAAGTCACAGGGTGCCAAATCTGGGCTGTAGAAGGGCTGAGTCACCTGGGTGATTTGAAGTTTCACTAAAAATTCTGTAGGAGACGTGAGACATGAGCAGGTGCGTTGTCGTGATGAAGCTGCCAATCACCAGCTGCCATAACTATGGCCTTCTAAATTATCCAAATAATTTCTGGGGAGGAATGTTTAAGCTTAATGCAAAATTTGATGCAGATTCATTGTTCTACTCGCTCAGTCATTTTGAATGTGACAGCCACACAGTACACATGCTCACTCAATAGCCTCTACCACCCCCTCTGACTAGTACAGTGAAGTCGTCATTGTTCACACATGTGCCTTCCAGTCCACTCTCCTTGGCTGCCAGGTTACCTGCATGTCATGCAAACCATTCCCATTATATTAACAACGGCTGGACTTTTCCCGGCCAGACCTCATACATAGGAGTAAGGTTTAATGAACACTTGCAAAGCAATTCACTGTGGCCATTTTTGAAGTGAATGAAACGGTGGGTCAATTTATGTCAAGATTTTGAACTTGGAAGACAGGATTCCTGCCTGCCTGTTCTCTGGATATGGTTGGGGGCTTGAGCGAGTGGACAGGAGCTGATGATTAATTACTTTGAGATTAATCATTGTATAACCTTCCCCATCCTTCTTCCCATGCCACCGCCTCCCCAGGCTGAATTACAATTTAAGGTATCACCTTTTTCTAATAAGAGCATTACAGTTAAACTCAAATATACATACTGATCTGAATCTATAGTAAATAAGGAGCATGCTAGCTTTTTATTAATAAAGATATACCGCATGTGCTAAAAATTCAAACTATCAGATGAATATACAATTAAATTAATTCTTCCTTCCTCATCAAACCTCTCATACCCCTCCTTGTTAACAGTTCCTTGCTTATCCTTCCATAAATTTTTTCTTTGATGTCACTTTGGAACTTGATTTAACCGACCTGACCGCATACATCACACACACCTTACAAACTGCACACTTAACCCAGAATGTTATGAATCAATGCCCGATGTTACTGAACGCATGCTCTGTGCCAGGCATTTTTCTAAGCAGTTTGCATGCAACATGACTTATAGTTTTCACAACAACTTCTGGTTTACAAGCTGTGTGGCTTGAGTCAAGTTTATTAACTTCTCTGAAGTGGCTTGAACGACAAACACTGTATTGGCTCATAGTCCAGAGGCTGGAATCCGAAACCAAGGTGTCCTCAAGGCAGTGCTCACTGGGAAGGCTCCACAAAGCATCTTCCCTGGCTTCGTGGTGGCTTCAGGCGGTTGCTGGCAGCCCGTGGGGTTCCTCAGCCTGTCCACACATCTCTCCAGCCTCTGTTTCCACCTGCACATGGCCTCCTCCCCTGCGCGCGTCTCCATGTGCGATCCCTTCTTCTAAGTGTCCCAGTCATTGCATTTAGGACCCGACCTTCTTCCGTGTGACCTGGAGTTGACTAGTTACACCTGCAAAGGCCCTATTTCCACACGAGGTCACGTCCAGAGGTCTGGGTAGACACAAATTCTGGGGGACACTATCAATCCACTACAGATGTACTTGTATTTGATACGATGTCTCTGCTCTCCGTTTACAATGACTTCCGTCTGCTAACGCACAAATTCCACAGAGATGAGGCATTCCTCTGTGTATCCACAGTGACTTTCAGATGGATAATAAATATATATTGAAACAAGAAGTTCTGTCTTAGGTACGAACAACATATTTTAAAATCAAATCTGAGAATCCGATATTTATTGTAATTTGGTCACTATTTGGATGTATTTATATATCTTATTTTGTATTTTATGTTTAACTTTTTTATGGCTTTATTGCCCTCTTTTTTTGCCTTATTCTAGAAAGATTGAATTTTATCTAAATCTATTTCCTTCTGTGTCTAAGTTCCACCTTGCCTTTAAATGGCTCTAAATTATCATCCTCACGATTTCTATTCTTAGAGTCGATGTTGGTTTAAATTTACTCTGTCTGATAGGGGACGCTGGGCTTTTAGAAAAGTGTAGCTGCCTGGAGAAATTAACACACGAAAAGCACTGCTAGGTCAACACACCGCAGCCAAGGCTTGGGTGCTTTCCTAAAATAAAGGGCGAGTTTGGGGTTAGCCCCACCAAAGTGAGGAAGGATGCGTGGGAGGCTGATGAGAAATCATTCCCCAAACCCACGGGTTTACCAGTCCTGTTTGCCGACCTAAACTGGCTGTCCTTCGCTCCTTCCTCCAGCCCTGGGCTCCCTGTGCCCCGAAGTGCACTTTGAAGGCGGCACACCCGAGGGAGAGCCCATGAGAGCGGACCCAGGACTGCCCGCGCTCGTGAGCGGTGATTATCTCCCCGGCTCCAGAATTCTGAGTTGACGGCTGTTTTCCGCGGAGCCTTGGAGGTGCAGTTGCATTGTTTTCTGGCTTCGGTGGCTGCTGATGAAAAGCCTACTGACAGTCTCTCTTTGTTGTTCCTGGAACTAATCTGTGTTTTGTTCCAGTTGTTTTCTTTGATGTTCTGCAGTTTTGTTTTTAATGATGAAACCGGAATTTCTTTTTATTTATCTTGCTATGATAAACACGTCGGATGGAGACTCATCTTCCTGCAATAGCAGAACCCTGCTGATCCATTTTTCCTGGATGTGAGCCCACCTTGTTCTGTGTGCTTTTCCAGCCCCTCTGAGGTGTGTGGCAGTCTCCTTCACGTCTCCCTTGGCTTCTCCCTTTGCTCCTGAGTTTTCATGTCCACTTCTCTGACACTTACAACGGCTCCAGCAGATCTTCCACTTTTACTGGACGTCATTTCAATCATATCCAGTCTCACCTCAATTTATTCTACTTACACTTAACTATTTGTTTACTAGTGAAGGTTTTATGTTGGGTGTTTTCATATTTGCTTGTATTTTTACACAGTATTGCTATTTATTTTTATATTTATACTTCAATCTCCTTAGCTCTTTGATATATTTAATACTCGTTTTCCAGTTTTTTCATCGTTGTTGCTGTCATTGCCAGTTCTTGAGGCATTCACTCTCACACCCATCACATCTGATTATCTGTTGTGGCACCTCGTTTTCTATGAGGCTGTTAAATTTAAAAAACAAATACCATTTTCCCCTGTATGGGAGTACTGTGAGCAGTTTCCTAATTATTTCTGGAGGAGCCTTGGGTTTTTAATGGAGCAAACCAGGTCGTTCTGATTTTGTTTTTAAACATGTCCCTGCTTCAGAACAGTTTCAGTGTCACGGATAAACTGAGGTCAGAGGTTTCCCGCACGTGCACGGTCCCCTCACCAACAATGCGCCCCACCAGAGTGGCCCATTTCTGACGACTGAGGACCCTCACCGACACATCGTTAACATGGCGACACTAGGGGTCACTCTCAGTGCTGCGCCTCCTACAGGATGGACAAACATGGAATGGCACGTGTCCATTCGTATCAGATTAGTGTTCAAAGTTAATTTACGATCTTGATGACACAGGCCGGGGTTTCGGGTTTTCATTGGTGCCTTTTAATCACGTTCAATATCTTGATGGAGCCAAGCTTCCTCATTACACCCCAGACACAGCAGGGAGCAATCTCCATGGAAGGGACCACATTTTAGGAACCTGGAACTATGTTCCATCCCTTCCTAGTCCTCACCGGTGACAGGTGCCTCAGCCGGAAACCCTGAGGGCCCTCCCAGCGTCCGTCTGAGCTGATCACGTGGGTTTTAATTCACCCTTATTCCGGAGACTTGGGAATTCCCTTTCTTTCTTTTGAATGTACTTATGTGTCAAAGAGTTTGCTATTTTTTTCCAGAATACATATGATTTTCTAACAGGAAGAGACTCCAGTACATTTTCTTTGACTGCCCAGGGTGTTAAAAGCGTCCTTTACATTTAGCGCAGCTCCAGGGATGACACATGTGAGCTCACGGAGACCTCAGACTGTCTCGAATAAGAACAGCAGGAACTGAGGACCGTCTGCAAACCCACCTGGGAAGTAACGCAAAGCAGGGGGCGGAGTTATGAGAACGCCCCTAGCAATGGGGGGATCTTTCTCATTTTCGTGCTACCTAATTTCTCCTATTGTCTCTCTGAAACAAACAGGACTAATTTTGGAACGATAAGACTGAGGGGACATAAGAAGCACAGACATCGGGCCAAGAGTGGTGCCCAAGGGATTGAGAGACGTCACCCCGTGTTTCTGCCCCTCATTTCTGCTTTTGATATCACGGTTCTGCAGCCCTTGGGTTTTTAGCTTTGAACAAAGCCACACTTGACCCTGACTTTCTCCTTTTCTCCACCTCATGCATCTGGGGTGAGATTTGACTTTTGGCCGTTGCTTTTTTTGCTGTCCCTTGAGAATGTGTATTTACTGATGAATTTGTAAGAACAAAAAGATCCGTCCTTCTGCAGAAAGAGGGGCTGCTCCCCATGAACAGCAGGGACAAGCCACCCCCGAACAGCAGGGACAAGCCACCCCCGATCTTTGGGAGGTGTCCCGGCAGCTGGATCCCTGGCACGCCTGCCTCTTCTCCACTGGCAAACGCCTCGGGCCTCAGCACAAACAGTAACCGCTTCCCCTCTCCTCGCCCGCCCACAGCCTGTCAGTGTCGTGTGGAGGAGCACGAATGGCAGCACCACGCATGTCACTTATCAGATCCGAGTGCGTATAGACAGTTCCACCTAAACCACGAGATGACCCGAATGCTTTCCCAGGGAACAAGGGAAGCTCTCATCAGTGAGCGCAGAGGGGAAAGGAGCCAGAAAGTCCCTCGCAGATGTGCCAAAGGTTTTTGTGCTTCTTCTCTTCTCCAACAAGGGGACAGAAAGGAGGGTGGGGGACTCCACCCCATCTGAGCAAAGCAGTGAGTGGGTTCTAGAAGCACTAAGGCTTTCTGTCCCCAGCACACGCTTAAGCTAGTTTTCTTCCACTCTCCAGGGTGGATGCTGCTGTTGGGCTAAGAGACTGTACCTCGTGCCCTGTTTGCAGCAGAAGCTGATTTTTCACTCCAAATATTTTTTGGTCTTCATTAATTAATCTCTTCAACTAGCAAAATTTAGCTGAATGAAGGCTTGCTCTGAATAGAACTACATTTCCTAACCCCCCATGGAGTCCAGTGTATACAAATGACCATGTTATGGCCAATGGCATATAAGCAGAAGTGTCACGTATGATTAACAGGAATGTTTCCATTTCCTTTCTGCTGGGACATGTGATGGCTGGTACTTGAGCAGCCATTTTGGACTCTGAGGTAGCAGCTGCATGCTGAGGATGACGGAGCAGCAAGACGGAAGGGACTTAAATCCTGACCAATTCAACAAGCTACCTTGCCCTATATCTCCAACCTCCATACCTCTTTTGTGGGAGAGAAATATATTTGTATCCTGCTTACATGTTAGTCTACATACCCTATCATTTCAGACGGACCTTAACTGATACATTCTGTTTTAATTGCAATTTTTGTCTTGCTCCATTTCAACATTTAACAGCATTCAAGACTAAGTTCACAATCTTACCACCTGTTTCTTTTATAAGAAATCCAAGAGATCGTCCTTTGCACGGATTCTCCAGCACAGGAAAGCCAGTGCCCTTGGACTGTGGAGTACTTGAAGAGTTGTTTGGCTAGGAAGGCTCCAGTGTGATTATTAAGCAGTTATTGAGCAGGGACATTGTACATTTCCCATCTCCTGCTTGCCTGATCACCTTTTCCTGACTAGCAAAGAACTAATTAAGTTAGAATAACACAAAGTTAAAACACACCCCCCATTAATGGGGAGTAGGTTGCAATGTAAACTTCACAACTAACTGAGAAAGAGTGCCACTTTGAGAACAATGTGCCCAAGTCCCCCACCCCCCTGCCCCATGCCAAACTTCAGATTGGGGAGAACTAGGGCCTTAACTGCAAGCCAGCCAAATACTAGCCTATGAAATCTCGCTTAGTGAGCTCAGATATAATGAGCTTTCAGAAGGCAGTGCGAAGGAAAATGATCATTTATTTATATGGGTCTTGCTTCTTGGCATTCTGTGATTGCATTTGTTTGGTGTGCTTGACTATTAAGATTTAAAGGCACTGTTTCCAATGCAAGGCAGAAAGAGGCCGGAATCGATCATGGCAAAGAACAGTCCCACCCTTGGGCTTGGATAGAGGCCCCGTCACCGGCACCAGGAGACAGAGCCACGTGGAACCCAAGGCCCAGCCCAGTGCACTTCCTTGTCCCTGACGACTCGATGAGACCCTTTCTGACGAAGCTGGGGTGTGGCCTGCGGAACCTGCCACCAGGAGTGAGCCTTGTTTATATCCCGTGCCCCCCTCAGCGCTCAGGCGGACCTGCCTGTGCAGTCCAGGCCTTGTTCTGTTTTCCAGGACACTTGTCAATCCCCCAGAGATAGAAGATGGGCCTGGGACCACTGGAGAGTTAGTGAAGGGGCAGCTTTCGTATTTCACCAGCACGGCAAACTCAGGACCTCTGCTCCAGCTGGGACAGTGCTGGACACCCACCCCCATGCACTTGGCTGTCATCTCTCTTCCTCTAGACTGCAGATCCCAGGAAACAGAACCACCCGTGTCTTATCATCGCTGTATCGTCAGTTCCTACCACAGTGACCAGCACAGGGCAAATGGAAGTGCGTATTTTTCAGAATAACGGCTGGCTTTTTTTATCTGCAGGATCACATTCAAAGACACTGCCAAATCTGGTTTAACCCTTTCCACTAGCCTCATTTCCTGCTTTCCCCAGATGGCTACTTGAAGACTATAGTGAAGCCATCACAGCTTCCCAAACAGGTCGGGGTCCTGGTCCCCTGCGCACCCGCCGAGAGCAGCCCTTGTGAGCTTCTACGGTACACTTCAGTGCCACATCTGTGCCACGTCACCCAGCCCAGCCACTGCTGCTGGAGGAACTTCAACGCCACCATCTGTGGGTCCGCTCCTCTGTCCTACTTGAGGGTGAGTGGACACTAGGCCTGAGGGCTAAACACAATGGCCAAGTGTCGGCCAAGCGCCATTAAAAGTCTTGTCTGCTCCCTTCTTTAAGGAGAAAGGTGAGCCTGTTGATGGGGAACCAGTAGGTCTGAGAGCGAGTTGCTTTGCTCAATCACACTTCACCTGGCCTAGCTTTCCCTCACTCCCAAGTCACTTCCTACGACACCACATGCTAACTATTCCCCGGGCAGCCCAGCCTGTCTCCCTTCTGGCCACTCCCCCACCCTCCCCCGCACCCGCTTGGCCAGCTGCCACTTCACTTTAGAGAAAGAGGTCAGGCGTCCTCCCCCAGGAATCTGATGGCCCCTTCCGTTCGCAGTAAGTGGCTTTCCTACGCACACTTCCCTCTCTGCTCAAACTGTGACCAACTAACTATTCACATTGTCTAACCCCTCTCAGGAGAGCCACATGGAGATCTGGCTGAAAATAACAGTGGTAAAGGCCTTCACGAGGGAAGCCCAGGAGTCTGAATTTTAGTATCTTGCCCAGATGACATCATAAATACAGGGGCAGGCAAAAGTGGCTTTAAGGTGGTGAGTACCCAAAACACAGAGTTAATACAGCTACTGAGTAATCATGACCTGCATGTCTTTTTCCATAGGAACAGCTGGAAACCTACTTTTGCCCACCACTGATGGTTACCATTTGGAAAAAAAATTGGGGATTTCATCTAAATTCCCAAAATTTAGATGAAATTCCTAAATGTAATCTAAATCCACAATCTAAATTTGAGGATCTTCTTAAACGTCAGGCGGAGGCCCGAATGCGTCTCACCACTGGCCCTGTCCCTTCGCTGGCCAGCTCAGTCATTGCCGCGAGTGTCTTGTCTGGTAGGGAATCAGATCGGGGATGGCCAGATGCTTTGGCAAAAGGTGGCTGGTAGACTTTTCAGTTCAAGTGAATCATAGTGACTGAGTCACTATATGCGTAGAGGTCTCAATGGCAGCAGAAAGGGACATGCCGATGTGTTCTGAGAGGCTGCTGTTTCATCGTGTGTCCCAGCGCCAGCCCCACTCCCCACCCCGGGCTCCCAAAACCCCGGGGGCTGTGCCACTGCCACCTTCCAGCAGGGCCGAGCCATGGACACTGTGTTGTTTATTGGACCTAAACCGGGCAGCCAATTTGATTACAATTTGGCAGACACTCGGTCTCGGAAGGATTTCCAACCTGCCCCTTCACGATGAATACCAAGCCACAAAGCAAAAGAGCTGGGGAGACAACTGGTCCAACCTCTTCATTTTACAGACAGGCAAACTGAGGCTCCAGGGAGCCCAGGAGGCACAGTGCGTCGGAGTGAGCTGGCCTGTGCTGGGCTGTCGTCTGTCCTCTCTCATCTCTGGTCTCGGCTGTGTCCCTCCGTGGCCTTGGGCTCCTGTCTCCTCATGTGTCAAATAATGACAGTACTGCCTCCTTCACTGTATTGAGGGAACTCGATGTAAAACCCTGAGCAGAGAGCCTGGCATGGAGGAAGAATGTCCCATGTGACAGTTAAAGCCACTTGCCAGGGACACAGGTACATCTTGGAAATGGCAATGCCCGGGCTTGGGTTGGGGTCTCTGTCTCTAAGTCATGCTCTTTCCTCTGCCTCCCTTAGCCTCACACACGCGCGCGCGCACACACACACACACACACACACTCACAGACACCACGTTTGGTGGCCTGGGGCAAGGCCAGGGGGAGGGCTGGTCTGTGAGAAGGGAGGTCAGCACACCATCCCTGAATGCTGGGCCAGCGCTGCTTGCTTCAACTCTGCATCAGATAAGCCCAGAAAAATGACTCAATAGTCCAGTGTCCCCACCCACCAGCTCCACCCCTCCCCTCTCCATAGACCTGACCCTTTCCAGACCTGCTTTCCGGGAGCTGCTGGCTTGGTTTTCCTCACAGATACTCAGTTTAGTGATTGCGGCATCCTATAACCTGGCTCTGGGGGACTTGTTCTTTACCTCGGTCACAGCTTTCAGCTACAAGAGTCTGGTGCTAATGGTGATATTATGGGCTTGAACTAGCGAGTAAGAGAGTACTTCTGAGGACACTGCCTTGTGCCTAAATGCAAGGATGAGGTCAGCTTCGCCCCTGTGGTTCTCGTTAATCTTCTGGAATCTCTAACACCCTCTTTGTTTCAATAGACCCTTAGAGTTTCTTTGGTTAGGATACGCTAAGGATCTACAAGCGTCTACGCACAGCTATAGACCACAGAGAGGTGGGAGTGTGAAAGAGACCACTGCAGGTAAGTTGGGTTGCTCTGCAATGGAGAGCGAAGTTCTCAGGCCACGTGGAGGCCATGGCTGGTGCCCAGGGATTCAGAGGTCGAAGTGCAAAGGAGAAGACATGAGTGCAGACCCAAAGGGGCAGGCCCCCTGGGTCCGGGGGGAGGACATTCCGATGGAGCCAGGTGTCTACGTGGAGGAAGTGAGCCTGGCATGTGCAGGCTATGGCGGGTAGTCTTTAGTCATTTCATGAGGAGGGGCCACCAATAGGAACGAGTTTTCAATCCCGAGTCGTGAGCACCCCGGCAGCTGCCAAGGCGCACCAGCGGGCTTGGTGCCTCTGCAGCTGTGCCGAGTGGCAGCCGTGAGCCGTGTCATGGGGGCCTGCGTGCGAGGACCATGGGTGTTCCCGGGCACAAGGGGACTCCAGATGTCCTGTAGCAGAGAGGAAAAGACACAGCCTCAGGCACTGGGCCACCAGGGACTGTGTCCTGGTTCCACCTCTGTGTGGCGCTGGACAAGTTACTTAACCACTCTGTGCCTTGGTTTCCTCCTGGGCACAAAGGGCCTGATGAAGGGATCCACTGCCGAGGCTTGCTGGGAGAATTCAATGAGTTGAATTATGTAAAACATTTAGAATTGTGTTTTCACCCTAGTGTGGCTGTTATTATTTTTCATGGGTTTTCAGAAGGAGAAAAAGTTAGATGAATGGTCTTCTAGACCAGCAAATTTCAACCTTTTTTTTAATCTCACGGCACACATAAACTACTAAAATTCCACTGCACACACAAAATGTATTTTTTGCTGATCTGACAAAAATAGGTAAAATTTTGATGGATTTACAGAAAAAATATAATAGTAATTACCTACCCTTGTTTGTTCCCAAGTGGCTTTTTAAAAAATCAGCTGCCTGTACTTGTGTATAAGGATTTCTGGTACCAAGAATTAACCAATGAGATGCAACCTTATTGTGCGACATGACCAATAAGATGCAGCTGTGTCACATGACCTGTATATATTCATGGTTCAAGGTAGGGTGTTCACACCGAACAACTATTGTAGCGTTGACTATTGTCATTTTTTCATTTGACCCTCTAAGGGAAAAGATGTCAGTGCCCCTGGCTAAATAGTCAGACATGGCATGTTTTAAAAGTTCTTGTGGCACATAGGTTGAAAATCTCTGTTCTAGACAAATTAATTTTGTAATAAAAAGGAAAGTGGGTGAGAAAAAGATGGAGCAGAAAGCAGGGAGACCATTACCAGGCAGATAACATAATCCAGGGGAGGGGAGAGGGAGGTCTGAAGTCTGACAGGGGTCATGGGGATGGTGGCGAGGAGGGTACCAGTTCATGACGCCTCATTACCTGGGGTATCAAGCTACACCATTACCTCCATTACCTCATTAATTGAAGTATTGTATTAGTCTGGGTTCTCCAGAGAAACAAAATCAATAGAATCGATGGGGGAGGAGAGGCGGGGAGGGAGAGCGTGAGAGAGAGCTGACTTACTCTAAGAAACTGGTTAACATGATTATGGAAGCTTCTCCCTGCCCCACTGGATGATCCGACGCAGGGAAATATTCACTAGCTGAGACGTGGAGTACACTGGGTGCTGAGGTGAATTTACATATTTACTTGTGTCTTTAGAAGATGGGAATATTTCTGAGATGTATGCCACTATAATTAATCATTGATCATGACCGAATCCCACAAACTCCCTCGCTTATTTTTCTCGATGTGGGAAGTTAGGGGGTTGAACCCAGTGTTCTGTGACTTCCTTCCAGACTTGTCTGTGTGCTAACCTGGGTCAAAGCAAACACGGCATGAGCCCTGGGAGTGGGTTCTATTTCATCTGCACACAGCATCATGTGCCCTTCTCTGTCCTGGGCAGGAGGGGGGCCACACTCCAGCGCTGCAAAGGGGCCATGCCCTCCCTGGGGACGGGACTGGGAGGAGACTCTGGGAGAGTGGGCTGCTGGGTCCCTGGGAGGGACGCAGCAGAGAGAAGAGATTCCAGACTGTCAGAAACACGTGCCAACACCTTGGCAAAGGGGTTGGGCATTCCCTAGGACTTGGGATTTGTCTACGAGAGGCACCCTGAGTTGCAAAGTCATAGAAGCAATCATTTACCAAGAACCTGCTTAATGTCAAGAGCCGACCTGAGCTGGAAGGGTAGAGACTTGTATGAGGAACGTGATCTGAATTAGACCTGGGACCATTCTTTACAGAACCTTATGGCAGAGTCAAGCAGAATGGAGCACTGGGAACCAATGCCAAGGACAGGGCAGGCTCTGGAGCACTCCAGACTCTGAGTGCCAACAGGATACTAAAATTATCGTGTTCGTGTGGCTATTCAAAGATGCCATGTCGTTCTTGTGCTTAGTACAATGTCTTACACTGCCCAGGCCTGGATGAAAATAGCTTAACTTTATTTGCCCCTGAATATGTGGCTATAATAAGAAGGGAATTTTTACTCCTTTCCCCAAGAGGGCAAATAGGAAATAAACAGTCCAAGACTGAAGCGGAAGTAACTTAACTGCTATCAAAGAATCTGGGGAAGAATCTGAGCATGTCCAACTCGGTCTCTTCTGTCCCCTCTTTCAAATTTGTCTGTTTTTCCATCCATTCATGGAACAGGCTCATCTGGGGTAGAGGTTAGGGAGCAGGGTGGTATTTTAGTCAGGCTGGGCCAGGGCATGCTGCAGTAACAAAGGTACGCTTCAGTGGCTTACAGTACCAGCCTACCTGTCCATCGTCTGTGACACAAGGTCTTCACTGCTGGTCCCAGGTTTACGGAGAGTGTACCGTGGACTGAATTCTGCTCTCCCCAGATTCACACACGGGAGTCCTACCAGTGTGCTGGGAGATGGTAAGGTTTGCCTGAGATCCCGAGGGTGGGGCTCTCCTAATGGGATTAGTGTCCTTTTAAGAAGAGACACCAGAGCGCTTTCTCCCTCCCTTTATCTGCTCAGGGAGCACACAGCAAGCAGGTGGCCAGGAAGAGAGCCCTCGCCAGGCCGGCTCCCTGAACTCGGACTTCCGCCCTCCGGAAGTGTGAGCAAACACAGGTCCTTGTCTGAGCCGCCTAGTCTGCCGTACTTTGTTACGGCAGCCCCAGCAGACTGACGCTCTGGCCTCGTGGCAAACCTCTCTGGTGTTAGAACTTCCACCCACAGGTTTTTCTGATCTCTTTTGCTTACACTTTCACTACTCCTGAAAGTAGTATAACGTGACCAAGCACTGCAGAGTCCTACTCCCTACCCTCACCCCCAGATTTCAGCTTGTACCAAAGCTGACAAGCTCGTTCCATTAAGCTGAAAGCAGCTGGCAGAGTCTTAACAGTAGTTAGGTTACCTATCTATCTATCTATCTTACAATCAGTGAGCTGGGAAAACCAGGTTTGAGTTGGGGCTCTACCAGCCCAGGTTGCACTGTGTCTTCACGCTTTCCCTCGTCTGCAACTTCCAGTGCATGTGCTTCATCCCAGGCTGGGTGCTGGGTGCTGGAGGCAGAAATTTGAGCAAGACACTCTTTGATCCTTGGGAGGCGTCAGCGACAAACGGGGAAAGACTGATGAGAACAAGTGCATGGAATTATCTTGAAGTGTCTGCTGCCGTTTGCCTGTCTGTCAGGCTGGTTCTGAAGTGCCTGGTTCTCTCCCTCGGGGTAGTGCCGGGCAGTCGTGCTTTGGGGACCTGGGTGAGGACCAGAGGCAGGCGACTGTCTACTGGTCTCCAGGTTCACTCCCCCATTTGCTGGCTGTCCCAGGAGGCTGACCTGCATAGGTCAGGGGACAGTTACAGGGCTCAGCCAGTGGGAGCCACAGTGACATGCAGGAGGAATGGAAGTGAGACCTCTCTCCTTTGAAGGACAGCCAAGGGGCCTTTCCCATGGACTGTACTTTGGATTCCCACCATCGCTGCTTTCCTAATCCCCACTGTGGGTGGTTATTGCGCCACGGTTACTGGCCTGTGAGACAGCTGCACGGTTCACACAGAGGACACTCAGGGCCGGGCAGCCAGACAGGACAAGAGGACACAGGCTGGTGGGGAGATGAGACGGGGAAGGGCCCACAGCTCCCCTCCCCACTGCGGGGAAGCACGTAGATGCCCACTTCCTGGGTTTCTTCGGCATGTACCACAGAGCTGGCCCAGAGGCCCAGAGCAGACAGTGTGCCCATTGTCTGCAGCAGTTCATTCCCGGCAGAGTCCAGGCCCGGGGTGGGGTGAGGGGCAGGAGTCCGGGGCGGAGCCAGAGGCCAGGTCTGGCTGGGTCTGCGGGTGGTGTGCAGGCAAGCTCCCACCACATACAGGGAACCTGAGTGGTCCCTAGGTGAGGAGACGGGGCCCAGGCCTAGCCATGGAGCTGGGAGGCGGGGCAGATCCAAATGGTCAGGATGCCCCAGGCCCACCACCTCCAGCCCCTCTTGCTGCCAGCTGGGGGACAGGGCTGCAACTTGGGTGCTGTCTGGAGCTTCGGGGCCCTACGTCTCACACTGGGGCCCGCTGTCTGGGGCTGGCTGGCTCCCTTAAATGGGGAGGGAGTTCTAGATTTCTCTACTCAGTGGGCACCATTTGCTATGAACTTAGTTTCTGACAAATCCCTGTCTGCCTACATGTTGCAGTGATGTCATGTCCTTCATTTTAAAACTGAGAAAAGTATCTCTCGGTGGAATTGTGAAGCACCCAACACTGGCCTGGCGCATAGTAGGTGCTCAGTAACCTTCCATTGTCTTTCCTTCTCTCCTTCCCCGGTAGGTGTGCGACAAAGATGTGTTGGACTGAATTAAACGTCGTACAAAGAGCTCATCTGCCTGGGAGCCTCCCTTCCTTTCTCCCTGCGAACGGCCTGCTGCCTGGCGTGCATTTCCTTCCATCTGGGGCTTTCAATTCAGCTCATCAAAGGCATTGTGGGAAACAAAGCGGCCACAGGAGTGGCCACAGCTGAGGTTCCACGTGCCCGCCTCGGCTGCCCGAGAAGACGAGGAGATGGAGAAATAAAGCATCTCTATTTTCTGAACAGTACACACAGAGGAAGAAAAATAAATTTGTCTGCAGCCTATCTAAAATAATTTTCAGTTTGAGAGGGGTGATGACCTCTGGCTGGCTAATATAATGGGAAAATTTGATGGTGCTGAGTCTGGAGAAAGAAGAGGCCCAGGGAAAGTTGTCAGCAGGTGGGGAAGGGCGGCAGCTGCTTCGAGGGATGGAGGCTGCTGTTGTCCGGGGGTGCAATTGAATGAGTGCCCGCACTCGGGAGTTGGGGTCACAGCACATTGTTCCCACACACTGGGAGTGGCAGGGATGTGTGGGGCCACACCACAAAGCCTGAGGGCAGCAGCAGGGCTGAGCCCACATAGAGCACCATGGTTAGGAGTCAAACTGACCGGACTTGAACTTCATCTCTGCATCTTACTCTGTGGGTGACCTTGAGCCACCCTTCTCTGAACCACAATTTCCTCAGCTGGAAAATAGAGATTCTAAGGTCTACCTTGCAGGATTAGTTTGAGGCTAAATGTGATAAAGCAAGTAAATAAGATAGCTTATTGCCTGGAGCATAGAGAACGGTCAGCGAATCAGCTGTTTTAGAGTTTATCTGGGGAGCCTGGGCTCTGTCCCAGAGAGAGCAGAGGGCGAGGTTGGTGGAGGTGGGCGTATCTCTAGTGGCCTGGCAGTTGCAGACCAGGCTGGCTTCCTGGAGGATGACCATGGTCTAGAGAATACGATGTTCATTACCAGGCTTTTGTCTACCCGAGAAAGGCGAAGCCAGCTTTCTTCAGGCAGAATGCAGCATTCCTGCGAGGCAGAGGGGAAAGGAGTCTTGGGGCGCCTGCCCTGTAGGCTGCATTTCCAAGCCCCCCAGAAGCTAGGCGTCAGTGGATTCAGCAAGGCTGCATTATGCATTAGAAAGAGCCTGGCTTTTGAGGTCAGAAAGGCAGAGAGGTTTGGATGGGGCTCATTCTCTTCCAGTTTGTAACTTAATACATACTCATTGAGGCTGGCATGGTTCACGGCATGAGGGTAGCTAAGGACAGTGGGAGGGAGAGAGAACGTGCAGGGATTAATTAGAACAGTCGATACCTCCACAGTGATCTCAGGCTAGGGGGGTGGGGGGTCCCTGAGCAGAGGCACATAACATGCTCAGCAAGTTCAGAGATAGAGGGCTGTGCAGATTATGGGGTGTGCCCAGCCTGGCTTCGGATGCTGCGTCCTAGAAGGTTTCCTGAAAGAGATAATCCCTGACAACAGTCTTAAGGGATGAAGAGGATTTGAGATTGGAGGTGGACCACTTAAACAGCCCCAGGCTTTATCCTCTTGGAGCCTCGTTGCCATGACCAGGAAACAGAGACCCTGTCTGTCTAAGGGGGTCGCTCTGGGCACTGATACTGCAGGGTGCCGGTAGTCGGCGTCCCTGAGCGTCGGGGGCTGTGGGCACCCACTGAAAAAGGCTTGGCTCATGTGATGGGTGAAATGTTTAAATGTTGTTATACGAATGCGTTTTTTATAATTAGGGCAGTTATGTATGTTTTATATAATCGTCCATTAATACTTTTGCTCGTGACTGTCCTCCTCTTGCCCTTGGCACCCAGGGGGGTGCTCAGGAGGGTGGGCCAAGAGATAGACCAATGGGACTGAAGGATGTGGCAACGGTCACAGGTCTCGATGGCAAGAAAGCTTACGCATG
Organism: Trachops cirrhosus; assembly: GCA_028533065.1. NCBI lineage: Eukaryota > Metazoa > Chordata > Mammalia > Chiroptera > Phyllostomidae > Trachops > Trachops cirrhosus. The sequence goes on from CM052544.1 coordinate 121,291,575, forward strand.
CCCATCGCTACACGCAGCACTGCGTTGCTGTGAAATACCCCATGGTAACTTCCTTAGTTGGAGCAGAACATCGGGCTCATTTCCCCTTCACTGCAAACACGAGCCTTTAACTCTATGGCATGCTCACTCTTGAAGGCTCGGTTCTGATCTCCAAGTGCACGTCTTGCTGTGGCCCTAGGATCGCAGACAGGGACCGGGTGTTGCCCCTGCCTGGGGGCCCATATTCTGGTAGAGAAGGTGGGACCAGGGGCAGGTCTCGCTGACAGTATACCTTCTCTGCAAAGCCGGTGGGCCAGGGGGTGCAGGAGGGGCCCTCGGCAGCCACCACAGGAGGTGCAGAGGGGCCTTTCAAAAGAAGGGGTCAGCCTGGGCTTGCATCTCAGACTTGCAAAAATTGTTACCAGAAATGGCCTGTTGCATGTTTCTCTTTCCTGGATATTCTCTAGATAATTCCTGTCTTTTTTCCCCATTTAAGATTCCTTGTTTTCTGATCAGAATGGGAAAGAACACCGAATCTTTGGGGTTTATCAATCTAGTTTGAACGCCGAGCGTGTAATCGGAGTGTGAACACTAGGTGTGTGCCGACGAGGAAACCTGCCGTGTGTGCTGGTGTTCTGTGTGCGACAGAGGGAGCACGCTGCCCACAGCTCCACAGGCCCCAGGACTCTGTCGCTGCTAAGTTATGGTGCGTGTTTAAAAAGGTCCTTGTCCCTCCTGCCCTTCGATCTCCACTCCTTCATGCAACAAATACTTACTAAACACCTGCTGTGTGACAGCCTTTATTCTAGACTGTGGGTCTGCCAACATTTTATACAAGTGGCCAGAAAATAAATGCTTTAGGCTTTTCAGGTCAAGAGGCAAAATGAAAGATATTATTGCCTCTATGAGGTCTGTCCAGAAAGTATCCAGTCATGTACTATGAAAAAGATACAATTATTGAAGAAGATACAAGAAACATTGTACATAAGACAATGACCCCTCAGCCCCCTTCCAAGTAGGCACCTTGGGACCTCACACAGTTCTCCTGGCGTCTCTTCCACCGTTCAGAACAGTCTGAAAAATCCTTTGTTGGGATCACCATCAGCTGCCCTGTCTTATTTTCCTGACTCTCATCGGTGGTCGGAAATCTCTTCCCTTTTAAAAGTGATTTCGTTTTAGGAAAAGCCAGAAGTCGCAGGGTGCCCAATCTGGGCTACAGGGGGGCTGAGTCACGTCCAGCACTCGCAGGTACTCTGCTGCTGCAGGCCTCCCAGAATGGGGACCACTTTCAACAGATCCTCGACCACCTTTGCAGCGTTTGTGCCTCACTTTTATTTGCACTGCCCTCATTGCATCATCCCTGAAAGTCTTCTCAGTCATCCAAACAGTTTTTGCAGAGGAATGTCCAAGCTTAACATGAAATCTGATGCAGATTCGTTGCTCTGCTCACTCAGTCATTTCGACTACAGTGACCACACAGTACATATGCTCACTCAATGGCATCTCCCACCCCCACTGACTAGTACAGTGAAGGCGTCATTGTTCACACATGTGCATCCCAGTCCCCTCTCCTTGGCTGTCAGGTTACATGGATGTTGCACAAACCGTTCTCATTAGATTAACAATGGCTGGACCTTTTCCAGACAGACCTATAGGTACTATGTAACAACAGAAAAGCCAAATTTCTAAAAACTTTTCATTGATGAAATTTAAAAATTATAACACTTGAATACATTTTAAAAACAGGTCTATTAATGAGTAGAACAGAAATCTCTCTCTGAGGGAGGGTGCTTAATTTTCTCCAACATTCTTCCCTTCTTTACACAAATCTTGAGTTCTCACCTACATCATCTTCCTTCTCCCTGAAGGACTTATTTTAAGATTTCTCATAGGGCAGATTTACTCACAGCGAATTCTCTCAATTTTTGTTTATCCAAGAAAGCCTTTATTTCTCCCCTACTTCTGAAGGATAATTTTCCTTTTATTGACTTCTAAGTTGGTATGTTTCCCCCTACAGATGGAATATGAAATATTTAAGTGAATTTTTTTTGGTATGTTTTCTGCTTGGCATTCTCTGAGCTTCCTGACCTTGTGGTTTTGGTGCATATCATTAATTTTGCAAAATTCTTGTCATTATTGCTTTATTATTTTTTCTGCAGGGTTTTTCTTTTCCTTATGTTATTCCAATTACACATATGTTATATTATTTTAAATTGTCTCAGAGTTATTGTACATTTTGTTTTTATTATTTCTGTTTTTCTCTTTGCATTCCAATATCTGAAGTTTCTATTGACCTGTCTTCCAGACCATTGATTTTTTTCCTCATCCATGTCCAATCTATTGATGAGCCCAGCGAATGCATTCTTAATTTTTAGTAGTGTTTTTGACTTCCTGCATTTCTTTTTGATTCCTTCTTAGAATGTCCATCTCTCTGCTCACATGACATTTCTGTGTTTGCATGTTGTCTATCTACTTCTCCTCGCATTAGAGCCCTGAGCACATTGATCATATTTAAATTTCACGTCTGATAATTCCAAAGTCTGAGTCCTACCTGAGCCTGTTTCTCACGTTACCTTCGTGTCTCCAGGCTGTTTTTTCTTGCCTTCTGTTGAGCATGCCTTATGTTTTGTTGAAAGTGGGACACGGTGTACCACGTACTGGGAGCTGAGATGATTAGGGCTTTAGCACAGGTTTTGTGTTAACCATGCCGGGAGTTGTGTTATATTTAATGCTGCCATGACTGGGGTGCAGGAGGCTTTACACTCTGCTGCTGTCCTTGTGTTTATCTTCCTTGGGCACTTCAGGCTCCCCTAGTCTTCCTCCTCGAGGAGGGTCTGGGTCTCGCTGCTCTTCCAGCTGTGAACGACTGTCATCACCCCACAGGTGGCTGATGTGTGGCAGAGTGGGGGACAGGGGCAGAGTCCTACGAGACTGCCAGTGGAGCTCAGTCTTTCAGGGGCCCGTGTCCTGCGCTATGATGACCACAATGTTTCAGCGTTTTCCCCCTTAGCTGAGACAGGACGGCCAGAGGGGCCTGAGTAGGGGCAGTGTTTCCTCTAAGGTGGGCTGGAGGTCTGGTCAGGTCTTGCCCCAGAGCGCAGGGCTTTGCTGTGGGTGAGAAGCTGGGGCATTTCTCAAGGACAACTCTTCCCTTTCTCTGCCAGGTGAGATAGTGTCTGGAGGTAAAACCCACAAACATGTGGGAGCCTCCTTAAGTTTCAGGCTACTCCCACTCCATCTCCAGTAAGATGTCAACATTCATATTCAAGTGCTCCTACCAGCTGATGGCTTCAGCCGCCTCTGCCCCCGTAGGCAGATCTCAGCTGTGACTCTCCAGATTCGGCGCAGTCATTTCCTGTGTCCTCACTTCTCTGACGGGACCAGGAGAAATCACTGGTTGTCTCGGTTCTGCTTTTCCTTGTGAGGACAGCAGGGACAACTTCCCAGCTTTTCACAGGTCGAGCCGAAACCCACTGGGTTATATGTGTACGATGGAATACTCCTCCGTGATAAAAAATAACGAACTACTAATATGCTGAACAATATGGAGCAGATCTTAAACTTTGTGCTGAGCAAAACCAGACAGACACTAGGAGGAAGCTGTTGTACTCTCCACTTGGATGAAATGGACTCAGGGCGGTGGAAATCACAGCAGGGGCTGCCTCTGGGGGAGGGTTGGGAACTGACTAGAAGAGAACACAGAAGAAAATTCTGGTGCAAACAAATGTTTTATATCTTGGCTGCGATTGGGATGTCAGTTACGCAAGTATATGCATTTGTTAAAGTTATCTAACTGTGCAATTCATTTTGACTTTTACCCTAATTAAGACCGTAGAGAAATAGATGCCATTTGAGTCACAGAAGAATAGGAGGTCAGCTACAGAGTGAGTGTAATGGGAAGCGAACAGGTCAGAGGGCGGAACCCATGGCTGAGAGGCGGGCAAGAGCAGAAGGAGCCAGGAAGGGGGCCTGAGAAAGAGCAGTGGTCACTTACCCTGTACAGTGAAGGGGGGAGAGAGACTGATGCCAAGGTTTCTTCTAGATCCCTTCGTCTCAGACTCAGTGAAACAAGGACAATCAAACATGAACACCCACTGTCAGATGGGGTCCCGAGTCTGCATCAAGTCACACTGGTTCGTGGGTTCCCCAGGGGTCTGAGGATGGGGGAGTTGAGGACCGTGAGGCCCTTTGGTGATCACCTTAACATCTGTCTCCCAGAGCAGGTCAAGTGCAGCCCACACTTGCTGGCAGCTATGGGAGGAGGAAGACGTCTAGGAAGAGAGAGACTAAGCTCAAACCCACTGCCCAGGAGGACTTGGGGGAGGAGGGCTGTGAACGTGCCCTGTGATCTGCCAGCCCTCAGTTAGCGATCAGACCCGGTTCCCCCCCAACCCCACGCAGGAGTCCCCTGTCTAACACGGGACGGATATGGCTATGCAAGCAACTTTGTTGAATACAAGTAAGCAGAATAAGAGTTTATATCCATAATCATAGATATAAACCTTGTCTAAATAATACCTTTCCTTGGTAATGTCTGTTGCATAATTCATAGCAAATCATAAATAAGTAGATGATGGACAGCGTGCTGAAATAGTTTGCACTGCTGGAGTGCAATGAGAAACCATCGGGTAAGCCGGGGTACCACTGCTACAGTGAATGAGCTGGGGAGATGTTGAGACTTGACGGAGGCGGGGCTGCTGGGTTTACCCAGGCGAGGCATCTGACGTGGCAATGGAGATGCCACGGTGGAGTTTCAGGAACTGCTGGGGCGGCTGACCCTTGGGAGCAAACGGCAGGGCTACACGAACAGCTCAGATGCTGCGCCGAGACCAGGCTGTGCATCTGGAGAGAGGGCACAGACATGCTCGTCTGTGAACAGAGAGGTCCAGCTGATCACAACTAGAATCTGTGTGTTACGAAGGGTCGTCAAGGACCCTGCAGATGGCTCTTCAATTGTTCAAGGTGAGAGGCTTGGACCAGAGACCAGGGAGGAGCAGGGTGGTCTGACTGGTCCCACTGAGCCACATGGGGCTGGCGGATCATGTCCTCCCCGGTGACAGCGTCGATGAGGGACATGTTGCTTCCTCTGATTAGCTTCCTGGGGACAAGCAGACGTTTGGTGGGGAAAGGCTTATTTTGTAGAAAATATAACAGAAGAAGGAGGGGTGCACTGCAAAATGAAGCCAGGCCTCACTGAGATTGGCGGGGTTGCAAAGGCAAGAGGAGATCCAAGTGTGGAAGAGTGGCGGGCAGGCAGGGAAGAGGATCCACGTGTGGGGGAGTGAATCTCAGCTGGGCACCTTCCCAGGGTGTGATTAGTGGGGAGGCAGAGGCCTGATCCTGCGGGAGGGATTAAAGGAAGCACCCGGGGTTGCCAGTCGAGAGTCTGAGATTATGAGATGCCACAGATAAGATCACGGGTTACAATGCATAGCCCTCTCCACGCTGTGGAGGGGGAGCTGCAGCCCACCTTTAAACAAGGATTGACTATGAATACGACTCAGTTTAGCAGCTGTTCATCGATTGCCCACTGGATGCGACACTTTACACTCAGGGCTGAGGAGCTGAACAAGCCTGGATTCCGCTCCTGACGAGCCCATGGCTCAGCTGAGGTACACCTGCAAACCCCTGACTATCTACAGCCAGACGGAAAATAAAATGAGAGCCAAAGAGAGTGGCCAGCAGCCCACAGCAGGACCCCGCCACCATGGCTGGGACGGTAGGAGGGAAGCTCTGAGTGATGAGGAAGGCCTGTCTGGGAGGGGCAGGGATGGGATGGGGTAGGAGCAGAGGCTGGGAGGCAGGGAGCGGTGGGCGTGCTCAGAGCAGAGGGATCGGTCACATCCGAGGGAGGAACTGCGAGCGTGCCACCTTTCTGCCGTTGCTTATTGTCAGAAATGCTTGACTTTCACACTCAGCTATTTCCTTTTCCAGGTCAGCTCCCAAGTGGATGGTCGGTGGGGATATTTGCTCACTCACCTCGGACAGGAAGTGCCCACGGCTTCTCCAGCCCACACCTGCGTCTCCTCCAGAACTCCCATTCCACTTTGTGTCTGCAGCCTTCCTTGGGATCAGCCTGCAAGGAAAACGAGAGATTATTTGGCTAAATGTTCATTTCACAGTAGCTCTGGGTTTTTAAGGAACCTGCTAATAACCCCCACGGGTTTGCGGCAGCCCTGACCCTAAAGTTTGGAGCGTGCAGACTCAGGCATCCAAAGCTCGGTCCGTCCAATGGGCCTTCACTCAGCGTCAATGACAATGAACATCCAAAGAGTGATCGTTCCATGTGTCACATGCCCTCAGGAAGTAGGCTCCGTGGAGGCAATTTTCACATAAGATTATTAATATATGTCTATTAATCCCATTATCTGCCAGGACACATAAAAGGGGAACTGATGTTTTCAACCGCTTGTTTTATATCCGACATTATGTTAGGGAAGTTATGGGCATCGCCACAGGTGTGCACATCACTGCCCTGGGTGTCCTGGCCCTCGGACTCTGTGGCTGGAAGGAGGAGTGGGTGTTTCCTGCCTTCTCTCAGTCCGGGAGAGCAAAGGAGCTGGTGTGTGCTAGGTGTGGGTGGGGAACTCAGTGGGGGGCTTCTCTCCAGGCACCAGCGCACAGCCACCTGGCCTCTGAACAAGGGACTGGCTGGGGTGTCTCTTTCTAAGGGCGGGGTGCCTCCACCCTAGGAAGCCTTCTGGCTGAGAAATAAAGTCCTGAGCTCACGTTAGAGTTTGTGAGGCTCCTGACCAGCTCGGAATCAGCTAAGCCATGCTGTTTTATTATTCCTATTCTTCTCGCACATAGCAAGGTTTTCTATTTCCCATGCGATGCTGAGGTACCTGGGGGGAAGGAGTTAAGGAAGAATGGTGTGTCCAAGCCAAGAACAGACCCTGATGCTCTCTGTAGAAAGAAACTTTGGAGAATGACAACGTGGAGCACGGGCGGCAGGAAAAAGAAAAATCTGCATCACAGAACCTGCAAACGATGTTTGGAGAGTCACAGAAATTTGGGGAGAGGCAAAGCCCAGGAGAAAGGCTGGATGTTCTGTTGATCTACAGTCGCGGGGGTGGGAGTTCTTCTCATTTGAATATTAAAGGAAATATGTCTTTAATCTCTTCCCCAAGTGAGTGAAATTGAACAAATCAATAACATTTTTGAGTTAGGGATAGCGACAATGCTCATTATATCCCAACGTTGTGCTTTACCTTCATAAGCTTATGTCATCATCGCACCGATCCTATGGGGAAACCAAGGCACAGAGACACTAAACAACGTGCAGAGAGTTGCACGTGATTGAGACGGGAATCAATTCCACGTGCGGCTCTTCCCTCCCTTTACAGATGAGGAGTCTGAGTCCTACCCTGGGCAACACATCACCCTGGGTGAGGGGGCTCGGGCAGGCTGTGCTCTCCCCGCCCCTTCGCGTGATGAGGGAGTGGGCGCGTCAGGTCCTTCTGGTTCCGGTCTACGTGCGCTTTGTGGTAGAGAGTTCTCTGCCTGGTCTACACATCATCCGCCCTGTGGCCTTTTTAACCCAGGGATTCAAACCAGACCCATGCACACACACACAGCACATGCCTCTGCAGCAGGGCACACACATGCATGCCCACTCACCACATGTACCCACATATGTGCCCCCACACGCATGGCACATGCATGTATGCACTCACAGCACATGCCTCCGCAGCAGGACATACACATGCATGCCCACTCACCATGCACACACGCACCCACACATGTGTCCCACATGCATGACACATACATGTATGCACACACACAGCACACACACATCCACATCTCCTTTGACTGCTGAGCTATCCCTACTTGGGCAGTGACGGGGAAGACAGGTTGATTTCCATCGTGGCTGATTTGGTTGGTTTTGTTGATTTTTGAAAGGTTCAGATGGATATTGCCAGTGACAGATAGACATTTTTAAAATGTCAAGTCTCTCTCACACGGATGCTGCTCCCTGTGTAGACTCAGGCCGCTGGCCTTCATGCTGCAGAGCCGCCCACGGGCAGGCGCCCGGCTCCTGCTCTGGACGTCTCAGAGGGCTGAGGTGGGCAACCGTCTGCCGCGGAGACGCCCTGCGGGGCCAGAGCTCTCCCACCTTCTCAGGGAATTGGGTGATGGCAGAGGCAGAGGCTAGGCCTCAGCGATCGAGCAATCTGCCAAGTCAGTTCAGGGCTGGTGTGGTGTGGGGACTAGGACACGTGGGGGTGGGGACCACTGTTCTGTGCTGGCTGTGTGGCCATTGAGTCTCGGACCTTGAGCTTCCTGGTCTGAGATGTGTGGGGTCAGAGCCCTACTGTCTGAAGGATGGCGGTGCTAATTGCAGAGAACAGAGCCAGAGCTCAAAGGGGAAAATGGGAGGTGAAGTTACTACTCGCTCTGCTTTTAAAAACTGAATAAAATGAGAAGCATGCTCATGGGCAATTATTGGCCGAGTAGCTTCAGACTGGTGGAGGCTTCCCGTGATCTTGTAAGACCCTCAGGCCCTGTCCGGGTTTCAACCCAACCAGCAGCCACTGAGCACTTAGAAACCAATAGATGTCATGAGAGTCCCATCTTCCTAGTGAGTGGAGTGAGCGGCTGAGGTCCCATTTTGCCTGCGGGACCCCCGCCCCTCACTCCCATGCTGTGTTCAGTGGAACAAGATGTGGCCCTCCAGTCTCTGCGTCTCCCAGTGCCAGGTGGCCCCACAGAGGCCTCAAAGGAACCTCGGAACTTGGCTGGGCTTCCATGTGGACCTTGGTGGTGGAGGAGGAACTTGGGGGCACAGGGGTCACACGAAGTTCGAGTCTGGGGCAGAGGCTCTCAGCCCTGCCTGCACATAAGGGCCAACTGGGCAGTCTTTACAACCCCCAAATGCCAGGCCACACCCCGGACTGATTCAGTCCTGGCACCAGGGTGGCAGGGACTGCAAAGCTCCTGATGTCTCCCACGTGCCCCAGCTGAGACCATGGTCGTGGGGCCTCTGAGGATCCCACGCACCACCACTGAGATGGCACCCCTCCAGCCAGGCGTTCCCCAACCTGCGGGATCCCCAGGTTCACCCAGGGGGTTTGTAACAAACACTGGGCTTAGCTTCCTCCCCTGGAGACCGTGAGCCTTTCCACACTCATCTGAGAGCAGAAGGCTTCGACTCCTCTCACAGCCAGCACTCCTGGCCGGCAGGCTGAGCTTCCCTACGGACAGCTTACTTAGTGGCTTAAATAGTGAATCATAGATCACCTTTTCTAGAAATAACCTCGGGGGTCACCTGGTCCTACAGTCTCATTTTATACCTGAGGACACTGAGACTCCGAGGAAAGGGACTTCTGCAAGGTCACCGTCAGATCAGCTCTAGAGGAGGTGGCAAAGCCAGACTTCTGTGCGCCCTCCTGATCCTGCTCCTCTGGGGCGGGTGGGCTCTGTGGTCTTAAGTCATGGAACTGCGGAGGAGTCAGCACTTCTGAGCCGGCTGCCCAAATTGCTTCCATTTTCATGTATCCTCACAACAAGGTGGGCGGTGCTAAACAAGGTCCCCGGGGGAGCGTGAAGCCATGTCCCCCCCACCAGCCACGCCCGCTGCATGAGGCTAATCCATTTCGGTGGGCCAATAGCCTCTGCTCAGGCACCTAAACACCTTCATCTTTGTTATTAACTCCTGAATTCCCCTAACCCGCAGCGGCACTGAGGAGTCCCGAGGAAAGACAGCCAGGCAGGGCCCCACTCTGTACAGATGCACAGCCTGCTGGCCTCCAAGCTGATACTTATGTAACACATGCTTAGCAACCATCCAGCAGTGGAGCTACTTAGTAGTAACAATTATTAAAGGACGTCAGGAAAAGGCTGAATCTTACAGGGGTGGGGGTGGGGGCAGAGAAAAAGGTTGCTGGCCCGCCTCCCAGGGCAGCACTCAGGGTCTTGGATGCAGCTGCTAAACATGCAGCCCAGCCTACTGGCTCTCTCGGGCTGCAGAGCAAGCCGTCCCGGGGCCAGCCTGCCTCCCCTGGAAGACCATTCCACGGCTGCCTGGGTCTCAGGCTCTCCAGAGAGGGCCCCTCTCCATGGGTCCCCTAAATGCCATATCCGCATACTTCTTCGCACAGTCCACATTTTAATAAAAGCTCTTCTCAGCCTACTCTGCAGTGACATTCACTGCCGGAGAGACTGTGCCCAGGCACTGACTTGCCAACAAGGGACCCGGGGTACATGCAATGCCCCATCCTCTTCACCTACTCCCCACAGATGGAGGAGGCCGGACACACAGAGCACCACACCAGTCCACAGACAGGGCATGACCCCACTCCACATGTGTTCATCTACGTAGTTCCTCCTCCACTGCCCAGGGCAAGACTTGTAATTATCCATGAAAGCCAATCCAGACATTTTTCCTCTAAAAATGTCTCAAACCTTCCCCTCCCCCACAGCCCAGAGCTGTGGCCTTCCCCTGGGGACCCTCGAGCACCTTGGACACACCTCTGCAGCGGCCACACGGATGGCGTGGAGCTACGTCGGGCTCACTGGCCAGCGTGTGGTCAGCAGAAACTTGCATTTCTCATCTCTGTGCTGCACGGCCCCTGTACGGATGGGCTCCAAATCACACACTTTTGTAGTGGTTCAGTGTGTGTGAGGTTTTTGCTCTAAATCTCTACTATTGTTTAATTGCTCGACTACGTAGCAATTCGTTAAAACAAGTTTTGCCTTTGGAGTGGTATTCTTTCCCTGTTTAAAAAATTTTTTTTTGTATGTTGAAATCGAAGTTTCCCAGGGACAGGAAATGAGACTGTTCCCCAGCATAACCAGACTAACGGGCAGGCCGTCCACGGCGGCTGACAGCCCGTTAACGTGTGGCAGCGCCTGTGCCGGTGTCTGTTTTCCACGGGCTCCATGTCACCCGTCAGCGTCACGTGTCATCAGGTGGGGGGTGCGGCCAGCGGGGCACGGCCTAAGACCTTTCTAGAGTCCAATGTCTCAGACGTCAGCAAGAAGAATGACTTGTTTACAGGTACTTCATACTATTCATCTGCACGCAGAACGAGCCCGTCAGGAGGAGGGACAGTCTGTGCTGCAGGCGGTGCTCTGCCACCGTGACCTTGGCATTCACTGATTTTGATCCCCCGGCATCCTCACTTTCAGAGACAGTTACTCCTCTTATTCCCATAGTTTGACTCAATTCCTCACCCTTGGGACCAAGCACAGGGGGCGTCACTTCTCCCTGGGCACCTTGTCAGACTCAAGATGGGCACATAATACAATCAGAGGCCTCCCCCCTCCCCCCAATAAAGCAGATAGAATTCTGGAGCTCACTGCTAAACTGCAGTCTGTGATTTAGGAGGGCAAGATCTGAAGTTGCCGCAGCCTTCTTGTGTCTAAAGGGGGAGCTCGTCTGAGGGAGGAACCGATATGGGGGGAGGTGGAGCTGAGAGGTGAACAGAAAGTGAGCAGGTCCTATCTCCGATCAAGCCGTGACTGAAGAGGGTCTTCTGAAATATTCAGTCATGGGAGACAGTTGCTTAAGCTGTTTTGAATCAGGATTTTTGTCATTTGTAGCTGGAAGTATCCTAACTGAGATACTCATCAATCTTCTCATTATTAGATGGACAGACTAGAAACAGAGGCATGGACACATGGAACAGACTGACAGCTGTCAGAGACGACGGGGGAGGGGAGACTTAATAAAAGAGGTGAAAGGCTTAGCCAAAGAACATACGTGCATAACCCACAGACACAGACAACAGCGTGGTGATGGCCAGAGGGAAGGGGGAGTGGGTGGAGGTGGGCAGAGGGGGAAAATGGGGACATTAGGTAGGTACAAAATAGACAGAGGGAGATTAAGAGTAGTGTAGGAAATGGCACCCCCAAAGAACTTATATGTATGACCCATGGACATGAACTAAGGGGGTGGTGGGGTTCAGGACAGAAGGGAATAAAGGGGAGAAAAAAATGGGACAATGGTAATGGCATAATAAATAAAATACACTTAAAGAACAAATGGGGACATCTATAATAGTTTCAACAATAAAAATAAAGAAAATGGACAATGTCTTGGTAAGAAACGAGGATTCTGGTTGCTAAAATGAAACCTTCACTGTAAATTAATATTCTGAGAATTTGGTCATTATGGGGCTATCACTTCTGCTTGACCACCTGGGGTAGGCTGAGGCTGTCTTCCTCCTGGACCTGCAAGGCTGTGGCCAGAATTGGGACTGCAGCCAACCTGTCCAAGGAGCCTTCCTTTCCTTGTGACAGTGTTCCCCGCCCATGGCCACAAAAACTACAGTCACACACACACAGACACACATAGCTGCATGTGTCTGTGTGTGCAGAGTTGGTCTCCTATGTGCCAGCTGTGCCAGTAACGCTATTTTAAACTGCACTTTGCAATACAAGCATCACCCGTATTTTTTTTCAGAGCCTGGGTTCTGGCACACAAAGTGTCGCTCCTTGGCTCTGTCCGGCCCTGGACGTCACCTCCACGGGCAGCCCTGGGAGTGCAGCCTCTACGACTTGGGTCTGTCGGCCCCACTGGAAGGTCATCAGGGTGCTCTTCAGAACCCGGGAGACTTTCACATCTTGTGGAACAGGGACCCAGGGCAGTGCCAAACCTCGCAGGCTTGGAGATTTTCCACCCGGGGCATCCATGTCCTGTTTTCTTCCTTCTGAATGGTCAGGGAGCAGCCATGTTGGCAGAGACATCCCACGTCCGCTGAGTGTGTCTGACACTGAGGCATCTGTCCGACAGATGAAAGATCACCTGGCTCTCCACCGATGGCCTGTCGGGTGCCAAGGGTCCAGATGGACTATCTGCGAAGCTGGAGCTGAATGACTGGAGCTGGTCCCTTTCAACACGGCTGCCTGGCAGTGTGAATGCTGTACCCCAGGCTCGGAAGTGAGATGGTCGGGCTCCTCCACTTCTCTCCTTCTGGCCCTAAAGGGCCAGGTGGGTGGGCTCCTTCTATTATTTAAATTCCTTCACAGACCCCGACAGAGTCCAGAAACCATCAAGCTGAAATACCGTGAGCCAAACCGGTCTCACACTTCCCTCTACTGCGACAGAAGGTTCTGAAGGCTGAAGATCTGTGACTATCTCCCCACCCAGAACGTTTAAATATGTTCTCAGGTTTTGCAATTTTATTGTCGGTGTTGCTTTGTGCTGAGGAAAATCTTACTGTTAGCACTTACACCATTTTTGAAAAGAACTTGCTTGACAGCATGAGGGGCCAGGCACTGGGTGGGGTCCCCAGAATGGCTAAGTCAAGGGCCTGGTGCTCAGAAAGGTGACACCACCTGGGCCACACGATTGCTTGTTCCACACGAGGCTGGTGAAATGAGGGCCTTGCAGAGGTGCACACCAGGGCATGGGAGCTCGGCGGAGGAGGCCCAGGCTCTGCCTGTAACCCCAAAGAAGGCCTTGCCAAGTGCTCTGTGTGCAATAAATGTGTGTATTCAGTCCTAAAGGACTGAAGAGAATGGGGAGAGTGAGGAAACCGAAAGTTCTAGGGCATGTCATGAGCTAGGCTTGGTGACGTGAACACAGATTGTAGACGGAAGGCTGACAGGTCAATGCACCCAAATTACCCTCAAGTTCATGACAAGCCAGAACAGCTTAGAGGAACTCCGTCCTCAGTTCAGGGGTGGGTGAGTTTGGGGAGATGTGCAGGCAGGAGAAGGAGGAGGTGTCTCTGGACCTTCCCCAAGGTTCCAGCCCCCCCAGACCCACAACCTACTGCACATGTGAACTTGTCCGTGGGTACTCATGCAGTCTGAATATTAAAACTCTGGGCGTTCCCTGGACAGCCCCTGGTCATCAACGCCTTCCGGTTTTGTATATTCCATTGTCCTTGCCTACAAAGTCTTCTTTGTCTACCTTCCCATCATTCCTATAATTCAGCTCAAGATCAAGATCTGGGAAACTCACTTTCCCACGGAAAACTTTGAGTTTGCCTTCCTCTGTGCGTGCATGAGCTGGTTCACCCCAGGACCCTTCTCGGTGTGACAGGAACCTGACGTAACCTTGCACAGTCAGAAGCAGAAAATTGCCGGTTTCTGTAATGAGGATAAGGAAATGATGGGGATTATTTCAAGGCTTAACTGTTATAATTAGGGCATCGGTCTACTTTCCCTCTCTGTCTCTGCCTCTTGGTTGTGTTTACCCCAGCTTCGATCTCAGCAGAGAGTTGAGAATGGAGCAAGCTTGCCCTCGGCAACACCGAGTCTTTAAAAGTCAGAATTCTAAAGCATAGAGATGCTTTCTTTTTCAGTGTATCTAGGCTAAATCTCATGGCGGGAACTTCATTGTCCCTGGTATATTTATATGCTCAAATTTAAATAACCTTTGTTGTCAAGGGAACAGATTTACTTGCTTATCGTCAGAATGGGTTTTCCGAGGCAAGGAGAGCCTCTGTTATCAGGAGAAGGGGAAAAGGAGAGCTGAACAAGCAAAGACAAACCAACCAACAAAAACCACTCTACTCTGTGACATTTCCCGCACTGATGTAATGGCTGGTTTCCCAGTCCACCTCCTCCATGAGACTACAGTCCCTGATGGCCTGGTGGGAGCCTGGCACCTGTGGTCTCAGTACATCACGGTCAAACGAGCGAGCCAACGAACGAGAGAATGAATGAATGAGTGTGCCAGTGAAACAGATGGGTCAGGTGATGTCATTTCCACCTTCTAGTGTTCTTCCATCATTTCTAGCCTGGACCACTTGAAGAGCATTTTAATTCATCTTCACATCACCAGCCTTGGTCTCCTCTAATCCATTTTTACACAGCAACCAAATTGATATTTTTAAACACGGCAAATATTATTTTATTCCTCTGTGTAAAGCCCTTCCTTGCAGTTGAGATATCGAACAAACATTTCTGCAGGGCTTTAAGGATCTTTATGATCTGGTTTTTGTCTGCTTCTCTAGTCCTGCGTCTTGATAGTCTCAACACTTCCAACAGCAGTCCCCCGGCCCCGGTTCCCATGCCCAAATGCACGTGCACTTGGTACTGCGGTCGTTTTGAATTACTTTGACTTCTTCAAGGGCACCGCATCCTCTTTCGCTCTCAAGTCTTTGTTCCACCCCCCTGAGGTGCTCTTCTTCTCCCCTCCCTCTCCACCTGGCTAATTTTGACTTGTGCTTCTGTGTCCAGTTAACACACCCCTCATAAGCGAGGATTTCTTGGACTTTCAAGCACAGTCCCTTTTATGTGCCCCTGCAGGTCCCCTCCCCTCCTAGAGACACCGATAGTTCTCTCCTGCTCGTGTCCTTGTCTGTATCACTGCTAGCTAGTCTGCATGCTCTAAGGACCAGGGATAGATCTGCTGTACTCACCATTGCATCTCCACCACCCAGACAAGACGTGGCATTGATGAGTGAATGAATGAATGAATGAATGAACTAATGAATACATTTACTGAGCCCCCCACAGTGTGTGAAGCATTTGGTATGGACTGAAGCTGGGGGTGATGATGCACAGTCCCTGCCCCGAAGGAGCCCCTGTCTTTATGCAGGACTATTGCACTTGAGAGAGGGCGCCTTGGCAGAGCCTGGCCTTGAACCCCGCCCAGACTCTAGGCTCGGGCTCTGCATTCCTCGTCAGCTGTCCCTGTGTTGATGCTCAGCTTGGATGCATTTGGAAAGGGCAGCTGGTGGGTCTGGCTGGGCTGGGATTAGATGGTCAGGGAGGCTGGGACTCTAATGACAAAGTCAAACCTCTGTGAAATATTTAGGCCGAGAGCCATGTTCCAAATCATTGTTTTCCCATTCAGCTGGAGAGAGGGTCTGCTGGCAGCATTTGGCTTTGAAAACCACGTTGGCACTGACATGTCATTTCTATTTGTACCTAGAACGGGCACCTCAAAAATCCTTCCGTGAATAATGAACTCTGCTCCTACTTGGAGCTGTTAGCTTGTGGTGCTTCCCGATCAGGCTTAGGTGGCTGCAGGCACTGTCGGGAGGTCTCAGGGGACCCAGGTTCTCACCTCAGCCTGACGAGCAGCATGTGTGACTGTTTTTAAAGAAAGGAGCTGCTACCCCAGCCCCCGATTCTGAAGCTGCTGTGGAAACCTGTTTTTTGCTCGTGTTTGGTCTAACTAGATAACCCAGTTCTGCACAAGGAGACACAAGGGCGGGGGGGTCCCTTTTAGGCTTCCTTTCCAAATAAAAAGACAGAGTCTTAAATAGGAAGCATTTAGCAACAACTCCTTTTTGTCTGGGGGAGGATATCTGTGGAAAGAGAACCTATAGTTGTGGGAGTTTTCCTGTGACCCTAAGGCTAAAAACAAAGAGAAAGACCACCCCAGGGCTCTGGGGAGGGCCGGCCAAGAGGATCAGAATCGGAGTCTTCTGCTAAACCAATTAAGCTCCAGAACAAAAGCTCTGGTCTTCCGGTTCCAAGTCACAATTTAATATCTTCTTTATTGCTCAGAGTCAAGTTGGATTTTCCGTGGCCTGCAGACAAAAGCATTCCTAGTGGACAGAAGTGGAATCGATTTGGTCACCACTGTTATGTTACACCGAAGGAAAAACCACACAAACAAAAATGATTTGCTGGTTGGAGCAAATGAATAATCATTCTAGCCTTGAGTGGCTCATCTGCCAAACGAGGAAGAGGGGATTGATCTTGAGAAATGCCAGTGAGGGAGTGGACAGTGGAGGCAACTCTTTCGACGCTGGGCTGGTGCTCTGAACCTGCGTGTCGGACCTGGCATCGCTCAGCCTGTTTCATGCAGACTCCCCTTTGAACCCGTGTTTCCGGGCACTGGGTCATGTGCAGAAGACAGCAAGGCCTTCGGGTGATACCCAGGTTTGTATCCTGGCTCTTCTGCTTAACAAGCTGTGTGGCCTTCACATCATCGCTTCGAAGTGTTTCACAGAAAGTTACTGCTCAGTTTATGAAATATCACATCTCATGCCACACTTGGAGGGGGTGGGTGTTATTCTCTTGGTTTAACGTTCTTGTCGGAGAGAAATCTTACCCTGATAGTGATTACACGCTGCACTGAATCTTCAGGAGTTTCTTTTGCTCCTCTTGTCCCCTTACCCTCGCCCATCCAATGAGCTGCAGGACTAGTGATGCTTTTTGTGGGTGTGTTTCCACAAAGGGGGCTTGCCTGGAGCACTGAGTAAGTGGAGGGCAAATTGGAGGTGAGGCCGACAAGGTTGAGTGGAGGCCTTTCAAGGGCAAGGAGACCTGAATGCAAGTCGAAAAGTTGGGGTTCCTGGCTGTGCTCACAGTGGGGCTGTGGGGGAGTCTCCAGCAGCAGGCGAGGAGACAGGGGGAGGCGGACAGGAAAGCAACGACGACGCTGCCACCAGCCAGTCCACCTGCGTACACTTGGCTTTGCAGAGACCACAACACAACTTGTTAAGCAGAAGATCTAGTGGCTTCTGCTTATCAGTGGACCATGCTGATCAGTGGACCAACATGGATCCCACGGATGAGGCCAAGACCAGTGCCTCTGGAAGGTGGCAAAGGAAAGGACAGAGGAACAGAAATGAAGCCAGGCCAGGAACAGGAAGTCAGTTTGCACAGACCTTTGGCCATTTTCGGGTTTTTTTCTCACTCTGGTGGGACAGGAAGCTGATGTGAACCGACTTAGGTTAACTGGCCGCTCTGCGGCGGTGTGGAGGGCAGGATGAAGAGGAGCAGAGTGGAAGCAGAGAGACCAATTAGGGGCCCACTGCAGACCCAGACAGGAGAGGAGGGCAACTTGGACCAGGGTAGAAACAGGGAAAGGAGAGAGAGGCGCTCAGAATATGAAGGTCTTCGAGGTAGGACTGGAAGCATTTTCTCATAGTGTGTGTGCGGGAAGTGAAGCAAAGAGAGGTCACTATTTTTACTGTATTTCTGTGTTCCCTTCATATTGGTCACATGACCTTCTGTGCACGCACACACATGTACACAATTTGTGGACTTCTAGAACATTCTGTACTTCTCTGGATCACAGATCTTAGAGCCTCACCATGTCTCAGTTTGCTCATCTGTCAAATGGGGATAAACTAATTATGCAGAACTCATGGAGTTGTGAGGATTAAAATAAATAATATATGTAAAATGGATATAATATGTTAGGTACTTTTCAATGTCCCCCTCAATGTTGCCTTAATTAATGTTGGCTATTATAGCTATTATTTTGATGTACTACTTGTATGTACAAAATGGTCTATGTCGCATTCCTCTGGATGACAAGTTTGGGGGATGTGGGCTCTCTGCCGCCAGGCTAGCCTCCACCCATCACACTGGGAAGAGAGCAGGACAGACTCACCCCTGCCAATCACATTGGGAAGAGAACAGGACGGACTGCCCTGGTCAGAGCCCAAAACAGACACTGGACAGCCCGGGGCTGGGGCAGGGCTCCTCTGCCTCCAGGGCAGATGCCCCTGCATTTCTCATTCTTGTTCTTCCGGACTCTTGATTCCTCCTGGAAAGTGTGCAAACCCAGGCAGGGCCTGCTTCCTTGGGGCTCTCTCCTCCTGGGCCCTGGCAAACGAAGGAGAGGGAGGACTCAGAAGCCTCTCGTGACCCAGCCATCTCTCGGACAGTCTGGCTCAGACACCGCCATCCTGAGAAGTGGTTTGCAGGATGCGACTCTGGCACCTTCTACTGGGAGGTCGTGCTCAGCTCCCCAGAGGGCCCCCCTTCCTGCCTCGCCGGGGCCTCTGCCTGCCTTGCCTCCCTTCTCTTCCCTCAGGTCTTCCCACTCTTCTGCATCCGTCCAGAAAACTCTAACCAGAGCACAGTCTCCCCGATACACACGGGGTGAAGAGGGGGTCTCTTTTTTAGCACACTCAGCATTGCACACTTTGATTGTGTTCACATCCCTGCTCACTTTCTTCCTGGATCCTTTGTTTCACTCCTTTAAGTCACTGGATTTTTTTTTATCCTAGAGAGAACAGGCAGACTGTACCTGAGCTTCAGACCAGTTCAGCCATGCTTAAATGGGAAGACAATGGAGGTAGGAGGGTATTGGAAAAATTTTGCTGATCAGTAGGCAAAGGGACAAATAACAAAGAAAGGAGCTTGGAAACCAAGTGGCTCTGCCTGAAGGGATGGGGCTGCATTGGATGGCACCCCTCCCTGGTGCAGGAGGTCCAGGAAGACCCCCAGGTGGGGTACAGCTGGACGGAGCTGGCTCTGCCCGGCTGGTACTCATGCCAGGGAAGCCCAGTAAAGGTGAAGGAGTCAATTACAGGATGCGTTTAAAAGTCCACTATTTAAAAGGTTCAATATTAAGTGGGCGGCAGAGGGGCCTGCTTGGATGAGTAAGACGCAATTCTTAATCCTCTCTCCGTAAATGACTTCCCACCTAGCAGGGGAGAGAAGTTGTATCTTTGTGCAGGCCCTCAGTGTCTCTCTGCAATCTGTCCCTCACAGAGGACCACAGATCTAGCTGTCCTGGTGAGCTGAGCCGTGGGACCTCGACTCACATGTAGCCCCACCCTGGAGTGAATGCCGGTCATCACACTGCTCGGGACAGTGTAGTGACAGAATGAAACTGTCCAAAGACCTCTCTACCCCACAGAGTTCTCACTCTTCTTGGCTCCCTTTCATTTCTCTCTTTTTTTCCCCAGGTGTCCTTTTCCAGAACTTTCCATTAGCATAGGGGCAGCACAAGCCCAGAGGGGTCAAAGCCTACTTGACCTTCTGGGGCCTTGGTTTCCTTAGATGTGAAATAGGGCAGTGGAAGGGCTTGGCATGCGTGAGCGTAGGTCTCTCTCTGCGTCGACACAGTGTGATCGAGGCCACCTTGTCGTCTTCAGGCCTCCGGGCTCCCCGACGGCCGGACATTGCCTGCGTTCTGTCTCAATGGCCAGCCAGCGGAGCCGCGCTCACCTTCAGCAGCCCGTTCCAGACTCTGTTTACCTACTTGCCCCGAGAAAAAGCTAGCAGTTCCCCCCGTGTTTAATTAAGACCTCTCTTGGTGTAGGCAATCTCCTCCTGAGTCGATTCCGTGAGCGTAGAGAGCAATCACTAAACGCCTTTTTCAGATCGAGCATTTTTATATGCTCACATATACCAGTCAATTTTCTTTTACAACCCTATATTTAGCCCCATTTGGGCCCAATTTCCATTCATTTGCATGTTAATATTCATACTTATGTAGATATATTCGTGGATTCAATGGGAAAGAACACCCCTCACAGAAGGTTGGAAATGACAATTTATTCAGAGAGCCTGATCCTAAGATTCAAGGGAAGTTCATGGGGCAGGGCTGCCAAATTAAATACCATGTTGCTGTATCCACACCCAGCGGAACGGTTATGGAATACTTTCTCGTGCGCCTTCTGCCAGAAGGACAGCAGAGGCATGAGGCACCCGTGCAAGGAGTTCCCTGGCAAGACAGCTGTGAAGAATGACACGAGGCCTCTAAACTGTGACAGGCATCTGGGAGCGAGTGGGCCACCTGGGTGCCAGAAATGTCAGTCCCTTGCCATGGCGATGCCATTCCGAAAATGTATTGTCCCTGGCAGCCACCACTGGTCCCTGCTGATATATGGCTTCTCAGTCTAGAACGTAAATAGAAAGAAGCAGCCGGAGAGCTCCGGTGTCAGGATGGCTACCGCTCTCACGGGGCCCCGGAGTGAGGACCCGAAACGGGGAGGCTGACTTTTACCAACTGCCCATCACGTGCTGCTAAGTGATGCTCGGGCCTTGCTGTCAGGTGCGAGGGACCCAGTTAAACATACGGGGTTGTTTCTCTCACTTAGAGACGCCGAGGTTCGGGGGCGCAGTGACTGGGCCGGCTAAGTCGATGGCCAGACTGAGTAATGAAATGGGATCTGTGCGACCTCAAGTCTCGTTTTCATTTCTGTCTAATAGGGTCCCAGTAGTAAATATTCCCAAATTCGTAAGCCTTGCCGTTTCTGTTGCAGCTACTCAAATCTGCCATTTGAGTGCAAAAGCAACCCCAGACAACAGGTGAACACACGTGCACGGTGGAGTTTCGATAAAGCTTTGTTCACACAGCAGGCGTCTGGTCAGAGTCTGCACATGAAGGTGGATTGTGAGCTCTTAATGCACATGCTGTGTCCTGGGAGTCAGCGTCCAAGCTCCGCAGAGTGCAGCTTCCAGGTGGGCGTGCTGGCTGCGCCTTTGAGCTTTGAAGCAAGGACTGCTCCAGCCACTGGCTTCTGGGAGAAGGGACACACAGTCAGACAGGAAGGCGTGTGGCTGTGGGCCCATCGTTGCCCCTTTACATTAGATGGCCCGCTTGGCCGGTGACACGCTGTGGGATAACAAGGGCCCAGCGTTTTATCAGCCCTGGGGTGCTGATGCCCCAGGCAGCACGGGAGCTGGGAAAGGAAGGTAACATCTGGAGTTTTTGTGTCCATTCCAGCAAGGACAGATCACTCTTCCTGCAGGGCAGGGGAATCTGGTGTCATCGACCTCCTGTTCGGTGGCTCACTCCGTCCCTGCAGGACGATGCCACATGGAGGATTCATGTTGGCCTCTGCAGGCAGGTTGAGCATCCGTCAGTGCCAGTGACTGTCATCCTGGACAGTGGGGACCATCCTGCCAGGCTGATGCCTGAACCCCATCTGTGCCCCATACACAGCGTGTTCATGGACCCACTGCACACGCACTGGAGGGGCCAGGGAGAGGGGGCTGCCACCCGCAGGGCGAGCCCTTCCATCCACTTGGCTGCTTACTGCCTCTGCAGCAGAGGGACTCCGAGCACGAATCTGAGCTGTAAAGACCCACCTACTTTGTAGCCAGTCCTACTGATACATTCACATACGTTCTTCCCAGAGTTCCTTTTCCCTAACTTCTAGGCATGTGCCCACCAAGCTCCTGACCACAGCCCCTGCCATTAACCACTGACCAGGAGTCAGTGTCTCTGTGACTTTGTCTCCCCTCCCCATGAGAAAGTGGACACATAGTCACAGAGCTGCCCATCGGCTTGTCCTCTGCAGCTTTTCAGGGCCACCCCGAGGCGAGGGTACAATGTTGAAGCTAAGCTCTTCCCTTTGTACCGGCTGATCACAGGGATACCCCAGGCCTCCCTGTCCCGTCACCGTGGGATGGACAAGAGATAGTGTCATAGGCACAAGGGGCACCAGTGTATGGGTCATCTGTAGTGATGTTTCCCTCTCTAGATCTGCCCCAGCCTGGATCTGAACGTGCACCATCCTCTGTACAATGAACCTCTGTCACCACCCCCACACTGACGACAGGATGGATGTGACCACGCCCATCCCGTGGTGGGGAGGTCAGACACCCTACACACGTGGTACCTCGAGGTCTCGCGCCCACTCTCTGCTGCTGGGGCTGATGTGTCCATTGGCGAGCATCCCTCTGCTGCGGGGGCGACTCAGCATTCGAGGAGTCGCCACAGCGGCTTCCCTAGTGGGGCTTGTCAGAGACTCCACACCTGTCAGAACCGAACTCAGGAAGGATGGACTGAGCTGGACTGCCGGTTGGAAGGGGCCCTCCCCCTCCCTCCTCCCAGCTCACAAAGACAGACCCCGTGGCAAAAGCAGGATGGACAACGGAGACCCAGCTGTCCTTGCTCGCACGCGGGGGCCTGGCCGAGCAGGGGTGGAGTGGCGGGGCCCAGGTCTGCACTGGCTCACAGGGTAAGTCCCTTTCCTCAAACACCCAGCTTGTTCACACTTTTTCTGAGTCAAACTTTTACAGTTTTCTTCTGCTATCAAAACCGGCACAGCATAAAACTTAAACGACCAAGAACCTATTTAAAAATTAGTAGCTGCGACCCCAAGGAAATGAAGAGTTTAACAAGAGTGGCCGGAGCTGGCGTTCGAATGGGGAGGAAGTGCTCACACAGGACCCTTAATTGGCGACAGGGGGCAGCCGGAGTTAGGCGGCTAACAAGCTAAACAATTTTGATGACATAAAATTAACACCAGGACACAGGAAAAGCCTGTTTTATTTGCTATTTTATGTGTTATGTGACAGTTTAATTAAACTTTGAAGGAATCCAAGCAGTTAATTCCCCAGAGAAATAAACCAAGAGTGACATTCAGGCCTGTCTCCTGAGGAGT
>CM052544.1:121315044-121353494 GCA_028533065.1 Trachops cirrhosus
CAACAACAGAACATTTGCCCAATTAATCTGTGCCCTGGATCTTGTTTTTCTGAGCCTAAATCCATGTTGTCGTGCATCATTCAAATCCTGAAAATGCAGTAAAAGTGGACACTCGAATGTGTCTCAGCCTCCATTGATCAACATAATGATTCTAAGTGTATTGGATACAAAAGAATGTACTAATTTTGCTTACTCTTCATTTTTCCCTCACAGAGAGAGCCCGCAGTGCCTCGGGGAGCTGAGACTCTGCAGTTCCCGCACCTGAAGCCGGGAATGAGTTTCCGCAGTGACTCTGCCTGCCCGTCTGCCCGGCTGGTGAGGGCCCTCGGTCCTGGTCCTCTGCTCCAGGGCTCACAGGGACCAGGTCAAAGCCAGGGACCAGGGCCAGCCAATCCGAGAGCGGTAACGAGGCTGTGCTTACGAATTCCCTCTTCAAACACGTTAGTTGTGCCACTGAATCTGACCCCAGGGACGACACTCCATTACCCAACTGCTGAAAAAATTATGGGTCACTCAGTTTGTTGGAAAAGAGCCTTGTCTAGGTGTCCCTAATACCCGCCTTCTAGAATTTTCTCTGCCACTAACTACCCCTGTGACATCAGGAAAGTCATTCACCATTGGGGTCTGCTTCTCTGTAAGCTGAGGGAGCTGCCCCAGCCTGGTGGGATTTGGGAGCACATGCTTGGAAAAGTTGAGTATTCTGCAAGGATTTCAAGTTTCATCTTTTTGTTTAAGTGAAGATTTATACAAAGCTAAACATGACATGTCAGTCGTGTGTCTGAATAACTAAAAGTCAAGCTCCTCCTATAATGTATTCCCCGCACTTACACTTGTAGTAACTATCTGGAGCAAAAATCTTACGTGTCCGAGTCTGGCTTTCTCGTCCTGTTCCTCTCAGGGGCGCACGAGAGATTTGAGTTTGAGAGTCACGGGACTGGACGGCAATGCCCCCTCTGACGTGTGGTTGTCTGAAACAGCAGAGAGTGGCTGATCCCACTTACTCATTCATCCCTTTCTGCGTTCATTCTTCCGTGCTCCCTGCACGTTCTGTTGCACACCCAAGGCAAGCGGGCACTAGTCCAGCAAGGAGGTGACCAGAACGAAGGAGGGTCTCTTCCTGCTCCTGGACTCCCACAGCCTGGTGGGACAGACAGCTTGCCCAGAGTTCCTGCACATGAGATTTTACACTGAAAAGATCTTTAAACGACAATGTGACAAATCAGTCTGTACAGTTAGTGCCACTTAAACTCTAAACGCTTGGCCCACTCATCTGAATTCACAGAAACTTGCTGAGCATCCCGGTGCTTTGAGGAATTTGCCCCAAACGTATCTATGCCCTAATCCCAAATGCTAAGACTATGTTCCCTGACATGGCAAGTGGGACTTCACTGCTGTGATGAAGGCTGTGGACGTTGCAACTGTGAGGAGATTACCTTGGATTATCTGGGAAAGCTCGGCTTAATCAAATGAGCCCGGAACAGCAGAGAACCGTCTCTGGTTGGGTAAGGAGGGAACAGAAGTCCGAGGGATTCAACGCGTGAGGAGGGCTCACCCGTGGCTGCTGGAGGGGGTGCGTGGGAAGCAAAATAAGGCACGGGGGCAACTTCTGGGGGCAAAGCCGGCTCTGCTGGCATCAGCGAGGAAATGGGGACCTCAGCCTGACAATCGCAGGAACCGAATTGAGCCAATTCGGAGGCTGGAAGGAGATTGATCACCGGATCATCAGAAAGGAAAACAGAGGGGCTGAAACCTTGATTTTGACCGTGTGAGCCTCTAAGCAGAGGATCCGCTGAGCCACCACCTCCAACTTCTGATGGAGAGAGCTGTGATGTAATAAATGGGCATTGCTTTAAGCGCTGAGTTTACAGGAATTTGTTATGACGGCACTAGAAAACTAGTGTCCTGCCTCCCGGCTGGACAGTCCCATCTGCAGGCTGAGGGCTCCCCTGTGGTGCTCAGTCCCTGTGGCCTTCGGCAGGTGTAGGTGCAAACTCCCACCGTGGGAGCCCATGGTCGTGATCATTCCCTCCTGGTCAGGTCAACCATCCTAAACTTCCTCAGAGACACGGAGCTCTCCGGCTCAACAGGTGGGGAATCATTCCAAGAAAATACCCATCAGAAAACGCACCTTCGTGTTTCAGAAGGCAGCGGCCCGCTACCCAGGCCACTGCCTTGTGTGCTAGGTGCTATGGGAGATGTGACAGCAGGGGCATTGAGCAGGAACACGTGTATGCTCACACATGCGTGTGTGCATTTGTGTTGGAGCGGGGAGGGCACGCTGAGACCTCAGGAGAGGTACTCCGGCGTGATGAACCGCAGAGATGGGCCTTGAAGCAGAGGTCAGAGGCTGAGAATTCCAGGCAGGAGGGACCATGCAGGGGAAGACTGGGAATGGAGTGTGAGGCACGGATGAGGAACGGGGAGGCAGGTGGGGGGTGGGGGTGGGGATGGGAGGCATGAGAACCTGGATGGATCAGAGGAGGGGCAGGACACCAGCCAGGCGATTCCTGGCTGCTGAGCGAAGCAATCAGACACGTTTTAGGGTGATTACTCTGTGATAAATGCGGCCTGGAGGAAACAGAGGAGAGGGAGGGAGGACCGTTATCTGTCGAGGGCTCTTGTGCCTTCTTCAAAGCAGCAGTTTGTCTCAGAGAGGTGTGATTCTGACCGGGAGGGCTGGGATTATGGTTGTCATTACGGGGCACTCAGGCCCCTCGCCTTGCAGGAGAGCGACGGGGCTGGCTCGCTTTAGCTGCAGCTCAGGTCACAGCTTGAGCAGTGCAAGGTGCTCATTTTGTTCCCTTCCTCCGTGATGAGGACGGCATAACAGCAGAGGAGGAAGGAGAGAAAAAAAGTCCTCAAATCGCCCTCCATTTGGTCGCCCCCAAATGAAGACATTCATTCTTGTAGGTCCATTCCCTGGCTTGTCCAGCTGCCTGTGCAGCTTCACACTCTGTCCTACTCTGTACAATGTCCCTTCTCGCTCTGGGGATGGAACGGGATCACTTTTTCTTGTCGCTGTAGCGTCTCTGTGAGAGCGCCCATGTCCACCTGGCATCCCCCCAGGCAGATGCTCCACAGTTCCAGTGAACCGTTCTCTTTCTGTCGGGCCTTGGGTTCCTCCCAGGGACTCTGCGCTCTGAAGTAACACCTCCAGGACGTGGTATGTGTTCTTTCAGGGGGCGTCTTATCTCAGGATCGATTTCTTCCTATGGTATTACCAGGTCGAAGGTCAGGCATGTTTTCGGCTCCTGATTCCTATCGCTAAATTGCCTCGAAGGTGCTTTTTGGACGAGTCACTCTCTTCTCCATCACTGGGAACCACAGGGAGAGGAAGTCGCTGCTACTGAGCACTCACTATGTGCCACACACTGAGTCTCCGCAACAGCCCCGGAAGTATTTTTATTTCATTCAGTGCTTCGAGTCCTTCGGCTCAGGTAATCATCAAAGGAGCTCAGTGAGGAAAGTATTCTGTGTCCATTTTACCAGTGAGGGAAACTGAGTTTCAAAGAGGTTAAATAACTTCTCAAGTTAAGTGCTTAGAACAGGGCAGGGCTTGGGGCTGGGCCCTGGCCTAGCTGACCTGCTGGTCTGTAACCCTTACTACTTACTGCGCGGCAAGCACCAGGCCCCCTCCCCCACTGTTCATCGTCAGGCCCATTTTGCAGGGAGCCAGTAGGCAGGAGCCGCAAAAGCACCCGAACCACTGAAAAGTGGAGGGTGTGTCAGGGGCTCTGAGCACCACTTAACACTCCTTTGGACAAGACCTAATTCCTGTCTGTTGCCCAGCCTGGACGTCAGGGCTATTTTCTGTTGTTTATAAACTGTGTCCAGACAGTAACTCCCAGGGGTCCATGCGCCTGGGTTCTAGACAATTTCAACAGCCCCTGTGGAAGGGCCTGGGCTCCCCAGCTCCTCTGTGTCCGTGCAGGTGGCAGGGCCCAGGGACACCTGTGAGCACTGGGACTGTGAAGCCTCCGAGGCTGGTGGAGAGTTGTGATAATCTCATGGAGGAACAGGGACACGACCCTTTTTAGCTTGGGGTGGGAGGGCTGTAAAAGCGGCAAGAGCAGGCAATGACCTTGTGACTGGGGCTTGCACTGATTCTCTCTTCGGAGGAAGTAAAGGGTGCTGCTGTCTGACCCTTCTGCTCTGGCTTCACTTGCCAGGAAGAAGCGTCTGCACAGAGAGGAGGGAAGGGAAAACTGGGGACTTGGGATAAATAAGCCCCCGTTGCTATTTTGCCTGATGTCAGGACACATTGGGGAAGACTGGGCAGGCATCTTTGGAGAGGATAATAGTTTGTAACAGTGTGAGCTTATTTGCTTGAATATCTGTCCCATTACTTTGCACGTGTTTCAGGTCTGTCTCCCTGGGTGTCTCAGGGGCAGTCACCTTCCTGCTTTAATGGAGTGAGTGTCCTTCAGCAAAGTGACAAGAACGGCATTCTGTGCCTGCCATGTTGCTGCATCTGGGGACCTGGAGAAGATGACAGAGTGGCAGGTGCGGTGGTTTGAGTAGGGGCAGGATGGGGGGACTGGTACCTTCCCCGGGCAGGAAAGGGCAGAAGTCAGAAGGCAGACTTCCAGGAAGTTGCAGACGCTGGCTTTGGAGGTGTTCAGCCTTTGATGTTTCAGGCAGAAGAACTGGCAGTTGAAAGCAAGGTTCGTGTGGGGTCTTGCGGCCCTGTGAGGGGCTAGAAGTCGGGAATGCGCAGCAGAGATGGTGGGGGTTGGAAGAGGTGCGAGGGAATGGGGACAAGGATGGGCTGGGAAGAGAGGTGGGACGTGAGGTGGCCTCGTAGGCAGGGGCTCTGGCTTGAGTTTTTAAGAAGTGATTTGGCCCTGCAGTGCAGTGCGGACCAGCCAGCCCTGTGACGATGCACTATGACCCAGAAGCAGCACGTAGTAGGGCACTGGGGCACAACCCAGTGGGGCCACGCAGTAGGCATTTTTGTTATGTTAGGCAAAGCATTTCGTCTCTTTGATTCCAAGTCTCCTTATCTTTGGAAGGAGGCATTTGTACGTATCTCACAGGCTGCTCCTGCAGATAAAAACAATCCAGTGCCATCAGAGCACCCAGCCTGTTCCTGGCATGAGTAGTGCTCTCTTCCCCAGGCAGTCAGCGGTTGCCCAGTAAATTTGGACTGAATATAATGTCATTAAACAAACATAAACAGATTCAAGATGACCATAATCATTAATAAAAGAAGGACTACGGAGGAAATTTCCATCCCTGAACAAAAATGCATCCTACAGAATGAAGGGAGTGGAAGGCAAGTCCAGGCTGAGGCTGGGCAGGAAGGGGAGACAGGGAAATGAAAGACGCAGGATTCGAGGCAGGTAATGCTGATTCCAAACAAGAGCGAGCTTCGCCTGGCCTCTGAGCTGAAAGACTAGTTAATGCAGACCAGATCAGGCAAGTGCCCTCTGGGACGTGACCCTGCTGGGCACGGAAGGGACGCCAGAGCCTCCCCCTGTCACAGGTTCCAGGGTTCATTCTTTTTCTCTGTCCCCCTAAGGCAGGGAGCAATAATTCTTCCTAAGCCAGCTTCTGAACACGCAGTTAATTTAGATCTATTGAGTTTACAGGGATTACCTTGCTTCCTCTGTAGTAAATAAAGCTATAAACAGCTGGTGAAATTGATTAATGGCTCTAGGGGGGCATCAGCATTTAATCAATGGCAAAGCTGTTCGCTGGGTACCACGTCGAGGAGAGAGCTGGCCAGGAGGACGGGACCACAGGCTTGGGGCAGCACCGGTGGGCGGAGGGGACGCAGGCTGGCAGGGCGGGGCTTGCTTCAGTGAGAAGGGCCGCTGGGCTGCAAGTGTCTGGTCTGCACCACAGGCGGCAAACACAAGGCCCGAGGGCTGAATCCCGCCCTCCACCTTGTTTTATCCCGCCTGGCACCTTGTTTCTACCTGGCGATGCGCAAAGCTCCTTGCCCCGAGTTAAGGAGTAGTTACATCTATACAGTCCTGAAGTTACATTTGGCTCTTTGAAGGCCACGGCAAGGCTGATGGGGCCCCGGGGGAAAATGAGTTTGACACCCTGATCCTGCATCTCCTTTTTCATATTGCCTGGGGATACTTGTTTGAATTATTATTGTTCAACAACCATAATCACATAGGAAACAGGAATATAAATTAAATGGATTGAATACAAAAACATACTCAAAATCAAGGTAGTTTAATTTCCTCATGTCCGTATCTTGTCGCTGGTGGCACATAAAATGATTTCTGAATTTTTATTTTGTGCCCCCACGACCCATTCTCCCCAGGTAATCAGAAACATTGTCCCAAAATGTGACTGTGGGCCTACTAAGCACTGCGGATACTCCCCTCGAGCTGCTTCAGGGTCTCTGGAATGACATCTCAGACCCTTCCCAGGCCTGCAAACAGCTCCACGCAGTGGTGCTGCGTGCGGCCTCTCCAGCTCTCCCCTTCCGCCACCCCGGCATCCTCCTCATTCACGAGACTCCGGCCACACGGGTCCCCTTTCAGGCTCGGGCACGTGCGTGGGGTTACTCTCAGTGCCGGCTCTCTGTCTGCTTTGGTCCATCTGGACCGGTGCCCACTCCTTGCTACCAGGCGAGTCCAGTGCCTCCTCCATGTCGAAAAGCTGTTTCTTGTCCTGAACTAAATTCCTTTCTTTCAATCAAATTACATTGGAGGGAGGTGGGGAGGGATGGGAGTAAAGGACAGAAAACTGTACTTGAACAATGATTAAAATAAAATAAAATAAACCCACTATATTTAAGTCCCTTGTACTTTTCTACTTTTTCTCCTCTGCAATTACTACAGTTTGGGTGACCTTTGTTCTACGCCCTTTTCCTCCAGACTGTGGAAAACACGTATGCATTTGTTCATCACCGTAAATGCAGCTGGCGGCAGTGTGCCTGGCCCCCGGCTGCATCACGGTTGGCCACGGGAGCAGACTGTGAAGACACACGTGTGCACTCCGCCCTTCTCCCGCAGCACTGCCTCATACACACTGGACCACACGGTGCATCTGATGGGTTGCTTACAACTTCAGCGAATAGACACGCCAGTATACTTAATCCTCCCCTTGCCGTTGGGCAACTGAGTTTTGCCCACTACTTCCTGTTTAGATATAACGCTTCCCTTTTAACTTCTTGTGGCTGATACAGTTAAGAATTGTGTCTAGGGAAGTGGGTTAAACTGAACAAACAGAGTGTTTCCTTTCCGTGTTGCACACGTGGTTGGAAACACGATCATCAGAGACATGCAGAGCGGCCTGCCCCAGAGGGGCGCCAGGGAGGGGTGCCAGGGAGGGCTGGCCTGCAGATTTGGAAAGCCGGTGGGAACACCGGGTACACGAGCTCTTCCGGTCCACCCTCCTAAATGAAGGGGCTGGCGAACTCGCTTTCTGATGAAACGGTGGAAGCCGCCACAGGCGATGTGTCAGTCAACGTCCTCGGCTGTGTTCTCATAAGTTTATTTACAAAAACAGGCAGACGGGATCTGGCCCTTGGGCTACTGTTTGCCAACCTTTGATCAAGAGGATTGAATCAGATGCTCTCTGTGAAATGCTTAGTGCAGTGTCTGGAACGTAGAAAGCACCTCATAAAATAATAGCTGCTGCAGAGATTATAACGATGATCGTTATGATTGGCATTCGTCAGTCTGCTGGACTGGGCCAGCTGCTGCTGTCCCGAGGTGCCCCGGATTCTGATGTCAGTAGCAACAAACCCGGGCCGTTCTTCCTTGAGCAGCTTTGCAGGTGCAGCTTTGCACCTGTACTGCTTCCCTCACACAACGCCGCAACCCGCCCTCCTTAGATATAGTCCATTGTCATGCAAGAATTCCTGGAGTCCATTGCAAGTTCTACCTTCTCTACTGGACACATCTGTTTAAAGTGCATAATCACTTCTAACTGGATTCCCCATCAACCTGCTGCAGTGCTGTGAGAGGCGTGATTGATAATCACTTTCTGGAGCCCTTCAAGCTCAATGCCATCTCCTGCCCCATCTTCTGATCAGCGGAGATTTGACTGCAATATTACATGACATGTAACACACGAGGCCTGTGGCCCTGCGGTCTGCCTGTGATGGCTGCTGTCTTTCCACCTTCAGGGGAAAGCCATTGGTCACACACATACACACACGGAGAAGCGACTCTCAGTGAGGGGAACAGGCAGGAGGACAGGTGCCTACCTTCTGTTTCCTGACAGCTCCAGAGGTAGAGAATCACACGGGGGCAGGGGCGAGGGAAAGGCTTCGCCGTGTTCAATCACGCAGCTAGCTTAGCAGGCAGGCGTATCGAAACCCCTCTCAGAAGCACCAGAATGCACGGCCTTATCTCGGACAATTCCACATCCAACAAGAGGGCTCTGGCCCGATCAGCCCGTCGCCTGGACTCTGGCGACCTCCGACCCCAGGGGTGAGGGCGCCTCTCCTTGGTCTTACCCTGGTCTGCTCGAGCTCTGTTATCATCTTCTCTTTTCTCCAGCTGCCGTATTTTACACATTACCTACAGAGGACCGGAGCGAGGGGCAGAGGGTTGATTTGAGATCCTGACATGATTCCAGCCTTAACCAGCTCTGTGGGCTGTAGGCTTCTGTTTGGGGTTAGGTTGACACCAAGGTGACTCCGGCTCTAGCCAGCTGGCTTAGTGAGGGGTGCCTGAGCGGCTGGGTGTGACCATTCTGTCCACCCAGATAGCGGTTTACGTCTCTTCCATGTGCACTAAGGTCTGTGGCGTCCAGACTTGGGACTATCCAATGTTGTTGAGGACAGTTGAGGTATAAGGACTTTTATAAGTTAATTCACCCTTTCTGTAAGACATTTTCTTATATAAATAATCTCTAGTAAGTTAAACGGAGCCAGAAGAGTATATTGTTAAATTAATCAAGTGAGATGTTACTTTTTTATAGTCCCCTTTCTTTAAAGTTCAGACACGTGTGAGTAGAAACACAAGCAGATTGAACATTATCGAATTTGTCTGCACCACTACCTAGTCCTTCATACCAACTTCACTATTCAAACAGCAGGAAGCAGGTGGCAGTTTAGGGGCAGGAG
Source organism: Trachops cirrhosus (assembly GCA_028533065.1). Lineage (NCBI taxonomy): Eukaryota > Metazoa > Chordata > Mammalia > Chiroptera > Phyllostomidae > Trachops > Trachops cirrhosus. The sequence goes on from CM052544.1 coordinate 121,324,085, forward strand.
AAGAGGTGAAACAAGACTGCCTGACCCCAAGGCTGCCATCGTACCCCTGCCCTGCAGTGACCTCCTGAGAGCTGCTGGCTCAGAGGCCTGACTACCCCTGTTCCTGTGGGTCTGGGGGCCCCCGGCCCCTTTCCGGAAGCCTTGTCACATGGCCTGGCCCCTGCCACGGTTTCTTTAGTTTCTCCAGTTCTCCTCCGGATCTGACATTTTCACTCTGGATCCACTTAGTTGTCTGGAGTCTTGGAAACTTGCCTCTTGCTTGCTGGCTGTGCTTCTCTGGGTCCCGGCTCTGCCCTTGGACCACCTATGCCATCATGAGGCCACCTTCAGCACAGGGTGACGCATGGCCGTGCTTAGTGAGTATGGCTGTGGAGTGGCAGCTGCTCCTCACTCTGTCCTGGAGCTTCAGCGGCTGTGCAGCTGTGCGGGTGGTAATGGCCTTGACCTCTTTCACCCCTCTGCCTCCCTCTCTCACTTCTGACACCCCATCCCCTGCATTCACACAACCTAAGGAACCAATTCTGGCATGTGAGCTAATTATGCAAATGAAGTGGATCAAAGGAGGCAGGGGTGGTTAGGAAAGGGAAAGGAAGGGGATGGGTTGGAGTGTGGTTGGTAATTGCTTGCTCTGGAGTTGTAATGCCAAGAGGGTCCACCTCCAGAATACAGAATGAGGAAGGGGAGGGACCAGCAGAGAGACTCCCCGTGTTGGTTCCCTGTAACAGGCCGGGACCCCTGTGAGTCATAGTACCAGTGAGGAAGCCAGTGCACTCAGTCTTTGCAGGAAACTCGTGAAGGGGGAAAGCAAAGATCATGGAGGGAGCTGGGAACCATGCCACAGGAACAAGTCTCCAGGACTAATGACCAAGGCCGCTCTTCAGAGTGGGGCTTCTCGGACAAGCAGGGTCCCAGTGAACCCGAGGGCTGCCGAGGACTGAGCAAAGGAGCTGGGGCCCCCACACCTGTCCCCAGCCCTCACTTGCCCCCCACCGTGGGCAACTGTTTGCACTCCTGTCTCCCAACTTCATTGGCCCGACCCATCCAGCTGTTGCCCAGGCTCGGGTGTGTCTTTGTCAGATGCTGCAGACAGCGCCTAAGAGCTCAGTCCCTCCGCACGCTGCCGGGGTGCCTCCGGGAAGGAACCCAGCGACTCATTGGAGAGATGCAGCCAGAGAGCAGATGGGCCTCTGCAGAACGTGGAGTCAGTGTTCAGCCTGGCGGTGAGCAGCTAAAAGGGTAAAAGGAGAAGCAGGGGGAGGAAAGAATGGGAACAAAACAAGCCTGCTGTCTGGCCCTGGTCACTGGGAGGCACGTGACCTGTGAGCCCGGGGTGTTGGACGGAGTGAGGCCAGCGCACTGCTGAATGGGCTGGAACCCGTCAGGCCCAGAGAGGACAGGCCCAGAGAGGACAGACCCGGAAAGGACGGACCTGGAAAGGCAAAGCCATGGCCAGGGGCGGACGGTGGCACCGGAATCGCCACAAGTCAGGATGCCCCACCCAGTCGAGCAGCGAACACTGGTCCGGCCCTCACTGGTGCTGGGGTCTGTGGCCCAGGGGAAGTGGGTTTTCCCAGCATCAGACGTCAGCTCCTGAGTTAATGCTGCTCAGTGCTAATCAAACAGATTAACACACTCCAACTGTAGGAGACCCAGTGCAGCTTTTCGGATTTTCCTCAAAGCGGCAGAGAGAGCGGAAGGTGCCGATGGAGAACAGTTTCACGAAGGTGATCACGAAGGGCAGACATTCAGGCAGAATGTAGAGACCCGAGTGTTCTATAAACTTTCTCTACCTTAAAAAAAAAATCTGCCCTCTGCACTTCATTTTATTTAGCGTCACCCCACACGGTGGATTACCTGGAGACAAATACCAGTCAGATTGGGGACGTAAACTGATTCGGGTTTGAGTGTCAACTGTGCTGCGTGTGTGGCCCTGAAGAAGCTCCTTCGGCCCTGAAGGTCGGTTTCCTTGGAAAATGAGAATCGGACTTGATCTCACAGAGTGAGTCTGAGGACTGGAGTAGATTTAAAAACCAGATCAAAAGGAGCAAGTAGAAGGCCCAGTACAGCAGGAGGCACCAACAAGACGCGTTCCCATCACCGCCATCCTGTGCAGGTTGTTAACACGGCCCGTCATCTCCCTGTCGCTTTCAGGAGAGGGACACAGGGCAGAAGCAGAACTCCGACCGCCCCCCAGCCACAAGCGCTCTGCACCCTGGCTGCCTGTGCGCAGGACCACTCTGTGGGGGTCGCGGTTTTTCCTCCCTCCCGTGGAGCGTGCGAGCTCAGCGGATCAGGGCTGAGGGGAGGCAGCTCGGAGGTGAGCAGGTGAAGAGTGTAAACAATAACGACACAGACATGCACATATATGAGGAGCACTTTAAATTTTCTTTCAAAAGAAAGGAGAGATAAAAAATGCCTCCTCTTCAAAGTCGTAAAACATGCTGCTCCTTTGTAGCAGAATAGTACCCTGGGTTGATGCTATTCATAATGAATTATATGGTGGTGATTTATTTATACCAAGTGTTGAAGAAACTTGCCAGATTGATGAAAAATGCATAGGTACGCACTTTAGTCTGACGCCAGACATGGGATGGGGGGGAAGGAGCCAAGTGGAGAGACTGAGAGAGAGCGAGCAACCAAATGAGGCTCGTGGGATCGTGGAGGGAGGGCGGAGGGGCATTTTATAATTAAACCCCATAAATAACATGAGCCAGATTTTCGTTCGAGTGTCCCTGGTCATCCATTCTAAGATCATGAAGAGCCTGAGTTTCAAGATGGCCCCGGGGGCAGACTGAGGGCGGCCCCTCGAGGGACAGGAGAGAAAGCAGAGAGGGTTCGCTGCAGATTGAGCTGACTCAAATCCCAGCTCTGCCCGTGTCCAGTGGGGTGACTCTGGGTGCTGCTGAAGCTGCAACTGGTTTGGCCCTGGTTTCCTGGTCTCTGTAGCAATGGCCCAAATGACCTCGGTGAAACCGAATGTAAATGGAGTCAGAACAGTGAAAACAAGCTCGGGCTAGAAACTTAGATGGCAGAAGAAAATCCAAACGGAGGCCTTTAGGAACCTAAGGCTCCACAAAGAAATGTGTCATCACGAGCAGCCAAGGGTTGGCCTGGAAGGCAAACAGAAAGCACAGCGAGTGTGGGTGAGGGCCCGTGGTGGGTCAGACGTGCCTTGCACTGCACGGCTGTCTCTGGTTCTCTCTTTCAGGGCTTACGTAGGTATACACAGACATCGTAAAAAAAAGGTCTGCAATCGGCCAAACCTTTTTATAGTACAAGACAGTGAATCTAAGACTTTTATTATTTTGTCTCATCCTAGAGTCCTGTGTCCCAACCAAGTAAAACACTATTGGCAATTTCTTGTGTACTTTTCCAGAAATTTAAACTCATAAGCAAGAAGAGACGGATGTAGATGCAGGTGAGATGTAGATGCATGTAGAGATATGTGTGTAGATGTGGATGCAGGTGAACAACAGATGGAGGTGTGGGTGTGGACAGAGACGTGGTGAGACAGACATACGGGTAGCAGCATGTGTACACGCAGATGGAGGTGAGACTTAGAGGTAGCTATGGTGTAGATGTCACTGTGCACATAGGTGTAGATGAATATGTAGGTGAGAGGTAGCTGTCAGTCAAATGTAGGTACAGATGGAGCTGTAGGGTTAAATGTAGACCTCGATGCGCCTGCAGGTTCAGGTGTAGATGTGGGTGTAGGCCCAGCTGTAGATGTAGGTGTATTAAGTATAGACGTAGGTGGAGGCACACCCCCTTCCGCATGCTATTTGTCGGACACTGTTCTCACTTGTCCAGAGCTTGCTTCCTGTCTCCCCTTTTATTTGGGGGGGGGTCATACACTCCAAAAAATGGGCTTACACTTGCTGAGCACACACAGTTCTCCATTGCATGCAGAAACTACAACGTCCCCCACTGTGTGACATTTCAGTGACTTGTCCTGTTGCTTCTTACAAACACAGCCACACTAATTTTTTTTTGTACTTGCATTTTTGAATATGTGTCTGTCAACAAATTTGATGAGGTGGATTTTTTGTGTCAAATGACACAAGCGTTTAAAACTTTTACAGATACTGCCAAAATGTAGGGCCCCGAATCTCAGGTGAGTTACTGAGTTAGTTTGAAATGCCAGTACCAGACAGTAGACACTGAAAATAAGTCTTGATCGCCTTTTTAATATTCAGCTTCATTTGCCTATTTCTACATGTTAATGCTTAATTACTGGAGAGAGTCGTTTGGCCACAATCATCACTGATCTCTACATTATTTCTCTCATTTCAGAAGAAAGGGGCTTATTCTCAGTGCTTGGATGCATCAGCTCTGTCGCTCTGTCTGCATCACATTCTAGAAAATAATGTTGGTTTAATCTCAACGACATCTCTCTTTGAAAAGTGCAAATATTAAATGATGGGAGTGTTAATGAGACATGGCAACCTTTGACAGAAATAACCACCTAGCTAAACATGCATTTTCACTCATTCTTGAACTATGTCAATGAGATCTGGATTGAATACGTGTCTTATACAAAATAAAATGCACCTTTCTAAATATTATGAGGACTCCAAATGCCTTTCACTGTGAGAATATAGTTTGTGAATTTGGGGCCAAATTAAATATAAAGAAAGCAACAGAAGGTTCTTTAGCAATGGTGGAGCTGTGCAGCCAGGAGGGTTAGGGGGCTTGTCTGACCTCGGTCCATGTAACCTCAGGTTGCCTTAGTTGAAAAGCATATTTGCATAGTATGACCTTTAAAGTGGGTTTCTAATTTATGTCTCACTTTGAGGTGGTGCTGTGCACATGGTAAGGGGCTCTGTGAGACTAGGAGCCTGAGGGTAGTGGCCCTCCCCGTCACAGTGAGCCACATCTGTGTCAGTGGGGACTAGTCAGAAATGCAGTTTCCAGTCCCTGCCCAACAAGAGCAGTCAGAAGTTCTGGCAGCAGTCAGAAGCGGGCTGTGGTTTAAGCAACCTCACCCCACCACGATTCATCACATTCAAGGTTGAGAACCTGTGCTTGGCAGCCCCCACAGGAAGAACAGACCAGTGGGCAGTGTCTGGCCTCCAAGCTGGGACAAGGCCTTGGAGACGCTGGGAGCTGTGGGGACGGGACCCACTCCGGGAGCACTTTCTGCCTTGCCTCCCTTCACCCCTGGCGATGACATTGTTCCTCATCTGTGGGACCTCCTTAGCTTTCTCTCCTTTCCAATCTCCAAGTGTAGACGACGAAGCAGAAGGAAAATGTGCCCAGACTGCAGGTTTATACGGTGATTAATCAGACACATCCAACTTCTCCTTCTATCATTAAGACACGAAGTGTTTTATCCTTTGTGTGTTTTTACACAGGAAATTCGGAGCTCACCAAAAGTTAGATGACTTCCTGCAATGGTGGCCCCTTTGTGGCTATATTTACAAATTGCCTTCGACACAAATGTCCCCAGACACGGTTTGTTAATGCTCCAAGACACGGATTCAAACAAGGCATTTGGACAGAGATTGGCACTGGTTTATCTACAACAGCAAATGACGTAAAACCCAACGACGGCGGGTCGATTCAACTCACTCGGATGTACCAGGTACAAGAGATGGGGCGCAAGAGATGGGGCGACCTCCGCCACCAACAGGAATTCTTTAGACACTCCCTGATGCATGGACTCAGAGGTGGGCTGGCGGTGAACGGAATTGCGCAGGACTGCTGACGCTGTCGCTCTTCGAGAGCTCCTTGGTGGCGTCCTGTGCGCATGAGATGCAGGTCTGTGCTCTGACACCGGGCCTTCTGGCCCAGGCTGTCTCTACCCACCCCGCTCTGTGCTGAGCTGTCTACCGGGTCCCAGGAGGGACACTCTTACGCAACTGCTTTGGGAACCCCCTCCTTGCCTGGAGGTAGAGCTGACCGTTAGCCATCCTGGAAACCTGAGGTCAGTGCTTGGACAGCTGTCCCGTCCCCAAACAATCAGGCTTCTGCAAACTTAACGGCTCCAGCCGCAGGTTCCTGTGCACCCACTCCACGATCAAATTGGCCTTTTAGTGTTTGTTTCTATTTTAAAATGAGGACCTGGGCGGAGGGGTCTGGTCTTAATAATCACCGAGCCCTCAGACCCTCCAGGAGGCACATCACCTGGTGAGAACACAGATGTGTTTGTTGAACGTGGAAGTGGACTTGTGGGCATGGAACACAGAGACTATAGTCAGAAATTAGAGGTAACCCTTTATCACTGTTCTTAAGGTGACTCCTCCAGCTAGTCCTGCTGCTGAGGGCCCAGAACACCAATACAGTGGGAAATATTGCGAAGTTATCCAATAAGAAAAAGATGTAATCTACTTTTTCTCACTCACTGACCCAATCTATTTGGCAGCTCCTTACGGAGCAAAATGAGGAGACGCAGTTCCCACGAGCGCAGTAGGTCAGTTAGTTGGTGAGTCAGCTGGGGCTTCCCATGGAAGAGCCGTGAACAGTGAGGGAGGCCAGGGCCAGCTGAGGTTTGCTTTTGGGACAGGCCGGGAGGCGATTCAGGGAAGAGCCCTGGAGTATACAGGGCCTGGGGAGCATTTCATGGTAAGTCAAGTAAACTCAACAGTGATGTATTGAATTTGAAAGGCTTAAGCCAAGGGAGTGATAAGCATGCACACATACACTCTACACAAGCATGTACCCACCACACCTAACAGGACACACAACCAGTGCAGAGTGCATGCGGTTTGCATCACAGACATGACAGGTGACAAACATACTGCCCGATACAGACGTCTCCTGCATGCCTCCCAACCCAGAGGACGTGTGCTCACCACACACACATGCACCTGTGCACACCTGAGCCTGCAGGTGTGTTCACACACATGCATCACACCAGCACATCCACTTGTGCTCTACGCCGAACGCTCCCACATAACTCAGTGAGGACACGCTTACGCACCGCCGACCAGTGGGCGCTCAGACTTCCATCGTGACCCTGCCTCTTCACTGTGTGTTACGGTTCACGGAACTTGTCCAAACACATCAGTACGTTCAATCTCTGTAATATGTGTGTTTGGGGAGAGACTCCAAGTGTCTGAGCGGGGAGGTGACATTTGCAGTGTGACACAGCCAGGAAGGGCCTGAGTCAGGGACAGAGGTGACTCCCTGCCTCCTGGCCCCAGGAGACCAGGGGTTCTCTGCTGGGGAGAGGAGCTGATATGCCCCCAGGGGAAAAATGGCAACACCTGGAGATATTTTTGGGTGGTCACAACTTTAAGGGGGTTGCCACTGGTGTTTTGCGAGTCGATGCCAGAGGTGATTTTGAGCCTTCACACGGCCCAGAACAGCCCCCTATGGCAGAGTTGTCTGGCCCCAAAGGCCAGCAGTCCGAGGCCGGGAAGCCCTGGTGGCTCCCGTCAGCTGTGTGCGGGCGCTGGGAGGGCTGTGACCTGGCACACAGACCGAGAGGGAGGTGGTTGGCGCCCTTGATGCACCATCTGGGTGTGCGCCTCGGCTGCGGTGAAGGGCAGGAACAAAGCAGCATGTGGACGGCGTCTCTCTGCTGACACTTCCCCACACGTGCCCTCCACAAGCCGGCCCTCTAAGAAATGGGGGTTTTATTAAAACAGAAGGGCTCAAGCCTCCCGAACGTGAGCTGATGGATGACTGTCCTTGCTCTTCCAGGCACACGCCTCCCCGTCAGCAGCAATCACAAGAGGAACCAGGACGAGGAAGTGCGTTTCCCCTGGCACGACATAGATCAGTGGGACAGGCCTTCGTGGAGCTGGACTCCATCCATCAGGGTCTCCCATTCCGTCCGTTAGCAAGCGGGAGGGAGGGCAGAGGATGCCTACAAAGTCCTGGCAGCCTTCTCTAACCAGAGAGACTGCTGGTCTGGCAGCCGAATCCTCCCCTTGTCCTTGTGTCCTGGGGCACAGAAATCTCTGGGAGTCAGGGAAGCCGGATCGTTTCACAGGAGCAAACACCAGAAGTGGGCCGTTACTTGAATCACTGGAAAGCCTGTGGACAATGAGAGTGGCTCTGGGGCTCGCGCCTGTGTCCAGACTCCTGGTGGTTTGCCGTGACGATGGTAGGGGCCCTCTCTGCCAGAAGACCAGCAGTCTGCGTGCTCACTTCTGCTGATGGCGTCACTGCTTCACGCCGCCCACATTCTTTCTTCTGAGCCTTCCAAGGATGGAGGAACCCCAGCAGGCCTGGCTTGGTGACATTTTAACATCTGCAGTGCTGGGCGCTATCCACAGAGCTCATTCTGGGGGGGTCTCCCGGTGATCCTGCAAGGTGGGTGGTGTGCCAGCAGGAATAATCACTTCCTACTTAGTGATCGACAAGGTGACCCCGGGCTGCGAGGTGTCCAGGGACTTGACCTCAGGTGCGCAAAGTGACCGACCAGGGATTGGAACGCAGAGACATCGGCAGTTCGAGAAGGGAGTTTCTAGTATCCTCCATCCGTCACACTGAATCAGAGGTTCTCAGTGTGACTTGCGCACTGAAAACTGTGGGGAGCCTTCACCAATGCCGCCACCCGGGCCCTGCCCCTGGACACGCTGATAAGACCGACTGGGTGCCATGTGGCACCGGCACCAGGGCTTTCGCAGGTGCGCTAGAAGGCTCGGATGTTCAGCCCCATCCGGGAACCGCAGCACTAGATGTCCACTGCGTTAGGGGTTGGGAGAAGGGACTCTGGGCCCCCAGGGATCGTGATGATGGACTGGCCAGGACTGGAGCCCCAAGACGCCGGGCTCCAAAGCTCACATTCTTCCGATCTGCTGAGAACCGTCTCTCTCACAGCTGGGCAGCCAGGGATTGCACCGACGTCCACAGCCAGCAGCCCTCTGGTGCTCTCGAGCTCTGTGAACGGTGAGCGAGCAGGGCGGGCCCTGCTTTTGTCGTGTGGCAGACGAGGGGGTTGCAGCGTTTTCAGTCTTCAGGAAGAGGGCCTGGCTTTAAATGCTGTTCTTTCCACCCCGCACTCCTGTGCGTTAAGCCCCGTGCTATGCACTGCGCACTGCTCTGAGGTCTGGCCAGGAGCAAGAAACAACCACAGAGATGGCTCCCTGGGCTTGGGGAGGAGGTGGGGGCAGAGGCATCTGTTCTGTTTGTTGACAGAGGCACGGGGCTGGGGACAAGTGAGGCAAACAGAGAGTGATGACAGCCCAGTCCCTCTGCCCTGTTTCTCATGCCACCGCTCTCCCCCGAGGTGACCCGGCGATGATGTTAATTGAGTTTGAGAGCCGGGGCAGAGGGTGCAAGTCGGTGGTCAGTCAGAGCGATGTGCCGCTGCTAAAGGGAATGTGATGTGTAAGGAAGAAAGGCAGACAAGCTGGGGATGCAGCCCACAGTCGGAATGTCTCTCGCAGTGACTGAGCTTCCTTCCGGGTTGGAATGTCTTCCCTGGCCAGACGGGGAGGCTGTGGGAGGCGGAGACCACAGCGTGGTGAAATGACGCAGGACCTCCGACCAGCATGTTCTGGGACTGGGTTGGCTTTTTGCTCCTCCACTTCCCTTCTTCAGTGCACAGCGGAGGCATCACCACGTGCAGAGGTGTGTCTCCATCTGAGCCTCTGCGGAACAGGGGCGTCCAGGCTGGCCAGGGGCCAGCACTCCTCCCTCGGAACCCATTGCCTGCTCTTCTGTTCTCGTGTCTTCGGGGCCCATGGATTTCCGGCAGGAAGAGGACATTTCAAGAAGACTCTCATGAACAAGCTCCAAGGTGAGGGGTGGAATGGACAGACCTCTGATAGAACAAGGTAGACCTGACTAACGTGCCTGTTACTGCATGGTCCACCGGACAGAGAGAAACCGCAGGTGCCGGTTTCCGGACTTCGGGGGCAGGGCTTCCCTGGTGCAGCCCCAGGGCCATCCCTGGGACTCAGTGACGTCACCTGTAAAACGGGTGCACGCACCTGACTGCTTGGTCTGGGGCTGAAGTTAGTCCGTGTACAGGCTTTTGCCTCTGGAGCGGCGTCTGCAGCACAGTCTGTGTGCATTACTCTCCTCACCAGTATTATTTGTTGGTGTGATGGCATTTGAACACTCATGAGGCCACCTCAGAGTGGAGTTGAGTGGGGACCCCACAGAGGGGGGAGAGGCCACTGAGCTTTCAGATGGGGGGACCAGACTCCAGGCCGTTTCTATCACTGGCTTTTTGGGGAACATAATCCTAGGTGAGGCCAGAAGCCAACCTGCCCCCCAACCCAGAAGCAAGGTCATGGCGAACAGTTCCCTCTGGCCAGCATGGACACTCTGAGAGATGCAGATGGGGACAGCATGTCACTGAGTGCCCATTCAAGGCTGGGATGGTGAGTGGGGACACAGGTCTCACTTGGAGACAGTGTGGTGCAGGTGCCCCATCAGCATTTGGGGACAAAAGATGGGAAGCTCCATTTCCAACTCAAAGGTGTCACTTTTTTGTGACGCTGTGTAAGCTGCTTTGACCGGAGACCCCTTCTCTCCCAGCTCTGTGCAGTGACACACAAAAGGGAGGACAAAGGGAGACAGGGATCTGAAACTTCGTAAGGTCTGAGTAGCCGTCTCTCATTTTTAAATCATTTCTTTACTTTAAAGAAATAGCTGAGACTAATGGTATTTTATACAGGATGTGCTTTGTCCGATTCTGGGGCCTTTCCAAGCCGTAATGAACAATTGCGAGCAACAAAGGAAGCAGTTATGGTTCCTGCCCTGTCGGGTCCATTTCAGCTCTGATTTATCGCTCTCGACATGCCTTGAAGTTTGCCTCTCTGCATCTTCCACCGCCAAGGGGAGGGGCCGTACGCAGTTCTAGCCACTCCTCCGACCGCCGGGACTTCTGTTGGAGGAGCACCGTTGTTCCACCACACCTAGCGCCAGCCCCGAAAGGATTTAATCTGGGCAGCCACAACAAAACAACAATCCCGAAAACAACCCCCTCCATGAAAACTGGGTGGAACCGTGCAGGGAATACTTCCTGGACACCAGACTCCATGCTCAGTGAGTAGGTGCCACCTCGTGTACTCCTCTGGACATCAGAGGACGGTGACAGCATCAGTCCCATCTAATGTGTAAAGAAACCGGGACTCAAAGAGACACGTGGACGGACCTGAGCTCGCCTGTCTCGGATTCTGAGTCCAGCGGCCACTGTCGACCTCCATTCTGTCTGCATTGCAGCCTGTCCAAGGGACAAGTGCCAGACTTCGGGCGGGTGACATGACGATTCTCTGCCTCAGTTTCTTTTTCTTCCAGTAACCACCTCAAAGTGCACTGTAAGAACTTAATAAGTTCTAATAAGATGTAAGACACTTCACATGTATAAATGCTCCGTAAATGCTGGCTATTATCTCTGCCCCTTCTCCTCTTTTTTGTTTTCCTTCTTTCCCCCCACATATAGAGAGCCCTTGATCCAAACCAGCCCCTGCTGCACATCAGACAGATCCCCACAGCTACAAAGGCGCCCTTTTTTCAGCATTTGCCTTAGGACAGAGAAGCCCTTGTTAGCCAGAGATCTAAGCAACCCGGTCTGTGCTGCTTGAGAAAAAGCAGGACTGACTGCATTAAACCTAACACACAGAACTAGATTTTAAAAATAGTCATAGCTGTCATGACATCCGTCCGATCAGCCTCACTGCAGAGCACGGAGCAGCATCAGACGGCCCCTGTCTATGTTCCCTGCATACATGAATCTGTGGCATGTCTTGGGTAATTTTAGCAGAATTAACGTCCAATTTGTTGCCACTTTACTGAGGTGAAAAAGTAGGGGAAAATGAGACATAAAAATTAAATTAGCTTCCAGTGTTGGTATTATAACCTTAACATCAAGTACACTGTGTCCACACACCCAGGGAGCCACTAGTTAATCAAATTCCCGATATTAAAATATTTTTCTTCAGGTTGAGCTGATTACTCACCGGCAAATGAAACTGGGTGGGAGAAACGCCTGGTGTCTTAAACCCACACATGCATGTAGACCGACATAAGTGGCCGCCCTCCAGGGGCTGCAGAGACTGCCCCCTTCATGGGGACCCGGTCTTCGCAGGCAGGTCTTGGACCTGTGATGATCTCTCTCAGTCCCTGCCCTCAGTGTCTACACAGTATGGTCCAGAAAGAGAGCAAGAAAATCCCATCACCGCGTGAGCGTGCTGTACTGGTAGGTGTGGGCTGTGAGGGGGGTCATGGGAACCAGGAGAGGTATGTGTCCTGGGCGCGTGTTCAACGTGGCTGTCTCCCTAAACCTCAGCTTCCAGGGCGGGACCCTCCTAGACCTGGATGTTTACACATCAGGAGGCTGTTTCTCCCGACCCCGCTCCAGGCAATCTGGACTCCAGCCACGTGCATTCAAGTAAAGACTTCCCACTTTGAACTTGTCCTCCCTGTGAGTCCCTGTTGAACTTGTCCTCCCCGTGAGTCCCTGGCGGCTGTCACATCCTTTTCTTTGCACATCAGGTTATCAGGCATTTAAGGAACAAGATAAACCACCTGCACCCTTCGGAGGCTGATAAGGTTTGACGTTGGCCTCTGAATCTGAGTCCCGAGTCCCAGATTCTTACCTTTTGAAGGTCAAATCCTTTCCTGCCTTTGGATGCATAAGATAATCATTAACGAGGGAAAGGACTGGCCACAAGGATAAACTGATCCCTTAGAAAGGCTTTAACAAAATGACTAACTTCCACGGAAATATGTAAAGATCGTCCCTGAAATCCAACTACTTACCCTCTTGCTTGTGTCCCAAGACACGGGCCAACCTATCGGGGTGAAAATCTTCTCCACTGAGACCCTCACGCCAGTCGCAGCCCATCAGGCCCAGATGTCCCACACTGGTCTGTGAGAGCAGGGCCACGGCAGTGGCTCGGGTTCGGTGACCTGGGCAAGTGTCCATCATCTAGGGACACACCCCTCATAGAAGTAAGAAATCTGCGCCATGCTAGCACCCTGTCTCAGTGAGGCCAAGTTCTGAACTTCACATCTCCCTTTAGTTTATAATTTCTATGACATCTGGTGGCAAAAATACAGGATCAAAACCATGCATCTGAATTCTTAGAAAGCATGTAGTGAGAGGGCACTCTGCATGCCACAGCTGCTCCAAGGGTCTGGGGTAGCGCCGTGCCGCCAGACACGGCGGTGCTGCCGATACAAACGTGCAAACACTCACAACAAGCAGGGTGCAGGAAGGTGGGCAAGAAGCTCTTGCCAGGCTGGGGGAGGCACTGTCACTTCGATGGGCTCGGGTCCGGTTAAATAGGCCCACTAAACAGTCTCACCGAGGCTTCAGACCTCAGAAAGGGGGCCAAGGGATTTTGCAGCACACGAGCATCGTTGCTTCTCCTAGAACAGCTTACGGTCTACTGAGCTTACTGTTAACCTACAGACCCCATGCATTCCTCCAGATGTGGCTGCGTTGCCATTGATCCTTGTCTCAGGAATGTCGAGAACCTCCTCATGCACAGAATAGCGGGCAGAGCCCGGGTCTGCCTTCTGGACTTCCGGGGCCCAGAACCAGCGCTCCCCTTACTTTGCTGTGCTGCATAGTCCTACACTTCCCCGGGAGCCCCCATTGGGGCGGTTCTCATTTCGGGGGTCTTTCGTCCTAGGCTAGAGCTATTTCCTTAAGGTTATCATGGTTGTTTTTTTTTTAAATTCTGACAAAAACATAGAAGTCTTCTCTAAATGCTCACTAAAGGACAGCACTTAAAAATATGCCATTTACAACCCAAAAGCTAACCAACACAACCTCATTTTATCGGTTCCATGTGCACAGACTCTGAATAGAGATCTCACAGCAAAGGTTCTGAAACATTTGGAAGACGCTTAGCTGCACTCACAAGAAGACACAGGACATTAAAGCCGTGTTGAGTTACTGTTTTTACCTGTCTGTTATCACAGGTATCAAAGGTAGTAAGTGAATGTACTCTTGGCGAAACTCGGGAAACAGACCCTTTGGCACGTTACTTGTAGAAATACAGAACCCCACATGAAGGAAGATACCAATCACAAAGATAAACTTAGGTACTTTTTCTTCCAGAAGTTCTACTACTTCTGGGAATTTATCTAATAGTTTTAATTGTTGCTAAGTAAGACGATTGTTGTATTTGTTCACTATAGCATCGTTTGCAGTTTGCAGTGATGCACTATGGGAAAACACACGAAGGTCTGTTAATGGGTTCACTGTTAATCTCATTGCAATACTTTCTCGTAACCAAATTCTAAGAGGATGAGAAAAATGTCCATATGGAAATATCTCTAAAATACGAGTCTAGTAAGTTTAAGAAAGGAAGTTATGTAGCATGGTATCTTTTGTGTAAAATAAAGAAAAATAAGAATATACTCATGTACTTTTGTTTGCTTTTTTATGCATAGAGAAAGTCCAGAAAGATACTTAAGAAGCTACATTAACAGGAGTTAGCTGTTAGGGCCAGAGGGACAAGGAAGGGGGAGAGATTTTTCACTCCAGTGCTTTCTACACTTTTGATTTCTAACGCAATGGGTTACTTATTAAAAATTAACTAAACTATATGATTAAGTTTAAAATGCAGCAGTCAATTTATATCCACTATTATAATTATTAATATTAAAATTGAAATTAATATTAGATACCCTGACATGCTAACTGTTTGGACTCTGGCAAATTCTTCTAATTACTCTGAACTTTTCCGAATCATCAAATGTTAATTTCTGAGGGCACTTCCTCCTTCAGCATCCAAGTGACAAGGAGTAGGCGGGCATCTGAAGAACAAGGTGGTGCATGCTGGGACGTTCTAAATTAGTGCTGCAGTAACGTGACATTTCTTTCTGTCCCCATCTCAGAAATGAGGATGTCGCTTGGCTGATTATCTACAACTTGCTCAGAGTCCCAAGTCCAGTGGACTTTGGAGTGGGGTCATCATTAGAGGACTCAGGCCCTCTGTGATTGCGAAGGTCCTGGCGTCACCGCTGCAGAGGGAGACTTCTGATCCCAACGAGCCTGTTAGGGAATCGGAGACCAGAACCGAGACAGGACAGAGGCCAGGCCCAGGCCATCCTCCTGCTCCAGTGTCTCTCAGAAACAGACCCCTTAGGTTTCTGTGACATTTACTGGTCATGCCAATGGGCTGTCACTGCCATCCAAGGCCATGGGGCCCATGCCACTGAAGAGAGTGTAGGTTTTGTCTTTTCCCTCCTGTTGCCGCCTTCCTCAGGTCTACAGCTCATCCTGTATTTGTACAGTGTTTGCTGTGTCCTTCTGAACACTCGCTGAGTCTCGCTTACCGGGTGCAACGGATTAGCTGGAAATCCCGACCGTAAAGACCCACATCCAGGAGGGAGCCTTTAAGACAGGATGAACTGGATGAAACATTTTTTTTCTATAGAGACCATCGTTGAAATAGAATGGATGAAAGGGAAATGTGGTTGAAAGCACAAAATTACTTTAGAGCTAGTAACCTGTTCCATGGGTTGGGGTCAAAGAAGCTGATGGGTTCTGATGGAGAGGAAGCCATCTCTAGCCAGAGAGCAGGGCCAGAGAAGCCACGAAGAGCCCAGGAGTGAGGGGAGCCCGATCGGGCCTGCCTCTCCCTGCCATGGATCGCGTGCTGTGCACTGAGCTTCCTGGTCCTAGGGGTAAGATCTAAACCACCGCACTGCTTCCAAAGTGTCCTTCCTCCTGGACCTGCCTCCGTCCTTCCGCAGCTTCATGGAGATGAGGCTTTGAGTGAGTGTAAGGTGCACAACGTGACGATTTCATACATGTACACACCATGTGACAGTTACAGCAATAAAGTTGGTGAACACACCCATCACCTCACATAACTGCAATTGTTTCTTTTGTGGCAAGAACATTTAAGATTTACTCTCTTGGCAACTTTCAAGAATATAATACAGTTTGTTAACTACAGTCACCATGATGAACATTAGACCCCCCAGAACATACTTGCCTTCTCCCTGGAAGGTGGAGCCCTTAACCAACATCTCCCAGCCCCACCCCCGCCCCACCCCGGCGACCACCGCTCCACTCTCGGCTTCTCTGTTGGAGCAAAGCCACTCTGCCACCACCACTCAGACACGCTGGCTCTTCCTCTCCGCCTCCCATCCTCCTGGTCCTTTCTTTTACTGTGCAAGTTGCTTTGGACAATTCCCATAGCAAGAATCTAATTCACTCTTTTTTTTTTTTTTGGACAAGAAGCCACTGAAGTAGTTGGTGACTTCTGAAATCTGAGTGGCAGTTTGGTCTCGGTCCTTCTCTGACTGTAACCCACACTCAGGACTCTTGTCGTAGCTGGTAGGACTCAGGAGGTGCGTGCGTGATGCACACAGGGATGGACATAGGGGCTGGAGGGTGGGTCGGAATATGAGAGGAGTTTGGCAAAAAAAAAAAAATCCCCACACTTTTATTGTATGCACAAGACCTGTGTAATGTTTCTGGTGGCTCCTCGTTGCCAAATCAGACAAAAAAAAACCCTAGAGCTTAAACGGCACTTCAGTCACGGGTGATTTAGATGCTCTCAGCAATAACAGCATCCACGTGTCCAGCCGCTGCTGAGCAGACAGTGTCATGGGTATCGAAATGGCTTCCAAACTGCCCTGGTTCAAGGTGGCACAGCATTCAGGTCTCGCCAGCACCGGGGCCGAGTGGAGGGGGGATGCTCTGGGAGCAGCCTTGAGGACGAGCTTTGTTCAGCTTTCCCCTGAAACTCCAGAATCACTTTCGGGGGGTGAATGGAGGCCCTCCATGCTGTGCCTCCATGCTCCTCTGAGGGGCCGAGGGGCTGCTGCTTTTTAATCCCAGCCTCCAGCATGCTTTGAAAACCAACAATTCATTTCCCGATTGCGGGGTGCTGTAGAGTTTTTCCTTTCCACTTTAATTTTATTTTAAAGCCGGGGCACAGCAAGCCTCTGTAAACAAAGCAATCGATCAATGGCTATCAGCAATCCTTGTGAGAGGGGATAAGTTGATGGATTCTGGACAATAGGAAAAAAAATAGTGCAAGCAACTTGAATAAATTAATGGACATTATTATCAGCAGAAACGGAGGTGCCTGCAGGTGTTCTTAAAGGAGCCCATTTCTTCTGGCTGTGAGGCCACCGACTCCCTTACAGGCTGTGTGGGGTTGACGATAGTGTGGAGAACTTTCTCCTTCACAGCCTCCAGCCCATTCCTGAGTCTTCTTGCATTTGTAATTAGACTCTTTCTCTGGATGGCAGGTGGTGCAGGTTTAACACGGTTCCTTATTTATTTGTAATGTTCATCAAGCTACCCAATGTTCATCCTGGAAGAAGATGCTTCTATCTCCTTATAACCTAACTTTCTTCTGTGAGCAGTGAGAACTCTGGACCCCAAAATGAGAAGCGATTTCCTCGGGGTCACGGCTGGCTGTTGTCAGAGCCAAGCCTGAAGTTCACGTGTTCCGCCTTCCAGCACAAGGCTCTCCCCTCCACCACATCACACTGCTCTCCCGCCTTCAGCCAGTAGTCGCAAGGTGCCCGCCATGCTGATGCTGACCTCTCACTGTTCCTCCTGGCCTCCTAATCACCTACCTGTCATATGGCCTCCTGTTTAACTTCCCCCAAACACACACAACTGTTGACCTTGACCAGACCAGAACCTTGAACTGGAGTTCAAAATTCTCTGATATCTATTCGTTGTTCATTATTTCACATACTGTTCTTCCTCTGACATTTAAGCACTATGTACACCCTTGCGTGGGTGTCCCAATCTCCCACCACTCCTCACGTGCTCTCACTCCTGCAGCCAGAGCATCCTGCTCCTGCACGGGCGGGGAAGCTGCCTCGTGCTCTTCCTTCAGCACAAGCCCTCTCCCTGCATCGCTAGCTAAAATCTGACCAGGTTTCTAGATGCCTGCCAGTGGGCACGGCCTCTGGGGAGTTGTGGCTTTCTGCCCCTGTCCTTCCAGCACAGTCGTCCATGCCTGCCCCGTTCCCGGGATGACCGAGCAATCCACACAGTGAAGGCGACAGTGCCACAAGGTGGAAAGGACCTGGCTCCAGTAACGACTACTCAAAGGAGATGTTCCCTTAGCCAGACAACAGCTTCAGACTTCATGTGAGTAAGAAATAAGGTTCTACTTGGATAGCCACAGAATTTTAGGGTTTGCCTTCATTAATACAAGACAACAATACTCAACAGAACAATGCAATGAGAGGTTAACAAGACCTGAACTCCAGAGGGCAGGGCAGGGAATTATCTAACAATGACTATGTACTTTGCTCAAGAAAGTGGGACGAATTCTCTTTAGTTAGTGCGGGGGGCTTGCACACTATAGCAGATGGTCAGTCTACCATCCGTAGGTAAATAAAGTTGTATTGGAACACAAGACACTCATTTCTTTATGTAATAGCTATGATCTTTTTCTTAAATGACAACAGCAGTGTTGAGTAGCTGTGATGGACAGTATGGTTCTTCCCTTTGAAAATGTTTACTATCTGACCCTTTAGAGAAAGCAGTTGCCAATCCTAGAGCACTGTGCCTGTGCAGGTGATGAAAAAAGAAAGGAGAAAGGAAATACTTTGCATGCCACTCTGGAATGTGGACTTGACCTTCCTGTGCCTTCTGCTCCCCACCCCCTTGGCCATGAGAAAAGTAATAGTACCTGCCTTTTGGGTCTCTAAGGCCAGTGTGACTTGTCTTCCGACCTCCCTCGGTTTAAGCTGAGATGTCTGCTCTGCCGAGAGGCTTTTCCTGACCATCTCCTATTGGATGAAGCCCCCACTTCCCATCAGTGCCCGCTGTTGGGCCCCTTTTGTTTTGTGACTGGTATTAAGTTTTAGCTGAGATGGTAACACTTGTTTCCTTGGTTTCTCCCCCTCCAGTGGGAGCTCCATGGGTACACAGACTTCTAAAATAATCTGTGTTTGCTCAGTGCCAAGACTGTGCCCTGCACATAGTAGGTGCACAGTGGTTATCTGCTGAATCAATGAATTGAAGGAACAATGTTTATTAGGTTTGGGGTCTTTGGTTTGAGGGGCCATTTCTCCCCCTTATTAAATGTATTCAGCGCATCTTGGCAAGAGAACGAAGAGCGAATATAAGTCAGATGATACATGGGGAAATGAGGGAATAAAAAGGAAAAACCGCTGAGCTACTGAACAGTGAATCTTAAGGGAAACTTTCTTATTTTCAACATCTTTATTTCCTGGGATAGAAATAGAGTATCTTCATTTGGAAAGGAAATCCCAGTGGAACTTGCAAAACTTGAGAGAGGATTGCTTGGCCTTCCGGAGCTTTGTGTTTGCACTCCTTCGGAGCACGAGACGAGGTCTTGGAGCATCTTGACCCGGTTGGCGTTTGCAGGGGCACTATCCTCAGGGCACAGGGGGAGGTGGGTATTAGAGAACAGCAGTGAGCAAGAAAAGCTGCCAGCTCTCCAGAGCTGCTCTGCTTCTTCCTTTACAGTAATTAGAGCAGCAGCCAAAATGATGGAGGGATTCGTCATCGCCCTGTGCCACAGGCATTATCAGATTTGGTTCTGTTTAATCGTTACGGCATCTGGATAAGTTAGTGCGTCATCATGGTTTTGCTGATGAGGAGGCAGCCTGATACTATTTAGTGTCCGAATGACACAGGTTGTAAGACCCTCGCTCAGCTCCCACGGTCAGTGTGGACGGAGGCTCCCCGCCCGTCCATCTGGGGTGCTGCCACAGCTTCTTTCGCTGATCTGCTGGCCTGCGGACTCCTCTTCTTCCAGCCCTTTCTCAAGGATGGACAGTCATCATGTCACCTGGTCATCAGGTGAGTTCTGACCAGCTCCAGGACGTGCAGTGGGCAGTGTGGTGGAGAGAACTTGAGCCTTCAAACTGGGGTGACCGGTGGGGACTTTGAGGAGATTGAGAGCAAGGCTTGGACCTTGTTCATCTCTGGATTTGCAACACTTCACATAGTGCCAAGAAGAGAGAATGTATTCTGTGTTTGTTAGCTTTCCTGCTAACATGCTATTTTCTACCCCCCGCCCCTACCCAATCCTCTTGTAGGGATGGGTCTGTGTGGCATGCAGTGACCATTTGGAATAAGCTAGTGACGGTGCCCACTGTGGCTCAAAACAGTGTGTCCTCAGAAGCACTTTACACCCCGTAGACCACTGGGCTACACACTCTCGGTTCCCATACCTATAAAGTAGAGATAAATAATCATACTAACCTCGTGAGATTTCTGTGGGATTCAGTTAACAAATGAGCAAAACCACTGAAAACAGTCCCTGGATTATAATAAGCCCTTCATAAACGTCAGCAAAAATTATGATGGTGCTTGCAAAGACCTTGTGAGAAACTCACTGGGCGTGTGCTCATCTTACAGATGAGACTTCTTCCAGCCCTCACGGCCAGGAAGCGGAACTCACCAGTGGGAACTGCTCCTTGCACCCCTATCTGTCCGTCCTCTGTGCCCAGGGAGCTTGGGCGTCTTGACTTCCCAGAGCCCGCCAGCGCCCACCTCAACAGCACATGCAGGGGGCTCTCGAGTCCTTCCTCAGTGTTTCCCAAGTCTGCAGGTTTGCACTGGTATCTGCTTGCCTCTAACCTTGTAGCTCTCAACTGTCAACAGTTCAGTTATCCAAGGGACATTTTTGATTGTCACCATGGGAGGCTGGTGCTATTGGCATATAGTGTGTATAGACCTAGGATGTCACTAAACAACCTCCAAAGCACTGGGCAGTCTTCACAACGAAGGACTGTCCTGCCCACACGCCACTCTCTCTGGGGTTGAGAAGTGGAGCTTTAAACAATGGCCTGTGGGACTGATGAGCTACTACACCATTACCCCAATCTAGTAACAAAATGATCCAGAGCAGGTGTCCACCCACAGCATGGCCAGCCTTCAGACCCAGGCTCTGGTCAACCGCAGCCGACTGCACCGGCACCACTGGCATGGGGGCTCAACCAGGCTGTGGGGGACCAGCCTGTCTTCCCCAGTGATAATGAAACTCCTGGTACAGGTGTCACTGTTTGGAGAGAACAGGGACAGATCCTCACCCTCTGTGATATTTATCGGTCCTGTAATTCATTAGCCCATGGTGTCGCTGTCCTTTAACTGCTGTCTTCCTTTCTACAGTGTAGACTCTGTGATGACAGGGACCAGGCGGGGCTGGTCCCCTGCTGTGGCTCAGCACCCGGCCGAGGGCCTGGGCCGCAGAAGTCTGAGACAGATGCATGAGGAGAGACCATTGTGTAAATAAATGAGTAAGTAATGACCCAGGTCAGCCTTTGGAAATGAAAGAAGAGGATCGACACATAGCCCCAGAGAGACATTTGTGACATTTGCGTCAGGCAGCGTTTACTATTTAAAGGAGTTTAAATCCCATGTTTTTTCATTCACTGACCTGGCACGTCCTGACCGCCCGCAGCACGCTAGCTGTGCAGACAGGGCAGGAGGCAGCCAGAGTGTGGGGCTGGGCCTGCTCTGGGTCCCGATTCCCCAGTTCCTCCGTGAGGCTATCTAACTGCTTTGCGCTCCAGTGTCCCTCAGTAAAATGGGCAAGCAGTCTTTGCAACGAGATAGCTAGGAGGAGAGAAAAGACCATTATTGAATTAGGGCAGCATCTGGGCACAGAAGGCATTCAGAAAAGGGTAACCTCACGTGGAGGCTGTAATGTATGTCCACGCATCCTGTGACATACCTTCCATCGAGAGGTAGTATCTACGTCCTTTCCCTTGAACCTAGGCATGCTTGGGGTTTTCTCAGCTAATAGGATGTGGCAGAAGTGACAGCCTGTGACTTTTAAAGTCAGGTTAGGAAAGTCCAAACACCTTGATCACCATGTGGAGAGATGAGAGGGAGGGAGGGAAGGAATGAGGGAAGGAGAGAGGAAGGGGAGAGAGAGAGAGGGAGGGAGGGAAGGAATGAGGGGGGAAGGGGGGAAGGGGGGAGAGAGAGAGAGAGAACCAGGCCTGAGGAGCCCAGGTGTTCCAGTCCAGGTGTGTGAGTTGACACCTGAGAGCATGGATACCAGCTGGCTGGCCACTTCCTGCTCTGGGGATGTCAAACAGGGAAGAATATGAGGACCAGAGAGGTGTGAGGAGGATGAGTCTATAATGCTGTACTTAAGTCAATTTTTTAAAAAAATGTTATATGTTGTATTTTGAAGATGGCTCAAGAATAAACATTGGAATTTTTGTCCCGAATGGTGGAAATAACATAAAAACTTGAGAAGATTCAAGACACCATGAACCATGATTTTAGCACTTTATCTCACAGAATTCAGGGCCAGTGTAAGTTAAAAGGAACCGTCTTGCTACGTGATATCCGCTGAAGGAAGACGGTCGAATGCCGGTTGACAAACAGGCACACGCCATTGTTTCATGTGAATTACTCCAGAAACAGACTATCGTCACGACCCTAATGTTTTGCTTTACTTTATTCTTCCAATAGAAAATGCATAAAATGTAACGAAACAAGATTTCAGACTTCCACTTTGTATTAATGGTGAAAGCAGCTGTTTTAACAAATACCCAAAGATTAATTTCATAAGGAAGTGGGTCCTGCGTCCCAGGTCTTCTGTTAAAAAAGAGAATGAGAACAGAGAAGCGTGTCCTAAGGCTGAGACCCTCTCTGCAGCAGCAGTCCAGCGTTTGGCAGCAGCTTAGACATCGGGGGAGACCACGGCTACACCCACGCCAGAAAGGCAACCTCTCCTCTGGGCATCCGACCCTTGTCCCCACCTCCGACTTTCGGGGAATGTTACAGCATGATCTGATGTCCTCCACCAGCGAGGGTGCTTGCTTTCACTCATTTCTTGCAGGACAGAACATGCCGTAGACATCTGCTTCCCACCCAACAAAGAAGCAGTTGCCTGGAGAAGATCATGTGGGCTGAAGCACCAGGAGCAGCGGAGAGAGCGGTGCTCCCGCCAAACAGCGGGACTCAGCTTCTCGGGCTCCGTGAATTATTGACAGTGGTGGCTAGCGATGCCGAGCTATGACTGCTCTCGGCTGGCAGAGCTGGAGGAGCTGTGTCTCAAGGGCCAGGCCCCCAGCTTACTGGAGCCATAGCTGGAGGTGCCACCACCTTGCTGGAAGCCCCTGGCGTCTGGGGAGAAGGGCTCTGTGCCCTAGAACCCCTATAGGGCTTGTGCCGTGATGGCGGGTGTGATGGGACTCAGATGCACCAAGGACTCTTACCCTACGTGCTTCTGCTCATTCGTGGGCTCATCCTAATGAACCCTGGGCACAGAGGACAGATAGGGGCTTGAATCTCAGTTGTCACTGACGAGTGTGTGACTTGATGGGCGTGGGGGGTCTTTGGACCTCTCTGAGAAAAAGAAGTGATGAAAAAGTTACAGAGTCACTTTTAGGTCCAGTGTTGGGGTTGGCAGGGCAGCAAATGCCATGCCTCTCTCCCTCGTCCCAGTTCTCAATGGCCAAGAAATGAGAAAGAGAAATCTGAAATGATACGGGAGTGTCCATCAGTGGAGGAGGCTGTGGCACTCAGCTTCTGGAGCCCAGGGCTGGGCTTTCCACCTGGATCCTGGGAATGAGCCAGCTCTGCTCCCCTGGCCACCATACTCTTGGATCGGGCTGCCTCCTCCCAGCCTGTGTTGCCAAGTTTTCTGCACAGCCCAGAGCAGTCGAGGTCTCCAGCTCTCTGTTGGCAGCCAGCTCCCGGGGAGAAGAGAAGAGACAGTGCATGAGCTAGGCAAACTTGAGTGTCTCTTTGCATATGTGCCAAGAATATGCCTCTGCACTTCCCCAGAAGGGCAGGACAGAGGCCCTGGAGAGGGGAAGCCATGGTGTGCCCGTGGGGACACCCGCAGGGAGGTGTCTGGAGTGGAAAGAGACGCTCCCACTGCCTGCCGACACCAGGCGCTGAGAGAGGCCCTTTGAAGCTGGCGCTGCACAGGGCAGCGGCGAGGAGGGAACACAGGAGTGGCCCCGTGTGTGAGCCCTGTGCTCACCGGGAAGCCGTTTACAGCTGTAAGATGGCGCTGAGTCTTTCGTGCCTGTGCATGAGGTCATTGGAGAAAATACAGAAACAAAACAAAACCAAAAAACCCTATATCCAAACAGATTGCATCAAGACATTTCGCTGACCTCGTCTTCACTGAGAGGGTAACAACTGAAGCCCCAGGTCAAAGGTGTGAGTTTTACTTCTCCTGCTGCAAACTTGGTGCCTTTTGGCAGACCGCTTACAACAACAGATTCTGAGGATTCTAAGATGCCTGACATGCAGCTTAAAATGATGCCTGACATGCAGCGGGTGCACAGCTGAAGTGAGGGACGACAACCAGGATTACAGCAGTGTGAGAGCGTGGAACTTGCTGCAGACTGCCACTCTCCGAGGCTGAACCCCCTTCTCACGCTTCCTGTGCCCTTGCAATAGAGGCTGCAGCAGCGGCCCACACTGCTCAGCATGGCCTGTCTCGTCACCCCCGGCGCGCCCTCTCACCCTCTCCTCGGCATGCTCCACGGGCATGGCCGAGGTGCTGGTTCTCCGGTGCGGCTGCCCCGAACCTCTCCAGAGGCGTGCCTGTCTCCCCTGCTCTGTGGAAGGCTTCTTCTCTGACTTCCTTCTCTGACTTCCCTCCAGCCTGGCCCTTCTCCCCTGGGTTTCTGCCCCTGGCAGTGGCCTTGGCTAGGCCCACCCTGTGAGAAGGGCCCTGCCCGCCAGGCACACTCTCCTAGGACTCGGCCATCTTTTTGTCATGGCACAATCTGTAATGATCTTTCTTGTTTGTAACTGTCACTAGAATGTAAACATAAAGAGGACAAGGGCTGCGCCTGTTTTATTTACTTCTCTACCCCCAGCATCTCTCCAGGGCCCGGCCACAGGCAGAGTTTAATAGAAGCATTATAATAGAGGTGTCACCTACGTCACTGCCCCTCTGTGAGGTTTACAGGAAATAACACAGGGAAGGTGTTTAGAACAATTCCCGGCATCGAGCCCGACATCAACATAAATGAGCCACGGACTTCCTTATTACGATGGCAGGCACGCTCTCATAGTATCCCAGCACTCTGACACTCTAACCTGTGCGAGAAGTGTACCAGCTACCTTGAGCCAGGTGTCACCAAGATTTGCAAAAAATGAGAACGTGTTTATAGAACTGGGCTCCAGATGCTCCCAGCTTATACACTACAGAAATATCCATCTTACTCAACGTAGACCGAGTGTGTGTGTGTGTGTGTGTGTGTGTGTGTGTGTGTGTGAGAGAGAGTACACATCCATAAGAAAATCAAACACTTCTCTTGCTGGGTGGTGGGACTCAAAATGAATTTGTTTTATTTTCATCACTTTTTCTATTTAAAATTTTTTAAGAATGAAGTTATTTTTATAACAGTGTAACTATTAAAAGTGCTCACAATGTGAAGTCTGCTTCAGAAACAAACTAAAATACTCATTGGCTTCCATGTACGAGGCACGCTGGCAGCAGCAAGAACCTCTCCTCGAGCCCCTCTGCAGTTAGATGCCGTGTCGGGAGGATCCAAGTCACCGTGGGGTTTCATGCTTTTGTTACTACCAAGCCACCTGCATCCTAAAAAGCCATTTCTTGTAACTATTCTTTGGTGATGAGTAGAACATGGCGATGTTTAATATGACATGGATTCCCATAATAAATACTGCATTTGAGCTCTGTGACTTCTTTCTAGACTCCATCACATAAAGGTTGTCCGGCCCCCGATAACCGTCCATCTTGATCAGAGCTGGGCCAGGACCTGGGTGTGTGCAGGGTTGCTCCGAGCGTCCATCGTCCCCAGAGCTGTCAGCGAACAAGACAGTAGTTCTGACACCCAAGAAAAACGGCGAACCAAGAAAATGGTATGTTAAAATGACAATGAGATAGCATTTATTGTCATGATCACACCCAAATAGAGAGAGAGAGAGAGGGGAGGAGGAGGAGGAGGAGAAAGAATCTGTGAATATTAACTGTTGTCAAGGAGGTAGGGAAACCAGAGTTTTCGTAATCTGTTATTTGAAGAAGAGAATAGTGTAGATAGTAAGGAAAACAAGTCGTCATTATTCAGAAATGTTAATGAAATATTTGGTACTTCAACACACATGTACACAAACATGCCCATTTGTGCCATGTTGTATGTGCAAGAGTGTTCACTCGTTATGTCCTCGCTGATCTCTTCCTTACCCAGTTTGGTGACGTGGTTGATCACGCCCTCCAAGACCCTCTCACCCCCCAGCACTGGGGGCTGGTCATCTGTTCCATAAATGAAGTTTGATTGGAACACAGGGCCGCCCTTTTGTTTGCATGCCGCCCGGGGCTGCTCTCACACCACAAAGGCAGAGTGCAGGAGTCACAACGGAGACTACCTCGCTCACAAGGCTTTAAATATTTACCACATTTCCACAGAAAATGTTTGTCGATCCCTGACACCCTCTCCCTTTCACTAAACCAGAAAGAAAATAAGCCTGGCTGAGTCCAAGTCTCCGCCTCCCCACTCCCCTACGTCCTGCAGGTCGGTATTTCTGGAGAAAAACAAAGAAGCATATTGCCTTGTCTCCTTTTACATCTTTCAGCGTGGATCTCAAGTGGGATCTTAGTGTCGGTTACCCTACTGGATTTTCCTGTTGATCTCCTCTCCCATTCTCCTAGATGAATATTTTACAATCCCCCCTCACTCTGAAAGCCTCCTCCTCCACAGCTGGATACTTCCTCTCTGATCCTGGTTGTGGGCCTCACTTCCAATTTCTGTAAATACATACAAGTAAACAGAAAAGAACTGTCTGATTCCCACCGACACAGATGCTTAATGTACCTGCTCTGCTTTCACACTGTGGACATCAGCTACATCGATCATCATCTACTGTTTTTCAGAAGCCCGAGGGTCGGCAGAGTAGTGTGGACTCCCCAGACCTGGCTCGGCCCCCTTCACCCCCACCTTGTCCCGTGTGTGCTTGTGGTCGGTGGCTGGCTGGCTCCGGCAGCTTTGGCTTGAGTGACTCAGTTCTCCTCTACACCTCTCACATCCCTGCAGCAGGCTGCTCTGGGCATGCTGACATTACGGGCACAAGAAGCACATAAGCAGCTTTTCAATCTCTCATTTACTTTTATTTGCTGCTATCCTATTGGCCAAAATCAATCACATGTCAAGCCAGAGGTCAGGATCAGCATGCACACGTGGAAGTCCAAAAAATCAAATCCACTGACTCATTCATATTCTGCTGTATTTATATAATTAGATTACTTCTCACCACACTGGTACAAATTACCATCATCCCTGAACTTCATTTTCATAATAAACTCCCAATCAGACTCCTGGATTCATCCCTGGCTCTTTAATGTCCACACTCACACAGCAGCCTGAGGGATTCTATTAAGCAGTAATCTACATCACGCCGTTCTTCTGATCAAATTTCCCCAAAGACTTTCCATCCCACTTAGAGCCAAAGCAAAGACCTTTATCACGGCTAACGAGGTCCTATGTGACTTAGCTTCCCTGTACCATTTCCGACCTCATTCTCTACTGTGCCTCGTTCACGCTGATCCAAGCACCGTGGCCCACTTTCCAAGCCTTGAAGGCTCCCAAACCCTCCTTAGTTAAGGCCTTTCCATTCTGTCCAGAGCACTTTGTGTCCAGAGAGCACTTAGATCTCTATACGAAGGGTCCCCTTATGGATGAAGATTTCCTGGACTCTGCTGGATAAGCTATCTGTACTCTCCAGCCCCGAACATCCTATCCTCCTGACCCTGCTTCATTTCCCTCTGTGGATCTGACAGGCTGTGCGTTCACACTTGTTCGGTTTGCTTCCTTACTCTCCAACCCAAGTCCCATGAGCACACCGCTCTGTCATCCCCTGGTACAGAATAGGTCCGTAACAAGTATTTGTTGAATAAATTCATGGACAAATGAAAGAAGAAACGGAAGAAAATGAGAAACAACCCAATGTATACTGACTATAAAATGGATTAATTAATCATGGCATAATTTTACATTGAAATGCCATGCAGCAGTGAGACAAAATGATTCACTACCACATACGTCGACAAGGACACATCACATTATATAATGCTGAGCAGAAACAGAAAATTTCAAGAGAACTACGGAAGTGCCCCATACAAAGACTCAGGCTGGATTAGCTGCACTCAGAGACCGGAGATGAGCCTGTCGTTTCCAGGAGTGTACCCCACGTTTGGGTTCCCTTTTGTGACTGTGTCCTGGAGGGGGGACAAAGGATGCCCAGTAACTGTGCTGTAGTTCAGAGGGGCACGTGCCTCAGGAACTGGTGGCAGCGGACCGAGTAGGGTCTGAAACCCTCCTCTCAGCTGGCTGTACAGTAACCAGGTGTAAAGTCACCCTTTGAATCTAAGGTAGTTTATGGGGCGTGAGTTTTAGATAGCACCTGCTCTTTTGGAACATGAATAAAAAGGAAAAGTCAACAAACACCATCTGTGAGAGGAGGCACTGGAGTGAGACCCAAGGCCAGGATATAATTCCTTGACCTGCCAGGCAGAGTTCAACAAAAGATGTCTGTGTCCCCTGAGTCATCTAACGGGAACAAAATGGACACTGTAGATGCCACTTGTTTCAAAGCCACTTTGATAATGCACGATAAGGTGACCAGAGCAAAGCAAATAGGCCAATATGTTCTCCAAACACTGGAGGAGTCACGAAGCATGGACTTGGGGGTCAGAAAGACCTCGGTTAAAATTCTACTTCTGTAAACGTACTAGCCCTATGTTCTTAAAAAAGTGGTCTAAACTTTCTGAGCCTCAGTTTTCATTTTTTCTTATGCAAAAATAGAGGCATTAAAAAGAATGTTAAAGGTTTTTTGCAATGATTAATTGAAAACATGTATTAAAAGTACTTGGTGTAAGGCCTGGCATTAAAAACAGAATAGTTGGATAAATAATTGCATGAATAATAAATGAATGGATGAATAAGTAAACTCTACAATGAAGCAAAGGAGACATGCAGTGAACTCTAAGTCCAAGTTCAGATGTGATAAAGGTACCTGAATTATTCTCCTGGAACAATTACTCTGTTGGGGAAAAATAGAGGAGGCGTCATGGAGGGGTGACCTTGGGCCTTGGGATAGGGTGAGGCTTTCAGTTACAGAGAGTAGAGGGCTTCACGTGGACCAGGAGGGGACGTGAAGTTGCCCAGACAGCAAGGCAAGATTGGGGTGCTTCCCAACTGGACAATCAGCTGTCGTCAATCCGCCCTCTGAACACTGATGAAAACTGCATGAATATCTAAGTAATGTCATCACAGTATATCCAGCTTCACAACCACACATTTGAAAACTTTAGAATGCTACCCTCCCTCCCTTCCTTCCTCTCCCTCTCCCTCTATCCCCCTCTCCTTCCTTCCTTCCTTCCTTCCTTCTTTCCTTTCCTTTTTTACTTCTTTTCTTCATGTTGTAGAAAAGCCAAGTCCTCAGCGGGGTCAGGGACAGTAAACAAATGGATAATCCTGTAGTAAACCACAGACCCACTCATGCAAGTGGGATAAATGAAGACTGTAAAGAGCCTCGTGTCAAATCAGGTCATGTTTCATTGCAAAATAGGTATAAAACACTTTCAGC
>CM052544.1:121353994-121384128 GCA_028533065.1 Trachops cirrhosus
GAACTAGTATTTTAAAAGTAGTATAAAAATAAACAATAGCATAGCAGTATAAGAATCTGCCAATTTCCTTCCTCCAGCTACAGCCTCCTCCAACAATCTCCCAGGACCCAGAACGATATGCTTTGAAAACTTTGACCTTACTCTTCAGGCTCCTGCACAAATGCCTTCAGTGGCTGACTACCACCCACAGGATAAAAACAAGGCTTCTTACTTCTGCATAAATGGTCCTTTATGATCCTTCATGGCGGGCCCCCCATGGGCGCTGTGTCCCCCTTCCCACCGAAGGGTAGAGTGCTTCTGTGAGCACACTCTCTCCCCTCTGTGATTTCCCACGCGCTGCTTCTTGTTCGGGAGGTGCACTGTCCTCCACCGTCTACCTGGCAAAGCTCCAGTCTTCACTGGGCTCAGCACAGTCACCCCTTCCTCCGTGGCATCTTTCCTGCACATCTTGCCCTCACCCACCTGGGTTGGGGCCCCCCTGGCCTCCCTAGAGCCCCCCCGCACACACGTCTGTCAGAGTTGGTCTCACTTTTTCCTCTGAGTGCTTGTCTCTGTGTCCACAGACCCCACAGGCCTGTGACCCGCAGCTGGCACCCGGCCCCACTCGGAGGAACGTGGCTGAGGAATCGGTGCTCATGTCCATGGGGATAGTGGCGTAATGAGCGAGACCTGAGTAGGAAAGTCCCCAGTGTCAAATTCTCCATCAGGACTCAAGTGGTTCCCGTGGAGAGAGGCCACTTTACATTCCGTGCGAGAGTGTCAGCAGCTGAGAGCTATGCTACTCAAAGGGCTTGTCCTCCAACCGCTCACTACAGGGCTGTGATAGGAGTGTGTTTGCACTAGCCTCTGGCAGTGCATTGCCCCCTCTGCAGACACAGCCCTCCTATGAAAACACGTCGCCTGGAAGGAACGAGTGCTCCGTGACAGGGGATGCGTCCAGACACAGGCCCCTTACCTCCCTGCGGAGTGGAAACAGGGCCATTTGGGCCCGAGCAGGTCCTCTGACCTCACACTTCTAGAGCCCGCTGGCTGAGCCTCGGAGGCCAGGCAGGATCTCGGGAGGAGTCCCCTTTCACCTGATGTGACCGCTGGACACAACGCACAAGACCACCATTTTCTTCCTTATTTCTCCCTGTGGCCCAAATTAATATCTACCTGCAGGCCTAAAAAAGTAAAAAATAAATAAACACGTAAATGAAGAAAGAGGGACCATGACTACAAATAAAAGGAACACCTGAAAGTTTCCACCAGCTCCCTCCCCATCCCCTTGTCTTTATGACCTTGGCCGAATCACACCCTCTCCTTTCTACATTCAAAGGGCTGGTTAATCCCTGTCCTGTGTTCTTTCCTGGCATTTATGAAGATTAAAAGTGATAATGGTTGGAAAGTGCTCGGAGAACTGCAAATTGATGTACAAATGGAAGGGATTAAGGGATTAGCTTCAATCCGGTAAAGATGGATTTTCTCTTTTATAGAACAGCCCGCTAAATGCTAAATGTCGGTCCCAAGTGTGGTGGGCACACACACACTGGACTCCCCCCCCCGACCATGAGCCTCAATACTCCTCCTTTTCCCTGAGTGGTTTTCTCAAATTTCCTCCTACACCCCCCTTCTGCGACACAGCCAGATCTTCATCCACTTGAATTTAGGGAGACAGTGCGGCGTGACGTATTTTTTTAAAGGTTAGTTATTATCTGACTCTAAAATTTTGTGTTAACAATATCCTCCCCTACGAGCACCTTGCACATTCCTTCTCTTGAGAGAGGACTGTGATTCCGTCCCTCCCACATGACGGTGGTCGTGAGATGGCTTTCCCACTCACCAGTCCTGTGACCTCCAACCAGTCACCTGAACTGGTCTAAGGCCACCTGGATGAGGAGGATGAGTCTCGTGCAGTGTCCAGTGCATCTGCAGACACTTGGAGATAACTGTGAAATAGCTTATGTCCTATAAGAGTCCCCTGGCGTGTCTCTCTGTCCTCCTGTAAGTGAGCCCCCCAAGTTCAGAGGCTATGTCTATTCACATCAAATCCTGCTCCTGGCTCTGCCCTACCCTGTAGCACTCTTATTTATTGAATGATCGAAACAATACGTGTGCCTGTATATCAACGTACACATATTTTGTGCTTGTTCTTACGTTTCCAGTGTATATTTTTATATTATAGATAAAAATATATTGCTTTATAATAAATACTTCTATCCATTTCTTTCTGTATAAATATATACTCAATATACAATTTAGAGATTATTCCTATTTACTCACATATAGCGCTTTGACTTTTTATAGCAAAGTATGCATTAGCTACAAGAAAGAAAAGCAAGAACAATGCAATTTCATCCTCCTATGTTTTCAATTTAACTCCCGTGAAGTAGATGTGGATTGATTGGAAAGCAGATCCTGAGAAAACTCATTTTGTATACTCCGTATTCTGTCTGCTGTATTTGGGCTCGGCAGGATGGGAAGGCTGGAGGTGGAAGATGATGTGGGAGGAGGAAAAATATTTGAAGGCAGCAGATAGGAAATCAACAAAATGAAAAGGCGCATTAGTCATGGCCTGAGTGTTCTATGCAGTAGTCAGCCAGGAAAATTACTTCTTTTTTTTCTTGAGAACCCAGGGAGGGTAATTAAACTCCTCCCGCTACAGTTACATAGCATTTACAGAGGCCACTGTGATGTTTTTACATTCAAGGAGAGCCACACTTGTTGAATTTTGTCATTTTCATGGGTTTACAAAATAGCCATTAGGGACAAAAATTATTAAAGATCTAAGTAGATTGTTCATAAATTCAGGATGGTTAAGACAATGCCTCCATATTTTAAAGTCTAACATTTGAGAAAATATACCATCAAAAACTAGCATTTTATTTAATGCCAGGCTCAACTAATGCACACTATAAATAAACATACTCTTAGTAGTAAAATTATATAGATTCTGCCTTTGTCAGCCTAAGGGTCCTAGTGAGGAGAAATTGGTGAATAGTGAGACCCACATTTAGGAGATTCTTACATATTACTTTTAAATAACTAAGATTTGCCCTAAAATTTATTAAAGCCTATTTAGTCGAGCCCTTATTACATGAAATTTGTGTATGTATATGGACAATATTAATATTCAGTATGTGCTTAAGTGGTATGTGGCAGGTACTTAAATATTTGTTGAAATGCATCCATAAATCACAAGTTTGCTGACATTTTATTAAGCAGAATACAGCTTATCCCCAGGCTGGCTTCAGTGTTTACTTTTAACTCATCTTTTAAAATGAGAACTGAGGGAAAGAACGGCCGACTGTAAGTGACCCCGGGCTGCTGGTGTGTTCCGGGTGCAGGGAAGAGGTGATGGAGGGTCTGCTGGGCGCTGCAGGCTAGGCCAGCAGGAGTGCGGGGCCATGTCTGGGTCTGCTTCACAAGGGTAGGGCCGAGTTTCTCCCCTCCCCCAATCGCACGGCGTTGGCCAAGTCACAAGATTTCTTTAGCCTTTATTGTCTCGCATGTGTAATGAGTAAAACCAGGCCCTCAAAAAGTTGTGAGAATCGTTTTCAAAGTGCTTTGTCTTGCTCTGTATACATGACAGAACTCATCGATATAAAATGCCAGCAACCCTAACACCAAAGCTGCCTCAAACGCCAGTGAGTACTTCATATGAGTATCACGTGGCACCCTCACAGATGCTCTGACAGACGGGCACTTTCTTCCCGTACCTGAGAGAGGAAGCTAAAGGCTGGAAAAGCTAAGTCATTCACCCACAGCTGAGCAACAACCAAGGGGGCTCAGAGAAGATCCGCATGAGCGTCTTCGGGGCTCAAACATTTAGCATTTTGCCATCAAGTCTGTCCATGTTCCCCACCTCCTCCTTCCCTAGGCGGTGATATAATTGTCATTTTACTGTCAGAGGTCCTCCTAAAGGACACAGGCAGCTGTCCACGTGTCAGACGCCGGAGCTGAGAGTGTGCCTGCCGTGGAAGGCGTGTCTCCCCCTCCCCAACCTTGCCCCCCGCCCCTACCTGCTGCCTCACCAGAGGAGGCTTGGCCCAGAACGGAGAGGACTGCGGTGCTCCCTGAAGCCTCCTGAACCATCTCCTGCTTTCGTTAGTGTCAGGATCAAGGTCAACGGCTCAGTCACGTCACTTAGTTGTTTTGGGTCAGAAAAGCAAATAAAAATAAGGATAGAAACAAACATAAAAGGGCACAGGGGTTACACATGTATTTAGAAGTCCTGATCATCGTCCATACTGTGTAAGATGCCACTCTGCTCCTCCTCAGCTAATCTGCTTACCCCACTGACAGCCTTCGTCAAACCTATTTTTAAAAATGCTTTGTCATCCTTTTCCTGTTGGAACTTGGGGTTGGCATAGGCAATTAGGCACAGTCATAATTTATGGCATAAATTAGAAGCAGAATTACATAAGTTTTATGTTTTTTCCTGCTGTGCAGTGGCTTCCATACCCAATAACTAAGATGGGGAAATGGATCGCCAGGGACTGGCGTTGGAAGGGCCCCATCTGCTCCGGCTCCTCTTACCTGGGGATAGGCTCTCGTGGGGCTCCGGGAGGCAGACTCAAGATTAGCAGGCGGCATTAAATTCCTAAGTCAGGAAAGTTCTGAGTGAGATTTCCACACAGTGTACTGAGTTTACACCATCTTCCATGTATCAACCCTCGAGTTTTAATAGCACTCTGCTGCTGGGAGCATGATAAAGTTCCGAGTGCGTGTGAGCTCTCACAGGGCATGCTGGGAAATCCTGCCTGCTGCTCTGCACGGGGCCTCCTTGACTTGCTCCACACAGAGAAGGCAGGCGCAATTACAATCAACATCCAAATCAGAGAAATATGCTTAGTGCTTAGAATTAGATGCAGCCACAAATGTCATACTGCAGAATATTCAGTCATATTTACATCACTGGCTAAATTGTTTTCACCCTGTATAACTTGTATAGGTTGCATTTGAAAACTACATAAATGGAAGAGGCAAAAAACAGGTATTTAAACACTGGGGAGCTACCGGCGGCTATCCCTGAGCGGCCCTCCCTGCACACGCAGATGGCCGCTCCCTGCTGGAAAAGGGACTCGGCTAGTCCGTTCACTTGCCTTGCCTGCCAGACGAAGCTCTCCTCGTCTAGTCGCAGGCCGGGACGTCTCGAGTGCGCAGGTGCCCGGTGGGACCTGCACATTCTCACTGTGGTCCCCGTGCGTGCTGAGTCTACCCCTAGAGTCCTGCTGGGAACACAGAGCTCCGGAAGGACTTCTGACCCGAAGCACAGACCGGGTCCCCGGCTTGGCGCTCAGCGACCCTACAGTGTTCCTTCCGAACTCTGTTCTTGGCGGTGCGTCGGCAGACCGGCTCAACATTCTGTTGAGCCCGAAGCTTCTAGGTGATGTGGCAAGACTCAAGCAGAGGATCTCGAGGTCATGGACCTGCTCCTCGAGACTTCCTGTCCATCAAGTGGGTTCCCTGGACTCACGGGGTATGGCATGGCTCCGTTTAACTATGGATAAGACTCCACAGCCACGGGGCAGTGGTGCTGACTGTGGTCCCATGATGAGGAGAAGCGAATCCACGCCTGGAGTGTGTGTCTATTTCTGTGAGAACAAACTGCCACTGTTTTCAGGACAGAAGGGGCCTGGTGCGTCCAGTTGTCACCAAGAGGCTCAAGGTCTATCCGAGAAATCGTGTCCCACTGAGAGGTCAGCATTGGTTCCTGGTGCTGGGGTCTGACATTGGGCAGCAGGAGGAGAGGGACCTCGGTGAGTGAGGCACTGCTGTCGGGCTCCTGCATGTCATCCACTCTGGCCCTGTGGACACTCCGTCCGAGTGCCCTCTGTGGCGGCATCTGAGTAGCCAGTGGCAGAGGCTAGCTGGCATCAGCTGGCCGGCACCTCAGTCATGCTAAGTGCTCTCTGATGAACATCAACAGGGGACACTAAGAACATCACACTTCACTGCCACTTCCATACATCCTGCCCAGACTCCTTATCAATGTCCCAGTCTCTCCCTGCAAGGCCCCTGAGCAGCCAGCCAGACCACCCACGACTGCTCAGGACTCCTTACTTACTCTCATTTGGGAATACTACTCTTTCCGCCTGAGCGGGGCGACCGTGTGCCCTGCCTGGGGCTCTGCCGCTGGAGGCTTCCCTCGCCAGTTCTCGGTCCCGAAGACCAACTCCAAATGCGGCTGCCGGGGTGCGGCCCTTCACCCAGTCTGTGTGTCTGTGACAAGCCTGCGGTCTGCAAGCCAAGTCTAGGCTTCTCCTCCGAGGTCAGCAGTCATCCCAATCCCCACGTGACCACAGAAGACATCCCAGCTCTGTCCACGTCTCCTTGCACACCTGGGGACAGTGTTGTTTCCAGCTTGTAGAAACCAAAGTGCTGAATTGAACTTGACGAGTTTTTGCTGAAATATGATCCAAAGTTGTTCCACCAACTTCTACTCTCATTTGCAGAATATCAAAACCTCTGTTTTCCTACAACAAAGTCAGTACTTTATATTACTAAATTAAAAAAGTTTTGTGTTAGTTCAGAAGTGATATAGCCATGTTGTTTCAATTTACATTGTTTTAGTTATTAGTGAGATTAGAAATCTCTATTTTTAGAGTATTCTAGTTTTTTTTTCGTTTGTGAAATGCTTCTTCATTCTCTTCCTATGTCCTAGTGAGTTGTTGAGTTTTGCTAGTATTGATTTGTATGATTTCTTAATATATTCTATACTGACATTTATATAGTATATAATAGTATATAGTATATACTCCCAGATTATGAATTATCTTTTAATTTTTGTCTCACAGAATTGTTTAATTTTAATATATTCAACTATCAAGACTAGATTTTATTTTTATTTCACAAATTCTACCAAATACTGGTAACCAAAAGGCAGTTTTTCATATTTAAAATTGTTTAAAATGTTTATTCTATTTTGGTCTTTGTCCACGTGATCTATATGTGTGTGTATATAAATATATAAATGTATAAAATATATGTATATATCCATCTGTATGTAATATGTGTATGAGTTTAATGTCAGATAATGATGTAGTCTATTTTTATATGTATAGATGACCAAATGTCCCTTCATCATTTTAATGTCACTTTAGATATATATCATATATATAAAATGTATATTTATATATATATATGAGTTCTGAGTTCTTTACTATATTTTTTGTTTTGTTTATTTGGTTTATTTTTTCTATCTGTACTCCAATGTCATACTGTTTTTTTATTTCTATAGCATTTCCTTCCCTGCAAATTTATCTTACAATTCGATGTAGCTGTTCTTGGATTTGCATCTTTCTACAGAAATTTAAGTGATTACATAAGAGCCACACTGGTTTTGATTAAGGACTAATTTGAGGTGATCTCAACATCTTTGCAACATTCAATGTCTTCTTTCGAAGCATGAAGCACGTTTTAATAATTTAGATCATTTTGTGACTACTCTGCCCACAATTTATGTTAATTGATCATTCCTAGAACTTAGAACAGCGTTGATATTTTATTGTGACCCTCTGTCTAGGAACCTCGATCTTTTCGATTCTATTGGCTTGTAGATTGTTACTTTTCTCTATATTGTCACATTGTCGGTTAATTATCACAGGGTCACTCCCATGTCTCCCTTTGCGGGCCCCACGCTGTCTCCCCTTTCTTTTTCTGGTCTTGCAGTGCTAACAGTCATTTTCGGTCCCCGCTGAGTAGGAGCCGCACGATGAGTCTTGTGGGCCAGTTCTTGACTTGAAAGAAAAACTCTTAACATTCTTAATAACACATTATTCGTGTAATTAATTTTCATTTTGATACTATTTCCCTTCCAATACATGCATTAAAGCTGTATGCTTTCTCTTTTAAAGCAGTGTCTACATTTTCACTCAACAAGAAATATTCTGAAGTTTCTATTACGACTTCTCTTCAACCCATGACTTATTAGGGGTTTTATTTTTAAACTTCTAAATGTTTTCATATTTGGGCTTTCTTTTATATCAATTTCTAATGTTTTTTCATTGTGGTACAAGTCTGTGTTTTTTATGATAGTGGCTCTAGTTTATATGGTTGAGGCTTATTTTATGGATTATCGTGTGATCAATTGTTATAATTTTTTATATTTGCTCAAAAACAATGTATGTACTTTACTTGTTTGGTGTAAGATTTAATAAGGTGTCATTAAGTTAAGCTTATTACATATTTTCTTATCTTCTAGATCAGGGGGATGGCAAACTACGGCCTACTGTCCAAATCCAGTCCAGTCGGGGCTTCGGCTTGTTTCGTGTGACCTCTGAGTTAAGAGTGGTTTTTACATCTTCAAGGGGTTATGTGGAAGAGATGGAGAGAAAGAAAGCATGTATGACAGAGACTAAATGTGGACTGCAAAAAAACTTACAGAAATATTTTTACAGAAAACGTTTGTCAATCTCTTCTCTATAGCTTTAGTACTTTTTGTTTGATTGATTTATAATTTTCTTAAAAAGATGTGTTAAAGTCTTTCACTGGGTATCCTTTATCCAATCTAATGCCATTTTTGCTTTTCCTTTTAGAGTCTGTGTTTTTAAGTGCACACAGGTCTGGGATTATAGTATCCTTCTGGTGCATTACTAATTTTATCATTTACAAAGGTCCCCTTATCCATATTAATGCTTTCTGCATTCAGTTAATTAGCATCTGCCTTGCCTTGGTTAGAGAAACCTGGTGTCCAAATCTTGATATCAGAGATAATATTCCATAAGTGATATTTTCATTGTGGGTGTTGATGGGAGATCCTTACATACTGGAAATGTTGCCGCAGAAGAACTTTGGGTTTTCACTGCCCAGGTGCCCCAGGGGTCTTCCAGGACTGAGACTGCTGCTCACTGATTGGGTGAGGGATCACCGAGCAGTTCAGACAGGACTGCAGCCAGCACACACCGCATGCCAGGGCGTTTAACAATTTCTCATGAGTGAGTGTCCTTGCTTCACCCCAGCCAGAGCTCAGGCTGGAGACAAACTTCATTCTTGCTCCTCCCAGCTGGTGAACAACGGTTCTCTGGTCCCTCCTGTGCTTCCACATTTGGGTTTCCCAGGCCCTGGATTTACTTGCATAGGGGACGCATTTTAAAATTACTGGATACTCTGGTCAATAAGCAATGTGTCCTTCTACGGGGCTGGCAGTCCTGCGTCCGAAGGACTGCCATCTCCTGTGGGTCTCTGAGCCCGGAGACCCGCTCACGAGCGGACCACTGGTTTCTGGCACAGGGGCGTTCCCCTTTCCCTTTTGGATTTTGTGTTCACTTACATATTTACCTTTCTTAAAGAATTTACTTTACCTGTTCTTTCTGAGCAAGATGCGAGAGAGGCACTCACGTCACAGCGTTACGTCACCACACTGTACAGGTTAGAGTGCGAGTCCAGAGGTCTCAACTCTGCACCCCGGCAGCCCTGTGTGTCACTGCACTTCTGTCCGCACATTTAATATTGGGACACTTGGATTTAGGGACAGTGTCCCTGCTCACACAGTTATTACATGGCAAGGGAAAGCCTGTGTCCTTCTCACTTGTAGCTCTGACGTATCACAAGAAAAGGAATTTTATTATAAGGATTTGCGAATAAACATGACTGTAAGGTAAGGTTATAGTCACTAGAATTCTCTAGGTTGCATGTGACAGAAATAGCTCAAATTGTTTTAGGGGAAAAACAGTGGCCTAGCTCCCTGAAAAATCCCATGTGGAAGGGGGTCTGTCTTCACCTCTCAGCCCTGGTCTCCCGGCCCTTGGCCCTGTTCTTCAGCAAATTTATCTTCAGCAATCTGGCCTAATGCAGTAGAAATGTGACAGGAGGCGGGTAGGTGGGGATTAAACAGAAGAGAAGGGAGAACACTGGCTGAGCCCGGTCAAGTTGGGAAACTACAGTTTCACAGATACTCCAGGAATAGCTTAATGTCCAAGTGGGTGGGAAGGACCGGCTTTCCAATCACCCCAGGGAAGAACCGGGCAGTTCTCTTGGATTAACGGGGGAAGGAGAACAGTGAGCGGGAAATTCCTCTGCCAAGGCAAGAGACCATCAAGGGGAGGAGACAAACCTGGGAAAATATGAGGAGAAATCTGATAGGGGAAGGATGCCAGCCAGGGAAAAGCCAGGAAAGAGATTGGGTGGTTTGAGAGACAGCCAGCTCTCTCTGAAGCCCAAGGAAATGTAAGGAAGCTTAACACAGGCCCAGCCTCTTTAGAGCCAGAGCGCCAGGAGCCTTGGTGGCAGACGTGCAGATGGGGGATGGGACACAGTGATGCTAAGTAACTTGTGCAAAGTCAGCCTCCAGTACCAGGGTGATGCAGCTCTGGGCCCTGTTGACCCTCCCTCGGCTGGTGGGCCCAACTGCGGGGCCCACAATCAAGGATGCTAGACTTCTTCTGCAGCAAGGTGGAGCTGAGCCACCTGGTTGAGGATGAGACATCAGGTGTGGCATATCTGGGGGCAGAACGACAATCTCAACTGGCTTCTGCTGCTGGACCCGCCATGGAAGCGTCTCGCCGAGGGTGGAAGGCTTTTCAAGAGCACGCTCACACATCTGCCACTATCGCCCAGATCCTCCCACCCGCGTGTCCCTGAAATTCCTTTCCCGCAACACTGAGGAAGAACCTATTTCCATACCAGGCTTCCTCTGGTAACAGAAAGACAGCCAACAACTGATCTCAGTCTGCAGCCTACAGCTGACTAGCTAGAAAGAAAAGAAACTGCCTCTTCCTCAACATGTTCAGTGAATTCCCAGACATGCCACTCATAGACCCAGCTTTGGTCATAGGCCCACCACTGAATCATGCTGAAGGAATGTGCCCCTCGCCCAGGTGGGATGAGGGGCAGAATCCTGAAGCCAGACAGTGGCAGGCATAGCCAGAGGGCACTGGCTGGCCACAGGCCTCTCGGAGACCCAGTGATAAACATTCTGCATGCTCATAATACAGCTTGCTGCTCCGAGGCTTGCTCTGAGTGAGCCTTCTCTGAGAACTCTAACAGGGCTGCTTCCTGACCGGAAGCACCACGAGCTCCCGAAGGTGTAGTCCCAGATGACCATGCCCCTTAGAGTCTGTGCTAAATGCAGTGCTGCTGAAATTGCATCTTAAATTATTTGTCTCTCCCCCTGTGTTCAGTCTCCATGAGGGCGTGGACCACGCTTGTTTTCCCCATCATTTCATAATCAACGCCTTGTAAATTCCTGGCACATTACATATAGTCAAGAACTGTATTTATTCAAGTAAACACCAGCTATTGTAACAGATATGCTGCAGAATCTCAACAGCCTAATAAACAGAAATCTATGTCTTGTTCACACTGACTGCTGATGGTGGCAATGCTTGCTTCTCTGATTTATTCAGAAATAGAGACCAGTGGAGGGCCTGATGCCCTGAAAGTTTGGTTTTGAAGATTGTGTTGATTGTCCACATGCATCCGACAGGCAGATGAAGAAGTGGGAGAAGAGGGGTCATCCAGGAGGGTGCTGAGTAGGGCCAAGCCACTAAGTGTTACAAAGTGCTCCCACTATTTGTCTGACTCAGTGGGCAGCTCCCCTGGCAGTGGCCCTGTGTCATGGACGGAAACCCAGGTCTTAGGTGGACAGGCACTGCCCTCTGTCACGGTGAAATTCATTGGATAAATGCCTAATCTCGGCACACTTCATTCCGAGTAAGATTCTGGTGTGAGGGGCGCTGGAACAAATTCTATCTCCTGTTTTTATTTTTGTGTTACTTTTCTCTTTCTTTTGTTCTTATTCTCAGAAAGAATTTTGGATAGTATTCATGGATGTGGAGGAAACTGGGACTATCAGAAAATGACAGGTAGAACAGGGCACTGCCAAGGCCATGCTGAAGGGTCTGATGACTCTCGCAGGGTTGCGACAGTAGCCAATCATGTTCTGGAATGACTTAAAGGGGCAGGTAATGGTTTCAGGACCAGACACTGCTTTCATCTTTCTGTCACTGACTAGCATTCTACCATTCAGAAGATTTCCAAAGACAAGGGAAAAGAAGGAAAGAAATAAAAAAAACTTTATTGAGCTTCTATGTGTGTGGCCCTATTGTAACGTAATACATAGGTTGTCTCATCCAATTACCTCAATAACCCCATGGGGATACATTGGTTGTTTGGTTGTTAAAAATAAAATATAAAGAAACTTCAACACCAATAAAGAGTTAACAGTGAAAGAATTTTTACCATGCACCCCCGTTTCACACAGAGGTTTTCCTTTAATCTTGTTGACAATCCCTTGAATTGGGAACCTCCAAGAGGTTAAGAGATGAGAACATTCACGTGGTAAAGAGTGGAGAACAGGTAAGTGTGAAGGCAAGTCTTCTAGTCAGTGAAAAACCAGACTTGGGAGTTGCCAAATTCCTGCCCGCTCCAACCAGGCCGGCATCTTTGGTTGTCAGTGGTCACTTGTTGTTACTTGCATGCCCCCAAGTGGAGGAAAACCAAAGGCCACACAGCACCTGAGTGGAATTAGCTGCAGCAAAGAGGAGGAAGCTGCAGGAAAGAGGCCCAAGCAATGGAGAGCAGTAGGTTGGCAGGGGGGGGTGTCCCTGGGAACCTGGGGGGCTCCACCCGTGAGGTGGAGGACAGAGAGCTTGGTTCCGGGAGCCTGGGGCAAGGTGGGCTCGGAGCTCTCAGGTGACTTATGTCTTCATTTGACGGTAATCCCCCGACGTCTGTTCGAGCGTGCTGGTGCCCTGGTTCCGGAGCGGAGTGTGCGTGCTGACAGCTGACGAGGCAGGAGGAGCCTCTGTGCATTTAAAGAAAAGCACATGTTCTCAGGCAATAAGACACGTTCACTTTCTAGTTTGGTTTCAGGGTCATGTGTGTATATGCATGTATACATACATGCATATATAACCACACGTGCATCTTTCTCAACGTTGCCCAGCTGAAAAGCGTCCCTTTCTTATCAGTTTTAGTAATGTCCTTTCTGAGGACTGAAAGGTTTGGGTGGCCATTCTGGGTTCAATCTTATTTTTTTAATTGCTCTATCCTTTTTGATCTAAAAGAGAAAAATACCAGGTGGCAGCTTTTTTTCAGGCCTTGAGGGAGAGACAGCAGCAACCTCACACTCCTCCAGGTGTCCACTCAGTCAGGACTGCTTCTGTGAGTATTAATATGCTGCATCAGGGTTCTCCAGGGAAACGGAACCAATCGGCTCTCGATCTATTGATAGATACCTCTATAACTGTACCATCTATCTACACCACCTGTCTATATCTATCATCTATCTATATTTATATATCTATATCGATGAGGTCTGTCCGGAAAAAGTCCAGCCATTTATAATATAATGAGAATGGTTTGTGTACCAGTGATGTAACCTGGCAGCCAAGGAGAGTGGACTGGAATGCGCATGCGTGAACAATGACAACTTCACTGTACTAGTCAGTGGAGTTGGTAGACACGGTTGAGTGAACACGTGTACTGTGTGGTCATCACATTCAAAATGCCTGAGCAGATAGAGCAACGATCTGCATCAAATTTCGTATTAAGCTTGGACATTCCTTTGTGGAAACTCTTTGGATGATTCAGAAGGTCACAGTTACAGGCAGCTGGTGATTGTCAGCTTCATCACAATGCACCCACTCATATGTCACTTCTTGTGCAGAGTTTTTTGGCGAACGAGCAAATCACCCAGGTGACTCAGACCAGCTAGAGTTCGGACTTATCACACAGACTTCTAGCATTTCCCAAAACTAAAGTCACCTTTGAAAGGGAAGAGATTTCAGACTGTCAATGAGTCAGGAAATCAGGACTGGGCAGCTGACAGAGACTGGGTGATGCATATATTGGTGATATCTATATAGATAGATCAATCATGATTATTAAGTGTCTACATACTGCATTATAAACACTTGAGAGAAACATTAAAGATGTTACAGGATGTGGTTCTAGTCATTCTATGGCCTTCTCTTTCATTGCTGCCCCTCCTTGTTTTACTGGTTTGTAGAATGGCAGAAAGCATCAGATTGGAGGTGAAAAACTTCTAGATTTGGCCCTGCCATTTTTGGCTTGATGGCTTAAGTTTCAATTTCTCAAATGTAAAATGATAATAAAGTCCCTTTGTCTATCCTTCATAGGACTGTGAAGACACTGGCATAAGATAAGTTGTGTATAAGTGTTTGTGAAGAATTTGTCGTAGTAGTGGTTGTAGTAGCAGAATCAAATATAATCTTTGCTCTGGCAAAAATGTTGTATATACACACAGGTGTGTGTATGTGTGTGTGTGTATCTCCATGCAGGATTTTTTGTGCTGGGTTTTCTACCTACAGGTCATCCCTTGCCAACTGAAATGCTGTTAAACTTTACAGGCCGATTGAAGACGGATTACCCAACCACATGCTATACCCTTGGGAGCCTCATACTGCTGCTGTCTGATAGGCCTTACCCTCTGGTGTTAGGTGCTGTGTCTCTTCGAACCACACACCTGGACAGAACAGGGGCTGGTTCTGACTCATCTCCGTAAATTACAGCCCGTGTTAAATCGGTTACAGCCCACTTCACTTCAATGCCCTTGAGGGGCAGGTGAGAATTTGCACACCAGGATAGGTGAGGGCAGTCACACGAACCTATGAGTTTTTTGACCTCTCGGAGGTGTTCTTGGGTGGGCACTCGATTGCTGTGCGTGGACATGGGCAAACGTGGTGATGGTCAGGAGGGTCCCCTCTCTGGGAGGTCCCACGTTGTCCCCGCCTCTTCATTGCCCCCTGCAGCTTCACTCTGCCCAGTGCCCCATCCCGACTCAATGCTCCTACCAACTGCCTGCCAGTGGCCTCCAGCTCTGTCCAAAAATATACTGTCTTTGTTGTGATCCAGAGCAGATCACTGGACTTGCTTCTGCATTTTGGCTTTATTCAGATTTGTTAACACGACTTTAGATGTTTTCATTGATTTATCTTTGGAAATGCAGCCTCTGTGAACTCTCCTCTGACTCTGCATTTCCCACAGTCTGAGGCATCACCTTAGTTCCCCACCCAGTCTCTGCTCCACTCCAGGCCCCAGGCCCTCGGGCAAGGGGAGCCAAGCACCAGGGATGG
This sequence comes from Trachops cirrhosus, assembly GCA_028533065.1. Classification (NCBI taxonomy): domain Eukaryota; kingdom Metazoa; phylum Chordata; class Mammalia; order Chiroptera; family Phyllostomidae; genus Trachops; species Trachops cirrhosus. Next base: position 121,369,015 of record CM052544.1, read on the forward strand.
GGGGGGTGAGTTTTACAGAGGTGCTTCTGGCTAATCTGTTCTCCTTCCTCTCGATGCAGCCCTAGAAGTGGATAGAACTATTAGACTGTGAATGTTTTGAATTAACTTACCTAATTATGAAGAATCCCTTAAACTTTCTCTTTAAATCTAATTCAGGCTTCTCTTTCCAGACTGATTCAATTAAGATTCCTTTTAACTGCGGAACCCTGTCCCCATAATTGTTCTTTTTAAGTCCCTTAAAGGACAGATCAAATTCCCAAGTGCTGTCTCACTTCTCAATTCTGCCTCCAATTCCTTACTTAATGAAGCCAAAAAGACTGGGTGATTACATTGTTCCTTTATTTTTATTGGACCTGCCCAGGAGAATATGTCCAATTCTGCTGAAATACTAAATTGAAATTTTCACAAGGATTTAAAGCAAATTCTGTGTATGCGTAGAACATGGAAGTTGCTGACAATAAAATTTTATTCACAACATTTCGATTAAGTGCCTACTACACGCCAGGCACTCTTCGACATGCTGCAGTTTCCCTGGGCCGGCCCTCTGCCCTCACTTCCGGTCCAGTGGGGAAAACACGGGGTGGTGAGCGTCGCGGCAGAGATATGCCGGGAGGGTGCCTTGGCGAAGAGGTGGGACACTGATTTCTGCTTAGAGAAGGCGTGCCGTGGGAGGCCGCCCAGAGGAGGCAACAGTTAGGCTCTGGCCAGAAAGATGAATACGGGTATAACATATCCAGGAGTGTTGATCAGAAATCATTCCATTGCTACTGAGAGATACCAAGAAGAACGAGATCAAGCCCAAAGAGGAATTCGCTGCTACCGTGAGTGAGGGGCTCGAGGGACCGTCTGGGCAGGTGTGAGAGCTGGTTTAGGCACGCATCTGCCTTCCTCTCGTTCTCACGCACAGCTTTTACTCCGTGTTTCTTTTCTCCAACTCTTCTTCCTCTGCAGGCGAGTGGGAGGCTCTGAGCAGACCCAGATTGCACTGTTTGATAGGGTGGTGACTCCGTCAGGGTCCTCATTGGCTCCCCAGAAAAGGCCGCTGATTGGCCCTGTTTAGGCCACACCCCGATTCTGTCACTCATTTGTTTGCTCGTCCACCACACTTAGTCGGAAGCACTGTCCTCACGTTAGTCTCTGGATTCTGGAATCGCAGAGCCCAGGCCCGCCTGCATCACCAGACTCCCCTGGGGTGGGGAAGACCAGACATACAACTAACATGTCACCGTGTAGGAGAGATGAGTCTCTTTGAAAACACGTTCCCGGACAAAATGAAGGTTATGCTATCCATGCTACACCATTCGGAGATGAGGGTGCACCCCATTTAAAGCCTCAGAGCCTGAGTGGGCATGGTGCACTAGAGCAGTGTCTCCCACACACGCACGTGCACACAAATCATCTGGGCTGCTGCTTGCACGCAGATTTGGGTTCCACAGGCCTGAGGGGAGCACCTGACTCCTCATCCCCAAGCTCCCAGGGGTGCTGACGCAGCTGGTCCACAGGCCACACCTGGAGCGGTAGGGTGTTCGTGTACGACACGCCACTCACATGGCTGGCATAGAGGCTCCAATTCCAGGCCAAGTGGGAAGGAGATGGGAGCAATAAGAAATCTGGCAAGGTAAGGATAAGGGCTGAACCCGAGAAGGCCTGGCCCCAGTTCAGCTCTGTGATCTCTGGGTCTGCTCGAATCCTCTCTTCCTCTGGGCTCCTGTGTCTGCAGAGCAAGTGACCAGTATGGGAGAGCACCCACCAGGGAAATGTCTTACGTAGAAGAGTGTAACTTTGGAAGCTTGTTTCCCCATGCTACAAGTTGGCGCCACCTCTGAACAGCTCTATGACCTTGGCCGTATGACTCAGGCATCTCAAGTTCCCTGCTCAGCTATTCTCCCTCTGCCCACCAGATGCATTTCTGGTGGTGATGGGGTAGGTTGGGGGGGCTCTGTTGGCCTGGATACCTGATTGGCTAGTATCTGGGTCACGTGGCATTAGAGAGAAACACACTTTTTTTTAAAACTAAGCACTGAAATGTGCTTAGTGACTTTGTTACTTCAACATGACTTTGCCTTATCCTGACCAATACTGTGACCTTGCACAGAGCACATCCTCTCTCTGCACTATCATTTGCTCACCTGCAAAAGGACAAGTGATCACTGGGGTACCCTTCATCTCTGACATCCAAGGACTCGACCTCTCGTCTGAGAGCACCCTGGCAAGGACGATGGCCTTGCCTGTTCCCAGTGGGATCTTTCCACAAAGCTCCGGAATGGTTCAGATAGGCCTCTAGATAATACCCGGGGGCAACAGAATGAGACAGCTGGCTAACCAATGGTAAAGTGTAATCAGGGCGTGTACTCCAGATGCTCGGACAGGACTATCGAATGTCCAAGGAAGTGCCCGTCACAGTTTGAAAGCTGAGAGTTTTCTTTTTTGTAACATGATTTTTACTGTCTGTCAAGCAAATGTATGGAGAACCCACAGGGCAAGTGCCACACTGTTTTATCAGGGACCCGTGGGCTTGGAGAAAGTGTTTGTGAAACCCAGCATGCTGGGTGGGTGGATGATACACCAATGAAATATCAGACCCACGAGAGCAATTTTTCAAATGGAAGCATCTTATTATTGAGATCTATTTTTCTAATATTTACAAATATGGTTGAATATGTTTTCCTTGCACTTAGTATCATTTTTTTTCACTGAAGAAGAATAGTAACATGAAGAAAATCTATTTACAGATTTCCATGATTTAATTATTTTGTGGCAGATTCCATGCAGAAACTTCGGAATCAGATTGAGTGAATCTTGAGTTGGCTGTTGTTAATAATGTGACAATCTCTCTGACTCTTGGTCTCTTGAGTTGTAAAATGAAGATCCTGTTAGTTCTATTTCAAACTAGTTTGTGGATAAAATTACAGCATGCATAGGTAGTAATTAACACAGGCTCCATCCCTCAATTGTAAACAGCTACTCCACTGCCAGCAGTATTGTCCCCACCATTGTCATCGTCATTGCTGTCGTCATCAGTGGCGGCTTTGTCCTCACAGAAGAGGCACACATGCTTGCCTTTCGACCTCACTGGGCCCTACCAGCCCATCTTAGCAAATCAAACTCTACGGACTTCAAGCAGCCACGAGGGAAGATTAACCGCCCAGGGTAGCACTCTGTCATTTTCAGCCTGGCTTCACCTAGGATATCACAGGGGCTTTCTCATAAAACCCAGCTTGGAGAGTTAATCAACCCTCGGGCGGTATTAGAGGACAGAATGGATGAACATTTCAAAGGAGCTTTATCCCTAAATCATTCCAAATCGGCTGTGCGAACAATTTTCCTCTCCACTGCAGTTAACTTGTTGGTCAAAATTTATTGAACACTTTTTACTTACTCTGATTCTGGAATAACCCTTGTTACCCCTCGTCAATTTAACAAATGCACCCCTCTCTAAAGCTGTCTGTCTGTGAAAGGGGAGGGGCAGCATTTCACTAAATTGTAAAGATTTAAGTGCTACTTGAGTGGTGGAACCTCCAAGAATCTGAAAAGAATTCTATGTTTAGAATGAAGAATCAAGAAGCAGCTGTCTTATCATGGGTATATTTTACCTGGCATCAAAATGGAATCCTAATAGTTAATAATTATTGAGCACATACTACGTGCCAAGCACTGCTCAGTCCTTTGCAGAGATAAATTGTAACTGGCCCATGGGTTACATTCTGCAGATGCCCACTTTTTAAAACCGTGGAAAGAGTACAGTGAGTTTAGGCAAACTTCCCAAGATCCTTCAGCCCGAGAGGAGAGAGACAGGATTCAAACCCAGGCTGGCTGACTACGGCTTGCACTGCCGTCCCGGTGTACACCCCTGTCCCAAGTGTAGCAGACCTTCAAATGCCGGGAGCAGGGAAAACAGACAAATCCAATCCAAGTGCCCGGGCTGCATCACCAGAACTGACCTATAACTGAATGGTATCTATTACTATGTTATAACTATTTCTCCTTGAGAATCCAATAAAAGACAGCAAAGAATTGCTGCATCTCTGAATTTCTGAGCCCAGTGAGACTCCCTGGGCTTTTGGGAAGAAGCCTAGAATTTACTGAACCTCTATTAACTGTAAATTCTTACTTGGATGTCTATTTTCAGTACTTTCTCACTGCAATACACATTTCCCGGAGGCCAGGGCTTCATCTGTTTTATTTGCTGAAGTGCCCCCGTGCCTGAAATAGCGCCTTGTCTGTCACGGGTGCTCAGGGACACTTGTTGACTACGTGAAGACAATATCTCGGACTCTTCCTGGGCACATGCCCTCCGGTTCTCCAGCAGGCAGCTCTGGTGATCACAGGGACCAGGTCCTGGACTTCTGGGGACCAACCCTCAGGTGAAAGATCTGGCCGCCAGGCACGGAAGCTCACATTTGGGCCTGACTCCCCATAGGTTCTTCAGCTTTGTCATCTCCTCACCAATGTGTGTGCGCTCCATCCCTTCACTGGGTTACGCTCACTGTGTGCATGAAAAAACAATAAATTTTGGTAAGGTTCCAGCCCGCACCGTATTTGTATTAGCTTGGAGAAAGAGCATTCTCGTGTCAGCTCAGTCCATTGTTTTGGATAGAAACCCTATACTGCACTATGCACAAGAAAAGTCTTGTTGGAGATAACAAGAGCAAAATCGCCAGTTTTCTTACCAGTTATCACCTCAACTCAGCTCTGTTCTCATGAGGGCTGGGGCTGCACCGCCCAGCATGGCCCTCAGCGTACGACAGGTCACAGGACACAGCTGTAGATTTCGTCCCTCCTCACCCATGTGGTGACTCCCCCTCTCCTGCCCCCCGTTGTGGCTCTACGACCCACTGCTATTTCCCAAACCCCAGCAGACTCAGGGGTGTGTCCCAAGGCCTGTGTCATTTTATTCAGCTTTTTCTAGCTTCCCCCAAACCCACTTTCAAAACACCACCTCCTCCTCCTGTGCCGCCCCTGCCGTAACTCTTCCTGACCCTGAGCTTTTGTTCTTCTCTAGAATAACCCCTGGTTTGGAAGGACTTGCCACTTTCGGCACTCTGTCTCGGGACACCCCTGCTCAGGGCCTGGTACTCTCCCACCAAACTGAGGCGGAGGGGTGCTCAAGTAGGGCAGGGTTCAGAGGCCATGGCTTCCAGGGTGTCTTAGACAGGAAGGGGGAATGGGGTGAGGGTGAGTCCGGACCACAGCTGGGAATGCATGAACCATGTCTAGGATGGAAACTGTGTGCGTGTCCTGAGAACACTGGGGCCTGGGGACTGGAGCACAGAGGAGGAGAGGCGAGTCCAGTTATTAGAACCAGGGCATGTGGGTAGGGCTCATGAGTAGAAAATGAGTTGACACCTCAGGTAACTAGAGGGGTTTTTCTTAACTTCTGGTCTGAAATAATACATACACTGTCGTTCCAGGTCTTGATGGTGAGCGCTTCCGGTCATGGTGCCTCAGGAGTGGGCCCGGAGGGAGGCGAAGCCCGGGCGCCAGGTGGAATGGTTGCCCTCTGTGCCACGGAGAATTAGCGGCGCACAAGAGGGCTCCTTCCCTTCTCGCCTCCAATCGAAGGCAGTTAGGCCCACTTACGTGTGAGCAGAGCAGGCCCCAACAGGAAAGGAGGAGGAACTGCTTTTGTGTGTGGGCTGAAAAGAAGAAATTGAGGGTGCCTTTATCCTCCCTGCCTGCCCCACTTTTTCCCAGGGAAACCGTATTAGGTTGTTACAGTCAGCAGATAAATCTGAGAATTCATTTCTGTTCGCATGTGTTTGCTCGGCATTTCCTGTGATAGACGCCGGTTGTAAAGGGAGGTATAAATGCTGTTTCCGCAGGCTGTTTTTACTGCTCTGTATCTGTGTTGTTTCTGAAGGACCCGCTGAGACCCGATTCCAGAAGGTCTTGTTGTTGGGGAGAGGTCTGCTCCTCGTTAGCAGCAGCCCAGAGAATTCTTGACTGACACTCTGGAGCCGTTCCAATTAGCAGAGTGGTCAGGCAGCACGAGGCAGCATGGACACAGCTCAGCTCGCTCACTGCGGCACACGCTCCGGTGTCTGCGGGGCTATTCACTCATTCATTCAATAGAGGTAGGAGTACGAACCTAACTGTGTTATATTTGTATGTATAAATAGTAATTACATCTACTATATGCGATATAGGGAATATAGGAAATATAAAGGATATACATGCATAGTATAGGAGGCCTTTCCAGAAAATATCCAGCCACATGCTAGGACAAATAGAGACATTTATTAAAGAAGATAGATGATAAAACAAACATCGTACATAGGACAATGATGCCTCAGTCCCCTTCCAAGTAGGCACCTTGGGACCTCACACAGCTCTCACAGCATCTCTTCCACTGTTCACAACACTCTGCAAAATCCTTTGCTAGAATCAGCATCAGCTGCCCCATATTTTCCTGGATCTCACTGATGGTCTGAAATCTCTTCCCTTTCAAAGGTGATTTTAGTTTTGGGAAAAGCTGTAAATCACAGGGTACCTGGGTTGTAGAGGGGCTGAGTCACCTGGATGATTTGATGTTCCACCATAAAACTCTGTACCAGACGTGGTGCATGAGCAGGTGCATTGTTGTGATGCAGCTGCCAATCACCAGTTGCCCATAGCTGTGGTCGTTTCGTTGTTTGCTCTCAATCAACAAAGAACATTGAGGTAGTGCTCCTCAGCAATTATCTGGCCGGAGGAGCGTACTCATGATGGACGACACCTTCCCAATCAAAAAGCACAGTTAACACGGTCTTGAACTTGCTGTGACTTGCTCCATCCTCTTCGGGCATGGAGAACCAGGTGACTTCCATTGGGACAACTGGGCCTTTGTTTCTGGATCACAGCCATAGACCCACCATTCATCTCTGGTTACGACCTTCTTAAAAAATCTGGTTCACTGGTGGTGGTTTGAATCAAGTCAGTAGCAACCCCAGCACGATGTTCCTTCTGCTCTAGGTACAGAAACTGTGGAATGAATTTTGCTATGACACATTTCATGCCAAGATGCTGCATCAAAATCTCAGGCACCGTAGTTTTTGGAATCCCCAGGTCAGCTTCTAGTTCTCTCAAAGACTGTCGGTTGCCAATCTTTGTTGACTGCAGTCCATGCATGTTTAACATTCTCAGGTGCTCTGCTTGTTGCAGAGGCCTTCCAGAATGTGGATCACTTTCAACAGATTCTCAACCATCTTTGAAAAATTTGTTCCACATTTTTATTTGCACTGCACTCATTGCATAACCTCCAAAAGCCTTTGAATCATCCAAATAGTTTCCATGGAGGAATATTCAAGCTTAATGCAAAATTTGATGCAGATTCATTGCTCTACTTGCTCAGTCATTTTGAATGTGACAGCCACACAATGCACACACTCACTCAACAGCGTCTACCACCCCCACTGACTAGTACAGTGAAATCGTCATTGCTCATGCATGCGCATTCCAGTCTCCTTGGCTGTCAGGTTACATCAATGTCACACAAATCATTCTCGTTATATCAACAATGGCTGGACTATTTCCAGACAGACCCCTTATATATCTGTATTGATAGCTACCTACTTTATCTATCTACTTATGTATCTATGTACATATATATACCTTCTTATAATCCAAACTCTTCTAAGCATATGGAACATTTTATACACACATACACACACATATAAAGACTCTGTCCTCTTAGAGCTTACACTATTATACAATATTATATTAATCAATCAATAAAAGAATTTCAGATCGAGATGGTTGCAATGAAAAATAAAGCTAAGTGGTGGCTTGCCAGTGGGAGGCAGGATGCTGCTTTAGTTTGGGCGGCCAGAGTGGGCCTCTGTGAGGATTCCAGCAAGTCAGGCGAAGGGAGGTTCTAAGCAGAAGGGAGAATAAGCAGAAAGGCTCAGGGGTAGGAACAGGCTTGACATTTTTTAATCACAACAAAACGTCAGTGACTAAGAGGTAGAGTAGGAGGAGGTGAGTAGGTAGAGACAGGCAGGGACAAGATTGCGTGGGATGATGTGAGACCTTGTGACATTTCATGGATTCTGAATTTTATTTTAATGGTATATGTTCTGAGCAGAAAAATGACATAGAAACTTATGATTTTAAAGAACATTCTGGAACTTGGCTGTATAGGGGAGAAGTGCCATCAAGGAACCAACTCAGGGACTGTGACACTGATGCCACTAAGAGATGACAGCTGCTTGGACAGCAGCAAAGAGAGAGAGGAGAAGCCCTGTTTGTTGTTTGTTTGTTTGACTGTATGTTTTAAAGGCAGCATGGAAAGCCTTATTGCTAGATTATTAGTAGTAGATTTTTATTACTTATGTGGGATATAAGTAAATAGAGGGACCAAGGCCAATTCTTAGTTCGCTGCCTGGAATGACTGAGTGAAAAGCACCCCCTGCAGAGGTGGAAACACTGGAAAGTAGAAAGCTGGAGAGAAAGGTGACCATCCCATGTGTGTGTGCCATTTAAAGACACATGACTGTGCAGGACTGTCAAGGGAGTAAAAGTCAAGATAGAGAGAGGAAGAGGTCCAGGGACGGACCTCTGGGGGTTTCCACCATCTAGAGACCAGGAAGGGGGAAAGGGTCCAGAAAAAGAGACCGACCAAGAAAGGGTGTCCAATGAGACAGAAAGACAGCCCAGGAGTCTGTCCTGAAAATCAAAGGCTGAAAGTACTCTGAACAGTAGAGCGATCCACTTTGTGAACATAAAGGGAGAACAAGGCTTGAGGGTTCAACGTATGAATGTTGGGGAGCACAGAAACCTCCAGTCCCTACACAAAGGATGGTGCTCCTTCTGTGGGTCATTTCACATCTCATTTGTCACAGAGGCTCAGTGATCACCTATGGACGGACTGAGCTGACAATGACATAGTTCAGGAGGGTACTCTGGGATTTAAAAACTCCTTTAATAGAATTCTGTTTCCTCAGTCTCTCTCTCTCTCTCTCTCTCTCTCTCTCTCTCTCTCTCTCACACACACACACACACACACACACAGTGTAGCAACTTGTCTGAAAAACCTCTTCCACTTAAGCTTTACCTCTGTGTCTCAAGCATGAAGCCCTCAGAGTTAGCAGACAGAAACTGGACCTTTTGGGAGCAATGGCTGCACAAATACTGTGCACATTGGCAAGGCACACCTTAATGGTTCCTCACAGCACCCTGCGCCAACAGCTCATGGATCGAGCACTCCCTTAACAGCAGTGTTCCCTGACACGACGGACCATTCTAGTTCCACATGGTCTTGTGGGTCAGTGATGTGGGGAGAATGGCCATCATTGCCAGCCCCTCGGGAAAAGAGCTCTTTTGCCCCCCCAGTGAAACTACCTGCCGGGTTACCTGTGTCCAGCATTCTAGCATTTCTCCCTCAGGCTCCAGTACCTGCACTGGGTTGTAACACCCAAGGAGCCACGTTTTTTTTTGACTATGTATCAGTGATATTACTACTACCTTCACATTTTCCAGTACATTTATGACATGAGGAAAGAGCTCTAAACTCTTCCACAAATCAGAATATTTAGCAGTTGGGTGGGAGTCTAGTCATGCCATTTGCTTGTGATTTTAGAAGGGTGACTATTTGATATTGATTGATTGTTCGATAGGTAGATAGAAGAAGACAGATGGGCACACACATGTGTGTGAATGTATGCACGTGCGCCCTGACACAGATATATATGCCTATGCATGCACACACACATCATCGATCTATCCACCTCTCTGCAGTCACATCCTCATATCGCTAGTCACCTGATGCGTGACCCCTAGCATAAATGTGTTCACTTCGGTGCTTCTTTGCATGAGAGTATTGACCTTATTACTGTCTCTGCCATGTCACAGTGTCTGTGTCCCACCTGACGAAGACAGCAGTGTGGGAGTGAATGTAAATGTATAAAAGAATACATGTGTAAGACATTGGGTTATTCACTAGAAATAGTGATTTGACAGAAATGTCTTCCACACACATTTCTGATCATCTATTTTCTGCCTGGAAGCGTGCAGGGCAGCAAAGGTAGGGGCTCATATGCTCCAAGTTCTCGAAGTTAAATGAAAGAGACAAGACTCCTTCCATTTGGGCAAAGAAGAAAAGTTGGTTCATTTCCAGAGCAGTGGTGCGTTCAGCTGTAGGACCCAGCAACTCCGATGACAGAGCTTATTACATGCCGTAACAGGGTCGTTAGTAGTTTAGGGGCCACTTACAGTACAGCTAGGTATAGACTTTTATCTCATTAGATAAATATTTCTTTGAGTTCCCTTTTTTAAGAGTAAAAATGAAAGCTTTTTACAATTGTAGAGTGTTTTAAATGTAGTGTAGTTCTTCTACATAATTAGCTCATCCAAAGCTCAGGATAACCCTAAAGTCTTGTTGCCTTATTTTTCACAGATGGGGAAGCAATCTTGGAATCATAAAGAGCTACATCCAAGGTGATAATGAAGCCAAAACGTGAGCCTTGATCTGTTTTATGTTACCTTCAAAAGCCACACACATTTAAATGGCTTCCTTGAACTTCCCTATGGCTTTCTTTTTTCTTTCTTTTTTTTTGAAAGAGTTAACATTTTTTTTAATTTTGTAGATTAGGAAACAATGATCAGAGAAAATAAACCATACACTAATTGCTGAAAAAAATTGTACTAGAATTCAAATCTTCAGTTTCCCAGAATAAGGCTCTTTCTATAATGTCCCAAAACTGACAAACACTGCATGATCTCACCTTTAACTGTAACATAATCAACAAAAGAAAAAAGCAAACAAAATATAGCCAGAGACATGGAAATTAAGAGCAATCCTACAATAGCCGTATGGCTTTCTAACCCTGCCTCCTCATCAGACTGTACGCACTGTGATGCTGGCACTCATTGTGGGCTGCTGGGGGATGCCACCAATGTCACTGGGGCTGGTGCTGGAGGTCCCCTGCTGCCCTGGGCATTTATCTGTGATTTTTCAGACCCTGAGAGAGTCAGAGGGCCCAGGAAGGTGAGTAGGATACTCAGGGCCTTGGAACAAAGCTGTTTACCAACCATAATGGGATGATTTCCACATCTTCAGAAATGGTATAACCATACCCCGTGAGATCTGACTTAATTTCAGCTGTGCTTAGGGTACCTCTTAACAATACAAATCTCAAGACACCCACTGTGAAGGTTTTGATGAGGCAGACATTGAGTAAAATGAGGAAATAAATGTTTGTGTGTTTATTTTAGCACAAGTCTAGTAGATTGTTGGGAGTGAGCAAGTTCTAGATCAGTGAATTTGGGCTTTGGATAGGACTCCCAAAAAAGCCCAGTCATACAACCTTAGGAAAAGAACTTTTTAAGTGTCACTTCATCTGTAAATCTGTGATGATTAAGGAGAATCTCTCTCAGGGTCATTTATGTAAAATGTTAAGCACAGCCACTTCTGGGTCCCCGGGAGCAGCCGATAAACACTGCTACAAAGGACAACGGTGGCTGTGTGAGTGCCTGTGGTCTCACACAACCTGTACCCACATGGATAGAACGTCTTTGAAGCTGCGTTTCTTGGGCAAAGACCGCTCACTGTCCTTTCACCATTGTGAAGTAGAGCATGAAGCATTTACCCAGGATGCCGATGGACTGAGGGCAGTGGTTCTGAAACCCACACAAAACAGGGAGAAAGTTTACTGCCGTCCACCCACCTTCAGAGAGAAGTGCCTATGCACAAGCCAATGAAATGTTTTGGACAATTTGGGGAGATTCACAAGTTCCTGAGCCTTTGATTTATTAGGTCTTAAAGCTAGCCTAGAAGTGTTTAACCTCTCACACAATTTAAAGATAAGAAAGCGAAGGCTAAAACAGTTGGGAGATTGTCAGGTTCTGTGGACGGGTTCAGCGGGGGCCTCTCAGAAGTGTCCATGCTTCGTCTCTAGAGCTGGTGAGCATGTGACCTCACATGTTGAAAGGGACTTTGCTGATGGGATGGAGCTAAGGACAATTGAGATGAGAGACTATCCTGGGTGGGTCCAAAATCTGGGCCCTTAAAACCAAAGAGCCCTTCCCTGCTGAGCTCAGTGAGAGGGAGATGTGACAATTGAAGAACGCCAGACAGGTGCAATGCCACTGGCATTAAAGGCAGAGGAAGGGGCCACTGGACAGGCACAATGTCACTGACCCTAAGGATGGAGGAAGGGGCCATGAGCAAAGGTGGCCTCTATAAGCAAGGGCCAGATCCCAGAGTCTGCAGAAAGGGGGGAAACCTGGTCTGACCCCCTGGCGTAAGACGTGTCAGCTTTCTGACCTACAAACTGAAGATAATAGATTGTCTTGTTTTAAGCCCCCTAACACGTGGCAGTTTGTTATGGCAGCAACAGAAAACTAGCACAGCTTCTGTGGGAGAGTGGACAAGAGGTTAATATGCAATGCTTATTAAAGATCACCATGCGGGAAAGGAACGGAGGAGAAGCAGGGCTGGGCGGGGGGAGGTGCCAAACCCAGTTCAGACCCAGCAAAGCCTCATCCAGTCCCCTGTGGGGCTCTGCGGTAAATGTTGTCCACCGGGGTTTTCTCACTTTGGGCATGAGATGGAGCCTTTGTAGACCTGCCTACCCCTGTCCCCAGCCCTGGCTGCTCCGAGAAGGGCCTGAGGTGGGGCCAGGCATCTCTGCAGCTGAGGCAGACCCCAGGAGCTGAGTGCTAGAAGTCACTGATTTCCACGCCCACCTCCCACCCCAACAAGCTGGACATCGAGGAGCCTCAGGAAGGTGTGATGGTGACTTTAACAGCCTGTTTCCTGCATTGCTCAAATCCTTCCCTCCACGGGCACTTAGGGGGTACTCACCTGGTGTTTTAGGAGTCACTCTGAAGAAGGGACTGACTCAGAAGAAGGGAGTCAGCGGAACAAAGTGTAACCACACCGCTTCATGTAGTCACTGGCACCCATGGACATTTCTGCTCATTCTCCGCTATCAGTTTCATTTCGCTACACCTGTCCACTCATCCCAACAGGTCAAGGGCCTGCAAAGAAGCACTCCAATGGCCGGCCTGGGTACTACACAAACTCCTCCCTACCCCTTTGTGTAGAGCAGCCCACCTTACCATCATGACCATGTCCATTCCTGCTGCCAAGGCAGTGGCTCTGTTGTGGGCCTGGACATTCATGGCAAAGAGACTCAACCAAACCGGGTTGCACCTGTAGCTTTTAATTCAGTGAAGCTCATGCTGTGACCCAGTGAAAGCAGGCTCCTATTGACATCCAAGAGTGCCCAGTGGCTGAGAGCTGCAGGGAGGGGGTCACTGATTCCCTCCACGGTCACTGGGAGGGACAGTGAGTGAGGTGGCACCTACTTCCATCACTTGGGCCCTCGTCCCAGGTATCCTTCCTGTTGAAAGCACAGCACCACACAGAGGTCTGTGGCACACACTGCACGCTGCAGGGGACGTCCCCTCCTCACTAAGGACTGCCCCTGAGCAGATGCTTTGGCTATGCCTCCAGCAGGCTGTCCCAGAGCTCCGCCAGGCCGACAGCTTCTGTGTAATGGAGTGTGTAATATCACACTGGATTCCTTGATCACGGGTTCGCTAATGCACCTCCTTTGTTGAAATGTGGGTCCCGTGCCCTGATGCTACACAGCATCCCATGCCAGTGGACTGAGCGCGACTGAAGCCCTATGGACAGCAAAGATAAATCCGTGCACAGAATACACGTCTGTTCCTTTGACAATGAACCACTGTCTCTTCCAAAGTGGCCTCACAGGATCAACTTGACATCTGGTGGTCACCTGGTTTTTTTGAGGAGTGTTGCCATATTGCGGGCTCAGCTTGGTGTCTGCTGTGAGATGTCCAGAATCGGGAATAGCTGCGTCTCCTGGGAAATGGAAGTCCACGCTGTCGGGCTGATGCCCAGCTTCCATGTTGCCCCTCTAGACACTTGATGAATGTGCCCATCTTGACATCGTCTGCGCAGCCACTGACAAAGTCTGGCTACTGTCACCCCGCCCAATTAGTGTGTCTGCTGACTTAAGACCTTCCCTATGGTGGGTTGCTCTACAGACTATCAATGTGGGATACATAGGTCTTCACACTTCATGACTGCTCCCACGAATCCGTCACTTACCTTTACCTGTAACCCCGTGTTCTCAGTCGTGCAATCATTTCTATCCGGGCCCTCGACCAGGTGTCCAGGCCACTCACCACTGCTAGTGCATCTGGGTATATCCTGACCGCAGGTGACCTCTCCTTGCACACAATGTGCGTGCCAGGGTGCACTACCTAAAGCCCCTGCCCACTGGAAGGGCTTTCCTTACCGCTGTTCTCCAGGACCACTTCCGAGGGAGGCTGCGGTGCACCAGCTGCCGCTTCCTCCTGTGCAGCTGCACACTGAGCTGCACACCCAGCTGCACGTCTGCTAATCGAACTCAGGTGTTTTCCTGCTCCTCTACAGGTCAGAGGTGTTTCCTGGCTTCTTGCCCTTTTATGGATCAGCCATATATGTTTTCTTTTATTATCAATTTTATTAATCCTTCCAAGTAATCAAACTATGACTGCTGATTTTTTCTGTTTATATCTCATTTTTACCTCTTGATTTCTTCTCTTATTTCAATTGCTTCTTTTGTTGTATATTGTGCTTAAATTTGCTTTTTGTGTGTCTGTTGCTTCAGTCATAATCTTAGACCATTGCCTTTATATTATTCTTATTTTCTACAGCTGGCATTTAAAGTTAGTTATTGATATCCCCTTTAGATATAGAATTAGCAACATTCTATGAGTTTTGATGTGGTATAATATTTTTGTATGTATTTTATCAATTATTAAAATAAATGTCTTTAATTGTACATTTGCTTATGTTATGTAGATTTCCTCAATTTTTGCTCTGTGGAATTTCAAAATTCTATTATTTGTTTAATCTTTAACTATTGTTAAATGCCCCTGCTCAGTAATATTTTTTCTGAAGTGTACTTTGATGAATATTAATAGTCACGCCTCTTTTCCACTCTAATGTTTTTACAGTATGTGGTTTCATCCTTCTATTAGCAACCTGGTTGAAGAGGTTTGTTGATAACCTGTCACTAGGCCTTGCTTTGTGTCCAGTTTCACAACTTGGCCTTTTCATTGCGTTGTTTACTTTCTAAAGTTTTATTACAAATATTTATAAGTTTGAGCTTAACTCTACCA
>CM052544.1:121384628-121402071 GCA_028533065.1 Trachops cirrhosus
TTAACCAAACACCTTCTGCCTCTTGTTTGGAGAGACAAGAAAGCATGAAACAACGCAGCTGGTTTTTAAAGAAACGGAATGGGCTTTTTGAACATCTACTCGGTATTTTCCACCAAGTACAAGACTCTGCACATATCTAGTTTAATTCTCCAGTAACTTTATGAGGTGTAAATGCTGAGGTACAGAAGAAAAGCAGGTCGAGAGGACTCTGCTCTTTGAGCCCCCGCCCTCTGCACGCAGCACCCCTAACTCCCTTGGAGAAACCAGCCTCTCCGGGTCCACTGCAGTCTTGTGAGATGAATTCCACTCCTTACTCTAGGGGTGGGTGTGTGGCTCACAGCTGGCCAATCAGAGGCTGGCTGCATGTGTCACATGGGACTCAAACTGGTCCAATCAGAAATGGATCCCAGAAATGTTTTTGGGCAGATCAGAGAGAGGGGCCTTCTTCCCTGTGAGAGTCTAGGCTTTAGGGACAAGGCAAATGCAGGGACGTGGGAAGCCGCCATCTGAGAAGTCCTGCTGGAGAAAACCAGAGGACACAAAACCGATCTGAGCAGCGAGGGAACAAGTATGAAAGGGGACCCTCTGAGTATTTATCTGTGAACAGCAGTTCCGCCGGGCCTGAAGCCATCTCCCACTCGAGTTCTCTGTTACGCGACCCAGTGAGACCTTGCTTTCTTTCTCTTCATCGATTTGGGGCGTGCTTTCTTTCCTCTCTCAAAACCTACAACCACACAGTCCTTATCGGGGCTGTGAGGAGGGTCTTCAAGGTGGAATTTCTTGCCTGAGGTCAAAGCTATACTAGGACAACTGGGGTTGGACAGAGTCCTCTGACCCAGAGGTCCATACTATGTCCATGCCTGGGGACACAGTAAGGGAGGGGACGGTCAGTGCCCTAAAGACTCAGGCGAAAAGGGGACTTCATGAAGCAGACATGAAGGACTGGTACCACTATGATAAACTATGGTGGCCAGAATGTCCTTCAGCATTTTTTATTGTACTGTACTATCCCTGATGGTTACAGTTAAACTTGTCCCTCTGTGGCAGGGACACCATTCTAAGGACAAAGGCATGCGTTACCAGTAACCTTGGAGACAAGTCACATTACTCAACTGTCTTGCAAGCAATGAATGTCGAGGTGGTCAAGCTTATTCAAGAGCAATTAAAAAAAAACATTTTCGAGTCATCTCACAGAGAAACATTTCTTCTAGCACAGATCCACAAGCTCTCCAATAATTACGTTCAGTCTTACTTTGTAACACCAATATTTAGCACAGTGTGTGATTGTACAGAATATTCTCAATGAACGTTCATTAAACGGATGTATGGATTAATTAATTCTACCAGGGGCACAGCCTCCAAACACCTGTTTCTTAGCTGTTTGTTATCAATTTCCCGAGTTCAGACAAGCACCAGGTCCTTCCCCTGATTAATGGCCTCACTGTTCCCTCAACTGCACACCAAGGGACATCTGTCTTACAGGAAGGAAAAGTCCAGTTTCCAGCAGCCGGGTTTCCATCACACGCACCAGAGTGAGGGTAGATTGTTTCCTAAAGGCTACGGAGAACAATGTGCTCTCCCTTCACCACGAGAACAGGGCGGCAGGCTTACGATATAAATAACGACCTGAGAGCGAGGTAATTTGGAACTATTTCAGAGCCGATCAGCCATTATCCCCCCATCACCCATGCCTCTGAAGCATGGTCTCCTCTCACCTTGTTCAACCTCCACCGTAAAATTAATTACCTCTGGAGAGACCCCATTTAATTGCTCATTAAATTGATCTTACTTTTCAGATTTTATGGCAACTAGTATGTCATCAACAAAAGTGCCCAGAATAAATGAGATGCTCATTATCTCCCTGGAAATGAAATAAAACGAACCCACGGTGGGCGAAAGGAGCCTTCAGCATCTGCGTCCGGGAGGCGATGGGCACTCGGAGACCACCGCGCCTCGCCCCAAAGGGCTCGGCTGGGAAGCAGACTTCATTTTCAGGAAAAATAACAGTAGAAAAGACATTTTGTCCCTGTTAGAAAACTCAATGCATTTCATTTGAGAAAATGCAGGAGCCAGCGCGATCACTCATGCATTTGTTTTTCCCTCTGTCCCTTCATTTGTTCGGTCCGGGGGCAGTGTGGTTATGAAAAGAATATGCAGCGTGGAGTTAGGAGAACCTGAACGCTCATTCTACCTGCTCCATGTATAAACCAGTTATCTCAGAAAAATTACCCTTGGATGGAAAAAGGATGGTTTTCAGTGAATCAGTGTTTGGATTCTCACTGTGATTAACAGCCCATATATCCTTTTATGAGTTACTTTATCTCACTCATTATCCACGTCCTCAGATATCAGCGGGAATTTTAACACTTACAGGGTCAGATGGGGTGGGGGATGCAGGCCAGCCCCAAGCAGTGTTTAGTGCAGGCACCAGGCCTTTACAAGAACCCAAGCCTCAGCCCCAAACTTTTCTTCCTGCCCCCATTCGGGGGGCAGGAGGGGTGAGGCTCCTAGCACGCACTGGAGTATACTCAATTTTGCAGAAGATCCAGGTGAAAGGGCAGGAGCCGACCTGTGGGAAAAGATCGCCGATTCCCAAGGCTGAACGGAGCTTGGGAGTCTGGTGGCTCTTCCCCACAGTCAGGGGAGGGCGGGCCCAGGAGGTGGCCTGGCCAAGCTGCCCGGCTGCTGTGGCAGGGCCCACCTCTCCGTCCTTTCCCCAACTGCAGGTTTCTGTGACAGGAGCTTATTTCTGCCCCTCTGAGATCTGTCTCTGTCTCTTAGCAAAACCTTTGACCCTGTGGTTCCCTCGGTCTGGAGCACTCGCACTGCCTTCACTTCGACCTTTTCCACTTGGATATTCCTACTCACCCTTGAGGTGTGGAGCGTGTGCTGTTTCCTCTCGGGAAGCCTCTCCTAGCCCCCCAAGTCTCAGTGAGAGGCCCTTCTCCATCAGCACGCATTTGCTTCCCATAATGCTTCCTGCGCTGCCTTGGGAGAGCCTGTCTGTGTGGCTCTAGTTTACAAACACCAACTGTGTGGACTCGCAGGTCTGTCCTACTCCTACCCGTGTGTCCAGTCCGAGCTCTCTGCAAGGGCTTGCTGAGTTGTTCAATGGACTGTGTGGCAGTACGGAAAGCTCACAGGTCGGAGACCAGGGGGCTGGTCTTTGAGGGGGACCTACCTCACTCAGAGCTCAGAGAGTGAGCCCAAACTGGGTAACCCAAAGTGCTTGGTCAAGAACTGAGTAGAGGAAAATAGCTCAGCTGCAGAGCCAAGAGGCCAGAGAAGCTACAGGGAGGCAGGGCAGGAAAAACAATGGAAGAAAAGACAGGTTGTCGACTTCGGCCACTTACATTACAAAGCCTCTGCCTAGCAGTGACGTGGGGGCAGGCGGGCAGGTCTTAAAGGGTTTACATGAAGGGGCTGAACAGAGGGGCTGCAGAGGAGAAAGAAATAGCTCCCTATTGGTATTGTCCACAGTGTCAGCAAGAGGAACATAACTGTCTATTTTCTCAAGGCCAGTCACTATACAGAGAAGATGGTTCTAGGACTTGGGTTTAGAATTTTCATTAACTGGGTGGAGCTAAGGTAACCACGGTTTTACTAGACATCTCAGAGTCTTAGAGTGCTAACATAGATTTCCAAACTCAGACCATTCGCCAAACATCACAGCCATATTTTCTTTTTTTAAAAGGATACCTTCACTGAGGGAATAATTATCCCGTGAGGCACTGGTTTAGAAAACGCAGCTTTACACTGTTATTGGCGGTGTGTATCATTTTGTGGCTGCTGTCATTGCGTGCATTTATTTGGAGCTTGCCTTGTTTTAGGAAAGCTCGTGAGCCATTGCTGCGTGAATGATCACTTGAGTGTTGCGTGGCTTGGGGCTTTCTACACTGTTTTTGCTGGAAGTAAAATCTCACTCCGTGAATTCTGTTGACCGGATCAGAGGCTCTTACCCTCCTCTGGCAAACAAAGGCCTCAGGGGTATCGGGGGCTCCCTCAAGAAGGGGGAGAGTAAACAAGACTTTCCAGAGTCTAGTCTGGGGTTTCACCATGAATACCGCAGGGCCCCGGAGCCTTGTGAGGCAGGGCCGGGGGGATGAACACGACGCGGGTAATGCGCAAGATATAGTGCCTTTGAAAGCTTGCCTAACCTGTCTGGGATCTCACTTCTCCTGTCAGCTCCTTTAAATTTGGCCCAGGCTCGAGTTCCATCACATTTGCCCACAGCTTGCTGCCTGCACACTCAGAGGGGTGCAGTGACCTCCCCGAGGCCACCGTCCCTTCTGGTGGCCTGGGGTTCCTGTGACACGCTCTGGCACAGGTCAGCACCCCTCGTGTGCCTTCCCCCAACCCCGGGGGCACAGGTCAGGCCTGGCCATGCTCTCAAACCTCTCTCCTCAGCACCCCAGCCTGCTGCACTCCCGCCGGCCCCCGGGGTCCTTCCCCAAAGTCCATCTACTCTTTGTATCCACGTTTTGTGAGAGTCACAACCAGTTATTTCTGCACGATGTTCTGACTCCAGGTCGCGTCGGAATGCAACATCTGTTGAATTCATGCCCCGCGAAGCATGAAGAGCACCATTTTAACACCCCGTTACACATGCATTGTCTCATTTAAACTCTGCACGTGCCCTGAGAGTTATACGGGCCCTCGCTCCGTAGGCGAGAAACCTAACTTTCGGGAAGGTTAACTGGGTCACATGTGTAATAAGCCAGAATATAGGTGCCTCGAGGAAAAGGAATCTGTCTTGTTCATTTTTGTCTCACTGAATACAGAACAGTGCCTGGCATGTAATACTGGCTTACGGTTTTCCCTGTATGACTACGTGATATCAAGGATTTACAAATTAATTGGCAATTGCTGTATACCAGTTTCCTCAGTCTTGGCACTCTTGGCATTTGGGGACAGTTACCCTTTTGTTGTGGGGGTGCTGTCCCGTGTATTACAGGAGATTTAGCAGCAGTCCGGGCCTCTACCCATGAGAAGTTGGTAGCAGTACTCCCCCTAGCTGTGACAACCAAAACATCCTCCAGATACTGGCAAATGTCACCTGGATGCCAAGACACCCGGGCGGAGAACCACTTCTCTACCCTGGTGTTTCCCACCTGTGTCCGCTCACTGAGTGGGAGAAGGGTGGATTAAGGAGGCAGCAAGGACAGGAAGGAGGATAATTGACCAATTCATCCTTAGGGATATGGGTTATATACTAAATTAGTTATAGTTTTCATCTCATTCAATACCTAGGGCTTGAGGAAGTGACTTTCAGGACAACTCCAGTCAGGAAAACAGCATTTTTAGATTCCCTTTTCTCCATCAAGGTGGAGCTGGGACTCAGAACTTCAGATGATATCAATAATTGATGGTATTCACTTTTACTTTAATTTCTATGCATGGAAAAATATAATTTCTATTTGCGGCAATAAATCTTCCTGTTTTTGTCAGAGAATGTTACCTGAGCCTCAAACCTACTTCCCTCCCCCTCCAGCTCCCACTTTCTTAGACTGGACAGTATTTTTCAGGTTCCTTGCAACTGGGTGTATCCTGGGACCCGTAAGAGGGACTGAGGAGAGAAGAGGTGGACAGCCCCACCTTGAGGCTGAGCACCAAGGGGCTTCTTGGGCATGACCCCTCCTCCTGTTCACCCACACGGTGGTGGCATGGAGAGAGCACTGCGGGATGCTGGAAGCCAAGTGGGTGGAGGCCACAGGAGTACAGGTCAGAAACCTCAGACCCCGAACAGGCTCCTGGGGGACAGCTGTGCTGGAGAGTTTCCCGGAGCACATCCTTCTTCGGAATGTTTCACAAGGAGAAATCAACTTTTACTCTATGAAGCCACTGGGATTTGGGGATCCGTCTCTTACAGCTGGTGTCACTCTTCGCATGGCTTTGAATGAGGACACATTTGAGTAGATGAAAAGAAAAATCGTGTATTTAATTATATCTCAGCTCTCCACGGTTGTGGTAGAACTCTCAAAACTAGGGGGGTTGGAAATGGGAGGGAGGAGGGGATGAATGGGTAGGCTGGAATGGGAATAAAGGATAGAAACTGTGCTGAATAAACTAAAATAAAAAAATAAAAATAAAAAAAGACAATACCAACAATGATTAGGGGGAGACTCAGTGGAGACAAGGATGTGAGTGGGAACATCATACCTAAGAGAGGTTCTTTCCTGTTGAAACTGGTTGATTTAAGAAAATAAGGAAAATACAACAAAACTCTTTGCTTTGGTAAGACTCCAGTGATACATTTTTGCCAAAACCTCAGTACAGCACAGATTACACAAGGTGACTGTACCCATTTTCTACTGTTGCACCACACACAAAACCACCACACAGTAGCAACCTAACACAGCATGTTCTCCTTCTCTCCAGTTTCTGCAGGTCAGAGTTCCTGGCACGACTTAACTCTACCCTCTGCTCAGAGGTCAGCCAGACTCGGTCCTCACCCGGAGGCTCAGCGAGAGAAGAATCAGCTACCAAGCTCCATCAGGAGGCAGAACTGATCTCCTTGTGGCCACAGAATTCATGGCAGCTTGCTTTTCTTTTTTTAATTTTTAACTGTTGACTCTGTTACAGATGTCCCCCATTTCTCCCCACCCCTTCTCCCAAGTCGATGAAGGGAGAGAGTGTCTCTGCTCTAGCATCAACACAAAGACCCTCTTATAAAGAATGTATGTGATTAGGTCATGCCTAGCCAGGGCAATACCTCTTTTCATTTACTTAAAGTCAATTGATTAAAGGCTTTAATTACATCCGCAAAATTCCTTCACTTTGCCAGATAGCATATAGCACAGTGCGATGTGGGTTAGCAAGAGAGCCCTGCATCTCTGAGGGTGTTTGGGATCCAAATTCTTTCCATTTCTGGCTCCACTGACATCCAAGACATTCTTTAAAATTTCTCCATGAAGCTAGCTGACAGATAGAAACAAAGAACGGAAACTTTCTGTGGGAGAATCATTTTTTTATGGGTCAGACTAACTGTAGAATTAGGTTACTATCATATGGTTCATTGCAGGAATAGTTGTGTGCCCAAGAAAATCATGACCCTCCGGTCATGTCAATAAACCTGCCTCTGCTCCGGCCACACAGGTAACCTTCACGCCTTTCCCAGGAGAGCCACGCCAGGCGTGCCACATCCCGCTGCATCTGCAGGAAGGCCAATATCTCCAGGTGATGCTCACGGCCCCATCGGGACTCAGTACATCTCCTCGTGGTTCATGCATTCTGACAGGTGTGTGGTCATATCTCACTGTGGTTTTAATTTGCTTATCTTTTGATGTTTGATGATGTTGGACATTTTTTTATCTGCTATTTGCTATCTATGTATTCTCTTTGGCAAAATGTCTTTTTTTACAGTTGAGTTTTAAGAGATCTTTATGTATTTTAAATACTGATTCTTTGTCACATGTGAGGCTCGACAATATTTTCTCCTAGTCGGTAAGTTGTTTTCTTTTCCTCTTCACATGGATTCTCAAAAAAATTTTTTTAGAAAATTTTTGATGAGTTTCAGTGTAACAATTTGTCCTTTTTAAGGATCATGTTTTTGTTGTAAGCTTAAGAACAGAAGACTAGCCTTAACTCCTGGAGATTTTATCCTTTGTGTTTGCCTAAAACTTTTATAGTTCTATGATGTATATTTAAGTCTATGATTAGTTTTCAGTTCATTTTTTAATGCTGTTTGAGGATTAGAACAAGATTTTTTGTGTTTTTCTCACATGGGTTGCCCAAAATGCTCAGCACCATGTGTTTAAAGGGCTTTTTCTCCTCCATTATCTTTTTACCTTTGTGAAAAATCAATTGAGCACATTCGTGTAGGTCTATTTTGAGGATCTTTGTTTTGTTCCATTGGTCTGTGTGTCTGTGCATTCACTGATACCACACGGCCTTGATTAGTATGTCATTTCTATTCTTACTCTTGAGCCCATCCAGTGGTATTTTCCGCTTCTGTTATTGTATTTCTAATTTATTACTTTCCATGTGGTCCTTTTTATTTTTTAAAAGATTTTATTTATTTATTTTTAGAGAGGGGAAAGGAAGGAGAATGAGAGAGAGAGAAACATCAGTGTGTGGTTGCCTCTTGAGTGCTCCCTTCTGGGGACCTGGCCTGCAACCCAGGCACATGTCCTGAGTGGGAATCAAATGGGTGAGTGACCCTTTGGTTCAAAGGCTGGTGTTCAATCCACTGAGCCACACCAGTCAGGGCTTGTCCTTTTTATATGTAACTGTTATGCTTTTGCTAAGGGTTTTTATTTTCATTTCTATCAAGAGAATCTGTATCAGAATTATAAAACGTTTTTATAACTACACTATAAAATTCTCAGCATACAACAAAACCATTCCAACAACTGATTCAGACTGGCATAGCATCAATTAATTATTTTTTCTCATCAAAGTTGTGATTTCCTTTTTTGGCATTCCGGGTGGTTTTCCATTGTGTTCTGGACAATTGGTTGTTATCACGGAGTGCTTTGGCCCTCACTTACTTTAGCAGGCAGTCACCAAGCTGGGTCTGGAATGCGGCTCAGGCCTAGTTGGAGGAGGTTCTAATGGCAGCTTGTTTGCAGGACCTGTGTGGTCTCAGCTCGTCCGTCCGGGTGGGTGCTGCAGGGGTCTCACCGTCCTGGCTGGTGCTGTGGAGGGTCTCCCTTAAGCCCAGCTGCTCTACTGGAGTGGCCCCACCCACAATTCTCCTGGTGTCTCTGAGTGGGGAAGGCGAGTCTCGGTCAAGCCCGTAGGGACAAAGAGGCTTCCTGGATGCAGCCACTTGCTTTCCTGTGTCCCTCTTGCCTTCTGCCCGATCCCCTCAGAATCTTTCAGTAGAAAAAGGGAGGGAGTCTCGGGCCCAGTGGGGGAAGGGAAGTTCTTTGCCTGCCCTTGTATTATTCATGGGGCACCCAATCTCTCTTGCCTGCAGAGTCTGAGTACCCTGATGTACCCAGAGAGACCCCTTTTGATCCAGGGATGGAACGAACCTTCCTGTACTTTCTTCTGTTGGTGAGTCAGGGGCTGGTGAATGCCAGACATGCGTCACCTTCTTCTGCTGGGTGAAAGGACAGAAGATACCCTGCCACCAGGCTGCTCCTCCAGTCCCCACGTCCCCAACAGCTTGTCTGCTTCCTACCTCCTCCGAGTTCCCCTTCCCTTGTCTTCTGCACCAGGGTTCAGAGTGGCGCTCAGCGGCAGGAACACGGGAGCACCCGTCTGTGCCTCCCTGTTCAGAGCAGCAGTCCAGGCAGCATTTCTGCCAGGACCCATCACAGTCAGTTCTCCTCTCCCCACTTTATCATCAATTCCTCCCACGCAGGCACACCCTGACGCACTGAACTTAGCTCACTCTCCCGACTTTATTCAATTTGTTCTCCTCACCTGAAAGACACTCTCCCTGCCACCCCCAACTTTTCTAGAAATGCCTGTGGAATTTAATCAAGTCTTTCAATGACTGGGAAAGGCAGGGCTAACTTATAAAGGGCTGTAGTTGCTAAGTTAAGGTCTTTGGACATTGGCCTATAGGTAGAAACAATTCCCCTGCCGGTTTCCACCCTCTGAGAATTATCATCAGTGGTTCCTGAGGCTGCATTCTTCTGAGTTATTTGATTTGTAAGGAAGGAAGCAAGCTTCACTGTTTTGTTTGGGAGTCAGTTGACATTCAGTTATTAGACTAATCCAAACTGATTTTTCCAGTGAATGTCTCAAGAGAAGGTTTCCAATTCACTCTGGCTACTTAGAAGAAGTTGTCAGAGTGAATTAGGGGCTCAGCCCGTGCTCTGGCGGTGAATGCCTACAGTAATGCCTGCTGTTCTTCCATGATGAATGAGATACTCATCTGTGGTCTGACTGGGCTTCAGAGCCCCAGAGAAAGTGGTTCTTATGTAGAGAAACAACCAGCCATTAAAAAAAAAACAAGCAAAAAAATCCACAAGAAGTGCTGTGCTTCTACGTTCTTATTGTATTCTAGGCACTAGGAAATGTATGAGAATTCTCACAAAAACAGCTCCTAAGTTCGGCAACGATAAAATGTTTATTGATTCACTGGTGTGTTCACTTATTCAATCAACTTTGCATTTATCGATTCTGTGTTTACAGTTCTATGGCAGTTATTTTGCTAAGTGCTCTTGTTAAAATGAACAAGACATGACATCTCTTGGGGGGCCAACCACCAAATCAAGAAGACAGGCTCCTAAATAGACTCTTGTGAGCCACGTGGTCAGGGCGGTGGCTCACTGCCCCTGTCACCACGGGCTCATGGAACCCCATGAAGATGTGGAGGAGATACCTAGCTCAAAATGTGGGGAAATGGGCATCACTGGGCAGTCCCAGAGGACGCTGCAGAGACTGAGCAGGAATTAAGACAGAGAAGAGTGGAGGCACCGTCAGGCAGAGGGGCGAGGGAGGACCGGGCCAGCAGAGAAGGAGCAAGTGTGTCCTAGGCCCTGGGGAGCAGGCAGGGAAGAGCCTGAGGCCTCTGGTTTGCAGAGTACTGTACTGTTTACAACTTGCTTTGTTTGATTATCACACAAAATTCTTGATAATTAATTCAGCTCATGAGGCCAATACACGAGAGTAATAAGAAGCTCCATTAAATTGTTAAATTAAGTATCTACTAAACTGCTTCCTTTCCTTTCCTTTTTTTCTTAGTTCATTTGTTCATTAGTCTGTTTATCCCCACTTCTCTCCCTCTCTTCACCCTCTCTTCCCTTCCTTCCTTCCTAATACAGGACTTTGGCTAAAACCTATTAATCCAGTGAAATAAGTGGGTCTGCATTTTTTACCCTTCCTTGCTTTTCCTCACTATATCCCCTCCTCCCTCTGTCCCTTCTTCCTTCCCATCCTTTCTTCCTTCCTCCTTCCCTTCTCCTTCCTACTTTCCTTCCTGCCTTCCTTCCTCACGTCCTCACTGCTGTCGTTTTTCTCCAACAACGATGTACTAAATAACCACTGAGCACCACGATCAGTGTCAGGCGGTGGGGGACAAACCTGAGCAACGATGGCACTAGTAGACAAACCACCCAATGTCTGCCTTTACACAGTGGCATTCTGGTTTAAAAGCATATTCCTCAAACAGGCGCATATTTACCTACTTAGAGTCACTGAGAGCTAACTTACATGCAATGAAGGCAAAAACAGTGATGCTGAAATGGTGAATGAATGAACGGTTTTTACGTCTTAAAGTCTGGATGAGGAAAATGTTCTAAGAAAGCGACATTTAAATTGAAACGCCAAGGAAGGAAAGGAGCCCCTGATGGACTCAGAACTCTCTGGTAACAGTCAGGAAACAACAGTTCAACGTATCCTAACATCAGCGGCATCGGAGAAGAACCCTCTCATACACACGCACACACACGTACACGCATTCACACACACATACACAGATGTGCACACACACCACTTATTCAACTGCACCAGTGTTGTATTGACTCTTCCTGTGGGTCAGAAAGCAGGTCCCTGTAAGCCACCAGGGCTCAGAATGCACTTCGGGACACAGAGGAGAGGGAGCCCCACCACGGGCGCAGGGCTCTGGGGGGTGCGGCTGCAGGGAACTGGTGGGTGTGGGGGTGCGTGCAGGGTGTGTCCAAAACACAAGAGAGACAGAGGAGGAAGCAGAGGATGCTGACCTGGCTTCTGACAGGATTGGCTTTGTCTGCCAGTGCGTGTGAGTGCGCCCGCTGGTGCGTGTCTGTGTATCTGCAAGCTCGCCAACCACACTTACCCACGGGTATCCAGTCCCGTGTGGCCACTGAGCCCTTGAAATGCGGCGATTCTGAAATGCCATGTGCTCTCAGCAGAAAATAGACAGCTGTTTGAAGACTGAGGATACAATAAAGAGTGTCGACCATCTCACCAATGTGTACTTATTGCATCATTTATAGTTTGAAATTATATTATTCTGGACCTACGGTGTGAATCAAGTATATCACTGAATTAGTTTCATCTGTTCATTAAACATTTTGCACTGTGCCCTCTCAACTCCTCAAAAAGTGGGAGTGCCCATGTGGCTCACCCTCCATCTCTGCCTCGCGGAGCCGCACTGCACCCTTTGCGGTGTCCTGACCCTTTGAGGTGTCCTGACGCTTGAGCACTAGAGAGGCCCCAATTTCCCGCCCCTGCGCAGCTGTGATGGCCCTCAGACCCTGGGATCTGCCGTCTCTCCTGTAAAATTCAGGTTTTTGTGAGGATGCAATCCAACACTGGTGAAGTAAACTAGGCCAGCGCCTGCAGTGGCATGTGTCAGCCCCTGAAATGCTCGGGCCATGGGCCCCCTGTAAGTGCTGGGCAGCCCCTGGCCTTCACCTGGTGGAGCACCGGGCTCAGTGTGGCTGCACCTGCAGCTGCCAACGGCTGTGCCGGAATGGCCACGTGGCTGGATTGCCTCCAGGTCCACGAGCCCCAGCGAGCTGTGTGGAGTTGAGCAAGTGATTCCATGTCTCCTCCTCTGGTTTTCTCATCTAACTGTGAGGATGACAACACCGCCCAGGTATTGTGAGGATTAAATCAAGTTCTGCGAGGGTTCACTTCAGAACCTGGTCTGCAGCAAACACGGAATAAATGTTGACGACGATGATGATAACAATGACAATGACAACAAGGTAAAAGGAACTGAGACGCCATCGCTTGTTCCTACTGCCTCTTGCTTACAAAGTGGCGCAGCCTCAGCTGGCAGGCTGCCGTGCTACTCATCACCGTGGCAGGTTCTGGGCAGAGATAGCCCTCTGCCATGAGCAGTGCTGCTAGTGTGGCTGCTGGGAAGTGACGGGGCATTTGCAGAAGGGGCTGGCACCCAGTGACAGCTCACACGTTAAGCATCACCCCACAGCTTGGAGTGCTGTCACCCCGTGGCAGTGCTTACCGGGACAGCTGAGTCCAGGTTAACTGAGATGTGAGAGGGAGTGTTCAGACCAGGTCCATGACCCTTCTCCACCTGCTCCGCATCCCTGCACCACGCAGGCGAACACACCCACTCCGGACAGCCACGCTGCTTGCTGCCCATAGTGGGCACTGTCTTTTCACGTCCACCTTCACCTTCCTGTCCCTGTAGCTGCAATTCTGACTCTGGCCCTCCCGTCTCTCTTTAGGCCAAGCCCGTACAATATCAGCAGCAGCTTCAATACCTCTGGTAGCTTCTTCCTATTGCCCAAGAATGGTGGAGAGAGTGGGAGCACCAAAGTAATGAAACTGAAGTAGCATTCTGATGAAAGTTTGACCAAGAGACTCGCCAGTATCTTGTAAGTCCTTGTGTGACCCAGTCTCCCTCCACCCACTTGCTAAGTGTCCAAAGGCAGTCACTGACACTCTCTGACTATGCCTGGTGTAGCACAGTGGCCTCCTTGCTATATCCCCAGAAATCCAAGTGCATTCCCATCTCAGGGCCTTGTCAGTTGGTTTCACTGCCTCAAACCCTTCTTCCCCAGATGTCCCCACACTTGGCTCCCTCCTCTCAGTCGGTCTCTGTCAATACTGTCTCATTAGTGAGGACTTCCCTGGCTCCCCTCTGTATGTTTGTGATGGCGGTCCCTGATGGTACATTATTTTATCTCTTTCTCTAGGGCAGTGATTTTCAGCTGGTGCTTTTAAAACACGTGGTGCCTAACTATTAGTCAGGTGCACTGGCCTCTTTTCCCTTAGAAGGTCAAGTAAAAAAGGGACAACAGCCAACACAACGATAGCAGTCTGGTGCAAATGAATCAAAATCACAATTATTTTTGGTCAGATCAAACAAATATGCATTTTGGTCTGCCGTGGAATTTTAGTAATTAGTTTATGTGTGCCAGGAGATGAAAAAGGTTGAAAATCGCTGCTCTGAGGAACTTACACATGTAAACATATTTACTTATCCCATTTTCTTCCACTAGAACATACCTTTTACAGTCAGTGACTTGGATTTTTTCAGTCACTGTATCTCCAGAGACAAGGTCAGTTTCATGAAATAAACACGTGGTATGTAAAGAAATAAAATGTGTGTGGGTTTGCCAGGGCTGCCCTGGCAAACACAGGGACTGGCTCCCCGCTTTCTCACCACATGGAGGCTGCAGGTCTGAGGTCAGGGTGTCAGTAGGGTCGACCTCTTACGAGGCCTCTGTCCTCGGCTTGCATAACCCTCTGCCCATGTCCTAATCTGCTCTTCTTAGAGAGACATCAGTGGAATTGGGCCAGGGCCCAGCCCAGTGAACTCAGTGAACCCTGCTCACCCCTGTCAAGGTCCTGTCTCCACGGACAGTCTCATCCTGTGGGCCCGGGTGTTAGGACCTCAGCACAGGAACTGGGGAGGGGCCGCAGCTCCGCCAAGACATTTCCCGTGTCCGAACCGCAATGCAAGTAAGGTAGTACCAGCAGCATGAATGTCTGAAATGTAAGACCAAACTCTCAGAACAGAAACCTCCCAGCCTGTCCAGAGAAATCCAACTTTCCCAATCCGCCACGTCTTCTCAGCCCAGGTGGCAGAGTCCCACCCAGGGTCTATGTGGGGTCTGGCTCCGTCGTCCACACCTGAAGCTGGAACTATTTCTGCATGAGGGATGGAGCCATCGACACCAACGCCCCTTACTCCCACTTCAAACTTCTCCACCACTCGGAATGAATTCCCTTAAGGCAGCAGATGAGGCCCTTCATCACCAGTCACTGCTGCTCCTCCAGGTCCTTCTTCTGCCATTCCGCGTTGCTCCCTGTTTCAGAGCTTCATCACTTCTCACCCGGGCCTTCACATGTACCTTCTCACTGGGCCCCTGGCCAGCAGTCACTCTTTTCTATGCAGCCAAGACAGTCTCTCAAAGACACAAGCAGCGTGTCCCTGCGTTAAAGACATTTGAACACTGCTTTGCCGTTAGAACAAAGTCCAGACACCTGAGTATGAGTAAGAGACTCTCTACTCCCTATGCCTCCGTCTGTCTTCAGCATCGCCTCCTGCCAGCCCCTGCTCAAAACGTGTGTTCCAGCAACTCTGAACCGCTCGCCTTTCCCCAGGACACAACACTGCACTTTGCACGTTCTGGATTTCACTGAAAACACCGATAGGTTCCAAAAATGCTAGGGTGTTCCCAAACCAAACCCTGGGAGTAATATTAGATTCCTGCATTTCTTCCCTAAACCCTTCCACACACACAGGTTTCCTGACATCTCTAGACTTCACCAAAATGTGGTTGTCAGAATTCTCTGTCCTCCCCGTGTTTTCTGCCCTCTCCTTAGCATAAGATCTCATTATTTGTTTTTATAACTTGTTGAAATGAGGGTAAAATCAGACCCCACCCATCCATTGTCGGTACCGCTGTCAGAGGAAACACATTATACATCTTTGCTGAGTTGGACCCCCCTTACCTGCGGATTGGCACACACTGCTTCTGTGCAGTCACGGGGCGAGTCCAGGTGGCGTCCACGCGTGTCCGGGCATGTGGGTGAACTGTGGGCTGGTTTGCTGTTTCCTCTTCACGTGACATTTGAGGAACCTCAAGAGAGGGAATTCCTGCTGAAGAAAAAACACAATGCACTTGACCTAAGGAGAAGGCAGGAGCCATCGAAAGGAGGGCTGACCCTGAGGTGAGAGCAGACCTGGCCCTCCTCTGCCTCCCCTCTTGTCTCACCCACACACATGACAAGTCACACATGTAACATGCACGCCATCCACGCGTGGCACCCCGGGTGCCTCTCCCTTCTCAGGCGTCACGCTCTTCTCCATCTCCAGTGTCATACGTGGGCTGTGTCCTCTGTATGTCCTCCTCTCCCCATCTTCAAACCCAACGTTGCCACTGAGATCTCAACATTCTGCTTAGCCATGAGAATTAATGTGTCCCCATTCTCCAGGGCAAGATGGATGGAGGGTCACAGGAGGAGGAAGAAACGTACATCGATTATCTGTCATATATCAAATTCATCGCCTACATTATTGTATTCAATTCTCGAAAGCATGCCATACAACTGTAATTCTTCCCCCCATTTTAAAAGTGATCGAGCTGGGAGTAAGAGGCCCCGTTG
Source organism: Trachops cirrhosus (assembly GCA_028533065.1). Classification (NCBI taxonomy): domain Eukaryota; kingdom Metazoa; phylum Chordata; class Mammalia; order Chiroptera; family Phyllostomidae; genus Trachops; species Trachops cirrhosus. Next base: position 121,400,595 of record CM052544.1, read on the forward strand.
TTAAGCCAGCTATTACTGCCGGCGGTGGGAGAACAGGAATGAAATGCGGTTTTTCACGACCAGAGCAGATGAGGCTCTCCTCGTGTCCTCCACCCAGCGGTGTGCTCGATGTGCGTGGCCCCTGCATTCATGGGACGCCATGTCATGGGCCCGATGGAGGCTCACTCAGCATCTATCCCCCTTGCCTACCAGAGCTCTGCTTTCACACCAGCACTCACTTCCACCTTTTCTGGGGGTGATGCCTCCAGAGTGTGAATTCTGATTGCTCTAAACCAATCAGTGCAAGATGTTTCCCTGCGATTTCTGTAACCTGGGAGAATGACTTAATCAGCCCCAGAAAACCGAAGGCTACATCCAACGGTCCGTGCCTGGAGAGTTTCTGTGCCGCCCCCTGGACACGAACAGGCGTGGGTGGAGACCAGTCCTGTGGTTTCCGGGAGCCCTGCTGGGACGACAGGGAGGCCAGAGTCAGATTCAGGAGGAGCCTGGAGCTCAGGGTAAAAGACGGGTGGGGAGAGAGAGAGAGACAACAGACAGACAGACATTGACTAAGATCAAAGGAAAACGAGTCTTGGTTACATCACGAGTCCACTCACTGGGCTGCTCCCAGAGGCTGCCCAATGCACCCTCTGGACTTCCAGTCACATGAGATAATAAACTCCTCCATGGTCCACACTCACTGAGTCTAAGATTCCTTCTGTTTGTTTGCGTCTGCAGCCACCGTGACTAATACAGCCAAATGGACTGACTTGTCTCTCCACCTCTCCATGGGCAGCCACCAGCACTCACCAGAGAGCCCGCCCAGTGCCCCCCAGCCCCTCCTCACGTCCCTCCCTGCACTTCACTTTCTCAGAGAGGTAGCTGCGGACGCTCAGCCTAGACGAGGGCACCTCATTCTACGTTCTTTTCACTCTGCATTTTTCTTTGTTGTGCTCATCCAATGTTCCCTGGTTTTCTGAGTGATTATGTACCGTGTGGGCCGTTCACTAGATGATGAGCTTCCTCGGGACAGGGCAACCCTGGTTATGCCCCAGCCTGTTTCTTCAGCCAAGTGTAGCTCTGGGCACGCAGAAATGTCATACGACGAGTGACGAGTGAGTAAACACATGGAGAGCCAGCCTGTGATAAATGTGTGCTGAGCTGAAAGCGAGACTCTGTGTGTGACGGGGACTCAGGAGTGACACTGCCAATTAACAGACACTGAGCACCTTGGGTGTCTCCTGTGACCTCATGGATTGGTTTGACTCTCGTGTCTTTGAAGGTAGTGACTGGACTTCATTTGAAATGTTGTATTTGCCAATTGCACTTTATTTCCTCGGCCTCGATTTCAGAGGCAGCAGCATGCCTTTCATTTACCCAGCTTACTCAGAGCCTGTTCAGTAGAATAATCAAGTCCCAGCATGTTCCACCCTTGTTGCTTGTCAAAGCCTCTTAGAGTCAAGGAATGTAAGTAATTGAGGCAGTGCACCTGGCAACA
>CM052544.1:121402171-121426375 GCA_028533065.1 Trachops cirrhosus
CAAGGGTGGCACTCTGGACATGTTCGTCTGGGTAGCCAGTACCGCAGGCCAAGTCTACAATCAACCCAGTTCCATATAACAGTGTCCCAGAGGCTTGCAACGGGCCAGACGCTCTGGTAGGAGTAATCAAAACCTCGAAAAGACACGTGCCCTGCTTGTGGCTGTCAATGAGGCCTCCTGAAGGTCACGATGCCTGAGGGCGGGGGTGGGAGTGACACAGAGGACAGTTCTGGGTACTCAAGAAATATTTGTGGAGTGAACCAACAAGTAAATTAGACAAGTGAAGGGGCAGAGACTCATGAATATTGAAGTCCTTTGTATAAAAATGAGTCATCTCTTAAGTTTTAATATATGTCATATTTAAAAGAAACATCAGTCTGTTGTCAAAAAGAGAGATGGTAAGTAATTAAAAATTTACTAGTTCTTGATATAATTAAAATGGAAGGTTGGACATAATTTTAAATATAGTCTACCTATCTTGTCAAAATCCTACGTACAGTACAGTTATTACCATCACTCAACCCTTCCACTTTCTATCTAAGGAAATTTCTCCTGGCTTTTGTCCAACCCAGATTCCTCTCGGACTCACTGTGGCTTTCATGTACTACCCCCCCCATATTCCTGGTTGATGTGGTTCTTCCAAGGGTAGCTTGACAATCTTTTTCATTATATAAATGTCATCTGTTCTGCTAACTTCTGAAATCTTGACTCTTTATTTTTCTTAGAGTATAATGAAAGACCTCTGTATCTAATAGGCAAACACAGAATATTCTTTAATAAAATGGAAGAAAAAGACCCCAAAGATTTGGTTACCTTTTTTCTAAGTCACGCCAGACAGGAAAGCAGATGTGGAGTCTGAAATTTAGTTTCTCTTAACTCAGTCATTAATTGCTATGTCTTTAGAACCAGTCATTTATGTATTTATTTTTGTGTCCTTTAGAACTCACTTTCTCATCTATAAAACGGGACAGACGCCACCATAGGCTGTTATGGAAATGGTGGGCGTGGCTGTGTTGCAATGAAACTTTATTTATAAAAACAGGTGGCGGGCAGGGTTCGGCTGGAAGGCCACATTCACAGACTGCTGCTCTAGACCATGACAGATGCTGGAGAGGCTGCAAAAATGTCAGAGATTTGTAGGGGGTAAAAGTTTTGGACAAAACCTCTCGTTTACTTTGAGTCCCTTAATTTCCCATCCCACTCTCCCCACAACCAAACACAGAGCCATGGATGATGGGGGGCAAGGGGGTTGAAGAGAATACTCAGCGAGGGGTCACTAGTGAGCCGGTGTCTGGCTTACCCCTGAGACATGTCAATGGAAAGAAACCAGCTGGGTCACAGCGCCAAGGGAGGACGAAGTGGCTGAACTGGGACCGATGTGTACTGGGAGTGTTTCTGAAGACAAAGGACATGCCACAGTCTCCTGTAGATCAATGGGAGTTGCATGTGACACAGTAGTCTTAGGTCTTACTTGAGGGGGTGGGAAGACTTGAGCAGAGGGAAGGCGGAGGCATACAACAGGGTGTCTCGAGGCTGAGAGAGGAGCCCTGACTGAGATGGAGATTCGCTGTCACACATTGAGGGACCAACGAAAGGGGAGCCCCACCCACAGAGAAGACGTAGCACACCTGAAGAATTCCTGGGTATTTCCTGAGAGGGGTGTGCTTAAACGCATCCCAGCCCCGAGGAGCACCTGTGTCAACGGCTCAGTCAAGGCAGACAGTTCCTACATCCCTGCATTTTTCTGCCTCTCCTTCTTCCCCAGGCCCCATTCCTGAGCCCCAGCAGGGGCTGAAATCCTAACTAGAAAGACGAGATGGGATTATAAGAGAGCCACGTGGAGAAAGTAAAGGCGAGCCCACCAGGAACCTCTCCCCAAGGACAGGCGGCCAGCTGGTGATAAGCCAGCTCCGGGGAAAGGGAAGCAGCTGCAACTCTGAGTGAAGTTTGAAGTTTTGATTATTTCGTGGAACAGAGATGAGTTATTTCTTGAACACCTCTCTGTTAATTACTTCTACATTATCAGAAGGAGTCTAAGACTAACCCTAAATATAATCTGGGCGCAGAGCACAACTAACCCCATAGAATATATGTCAAAGAGAGTAGGAGACAAAAACTAAAGTTACTCTCTGTATCACACAAGTATGCTTTTTCAGAAGCACACTATGCATACATGTTAGCGTCCTTATATCTGAGAATAGGCACCCTTGTCAAAGCCAGGCCAGTAACTCTATGTTGGGTCATATAGGTATTGAACTGTCATATACTGAAAAAAGCATTTCTTTGGAATAGAAATCGCCATTCCCTGAACATTATTATTATAAAAGCAGACTAACAAACACCTTGGGAATCTAAGTTTAAAGATACAGCCCGGCACCTCACCTTCAATACAGTAACTGTCCCTCCTCTGGACACGCAGAATCCAGAAATACGCATTACAGCACATGAACACCTTAGAATGGCAGCTTTATGTTATCAGAGAGTCATAGAAGACTTGTTTCTGAGAATAGAGTTTATTGGAAATATAACCTCAAGATGCCTTAGATTCTAAGATTAAAGCCTCTTAAGATCTTAGCATCATAGAAGCTTAGAAAAGTCTTAGATTTAAAGTACCTTAGAGTACTAAATAGGCTCTCGGAAATTTAGAATTGTAGCTTCTTAGAATCAAAACATATAAAACCTTTTAAATCTTATAATCTAGGGATCATAGAACTGTCAAGAGTCGGGACCCTGGCATGTTAAAAACCAGGATGATAGACTTTTTGAGTGATGCCATTGAACCTTGGTGGGGGCTTAGGTGTTTTCTGGTTTAACCTTTGCACCAAGCAGAGCTTCTTTTCTGAGGCCGTTTCTTACCTGCTGTTCTGGGCCGGATGCATCTTTGTTGGGGGCAGGAGGGAGTGCGGTCCGGTGCCTGACAGTGTGTTTAGCAGAACCTCTGGCCTTAACCCCACAGTCTGTGGCAGCACCACCTGGGTCGTGTCAATGAGATTGTCTTCAGCCGTCGGTGAGCGTCCCAGGCCCTGCTTTATGCCCCTCCACTAGGCGATCATCTCCAAGGAAGCAAACGGTCCTCTGAGGACTTCTCGGCATTTCAAATTGGGTGCGTAGTCTGTGCTGGGTCTGATCTCATGTGAACCTCACGATTATTACCTTTCTACTCTACAAGTGTGATGGGGAAGGGTTAGAGGAGCTCCTGGATGAGGGCCACACAGCCCGGGAAAGGGTTGGAAGCCATGAACTTGACTACAAATGGCTGTTTTCCTGAACGCTGAAGCTGACCTGCTTTAGTGTCAGCAGCTCTGGTAGAGAGCACTTCTCTTGTGGAACTGAATCCTCCGGCTCCTCCCAGTCTTAGTCATCATGTAATTGTCATGTGGTTATGGATTTTCTATTAAAAGTCAGCATAGTTACGAAGGCAGACTCCAGTCAGGCTCTCTGGAGTCCAGTCACAGACCCACAGCATATCCTCAATCTGACCTCGGGAAGTTACTCCTTCTATATGCCTCAGTTTCTTCGTCTGGTGTTTGGGTTCTTTACAGCTGTGTGCAAACTGTCCCAAAGCTTAGTGTCTTAAATCAACCTCCATTTGAATGTATTGAAGTTTGGGTGGGGCTTAGTGGAGCTACTCTTCTGTTTCCCCTGGCGTCAATGGAGCTTGCTGGACAGGGAGCTCGCTGGACGGAGCTCGGCGAGCAGGCAGGCTGGGCCAGATGATTTGGGAAGGGCTTTCTCAGGCATCTGGCACCTCAGCGGGGTGAGCGGGAGGCTGGGTTCATCTGCAACCGCTGACCGAAAGGAGAGCAGAGATTCCCCAACATGGTTGTCTCCGGGAGGTTCCGCACAGTGGACTGGGCTCCCAGAGCATGCTTTCCAACAATCCCCACGGACACTGCGTGGCCTTTGATGACCAAGCTTCTGGAGTCACTGAGTCACATTTCTGTTATTCTCCTCTGGCCAATGCAGCTATGGCCCACCCAGATTTAAGGAAAGAAGACACGGCCCCCACCCTTGCTATGGGCGCCATGTCTAAAAACTCAAGTCATGTTTTAAAGCTACCGAACCTATAGAAAGAGACAATAACCATTCTTACCTCCTTGGTTGTGAGTCACCCTTGTAAAATGCTTAGCATGTCGCCAGTCATGTACGATGTGAGCTCCTTTAGTTTACAGCTGGACTCTAGTTTACAGGAACATCTTTGTGTTTGCAAACTCCCAGATCCTCCCCTCCTTCCCCGAGCAGGGGAGGCCTCGAGGGCTAAGTGGAAGCTGGGCGCTTGAGGACACGAGTTAATTCAGACCCGGCTCCCAGGAGAGGGGCTGTGAGATAAAAACGTTTCCACTTTAGAGGCTGAAAGAACTGCTTCCGTAAGTGAGCAGGGCAGTGGGGCTGGCGCGGATTTATTCGCGTCTGTATTGGAAGTGACGGCACGTGTGTGCTCCCTTCTGCAGCGACGGGGCTGGGCACGGGCACTGATGTGCCGAGGAGGCGAAATAATACATCATTAGCAACTGCGAGCTGCTCCGTGCCTGGAGCTGTGCGGGGGGAGGCTCCCCCAAGCAATTCAGACTCAATTACTCTGCTCACGGGGTGTTTGAAATGGAAACAAATGAGGAAGGCGATGGCAGAGGCAGGTGGCATTCATCAGGGCCTCTGAATGCGTTTTGTCCTGGGCCACTGGTTAGATTTTGTTAAATGAAAACAGGAGTAAAAATAATAAGAGTAACTCCTCACACTGGTAGAGCACTTCAGAGTTAGCAAAGGGGACTGCTGTCTGTCATCCTCTTGAATTGTCCTGTGAGGCCCAGATGGTTAACTCAGTGTCACCAACGAGGTGACAACTTTAGACACATCAGTGGCCTTGCCCAGCATGACAGGCTCCCACTATGATGCCCAAGCCCAGTCCCCTGGGCCCCTGATGGGCCGATTCCCACTGTTCTGATGTGTCTACTCTGGGCGAGGCATTCCTCTTGCTGCAGACTCTGTTCCTGGTCCCTCTTTCCTGCCAGTGTCCCGAGGCCAGGGTCTGGGTGGGGCTGTCCCCTGCGGCACTCTGGCCTGTGGAGCTCTGGAGCCGGTGGCACCTACTGCAGTGCCTGTGTCCTCTGCTAGGGCTGCAGTAACAGAGTACCACAGACAGGGAAATTTATCTTCTCAGAGTCTGGAGGCTGGATGTGCAAGGTCAAGGTGTCAGCAGGGTTGGTTTCTTCTGAAGCCTCTCTCCTTGGGTTATGGATACCCGCCTCCCTGTGTCTTCACATGGCCTCTCCTCTGTGTGTGTCTGTGTCCCAATCACCTCTCGGAAGGACACCAGTCACATCGGACTACGGCCCACCCTGACGAGCTCATTTTACCTTCATTGCCTCTTGAAAGGCTCTATCTCCAAACAGAGTCACACTCTGAGGTACCAGGTGTTAGGATGTCCACATACACGATTTTGGGAGGCAAAATTCAGCCTACAGCAGTGACCTTCGGCGTGGCCTTGCCCGCCTGGCCCACCACCTGTGTGAGCACATCCATTCACGGATTAGGAGTGGGTCCCCATGGCCTCATCTCTGTGCTCGTCGGACCCTCCGAGGACGGCGGGTGTGATGCCTGCATTAGCCCGACTCCCCCGAACTCACTGTGTGAAAGACGGGCAGCTCTTCTGCTCCAGGCTGTGGCCCACCCTCGGTGGCCGCCCAATGAAAGGGAGATACTGGACAAGATCCCAGTGATCGTGGGAGCCAGGCTTTGACCCCAGCTCTCCTGATCACAAACGCAGGGCTACTCAGGCTGTTCTCAGTGTGCCACGAGTGAACTCAAAGGCACTGACTCCGGCCTATACCCATCACAGCGAGAAACTTATTCCAGCACCTCCTGAGGCCACGAATGACTGGGTAATAAAATATTCTTGCTCATTTGTAAATTATGCACCTATGCAAATGCTTAGAATCACAAAATTGGTTAAAAGCAAATTACGGTTCAAGGGCAAGTGGCCCCACACTGTGAGCCTGCACAAGAAGAGAGACTGAGGATCAGGCTGACCGTGTTCAGGGTCAGTTTACAAGTCAGACAGTGGGCCCGTGAGAGAGCTTCACTGCCCCGTCACGCACCGGCACGGAGAGCACGCGAGTCCACAGCACCCCCTCTCCCCGTTACCGGCCGGCAAGCCGAGCGTGGAGCGAGGGCTGATCAGGAAATTTCTTCCAAGCAGACCTGGGCTGCGGAAGAGGTAAGCGATGGAGATTTATCTTAACGCCTGTATCGGTGCCCTGAGAGCCCGGTTTGCAGAACGGACGCGTGACACTGGGAGCTGACACTGGGATCTGACCGAGGGTCGCTGAACCGCTGAACCGCTGAACCGAGTGGGACGGCGACCTCTCCGAAGGCGGTGGTTGAGGGCATGGCTCTGCCATCCTGGAGCTGTAGGAACCATGGTTTTTGCACGTGGGCTCCCTCAGCGGGGGGCTCATGCAGAGAGGGAGTCTAGAAAGTGCGGGGCATGGACGGGGATTTTGGATTACCAACATCCTGCACTGCTTACAGGGCATGGGGCAAAGTTATGTGAACTCTGAGCCCGTCTTTTCAAATACAGGTCATAGCAATCGCTACTTCATTTTACAGATCAGGCCCAGGAGGCCCCCAGAGCTTGTCCAACAACTCTACAGAGCCTTAAATGACTCTGCTTCGTAGTGAAATTAGACAATAACAATTAGTAATGCCATAAGCTACACGGCCTTAGGCAATTTATTGAACTCTTCTGGCCTCAGTGTTCTCATCAATGTAATGGGTGACATTGACAGAATTGGCCACAGTGGTTTGTCACGCGTGAGGACAAGTGCCATAACTGGGAAGCAATTAGCACAGTGCTCGGACCAAGGCAGTTCATTCTCTCCCTCTCCCCTCTCCCCGCTCCACCCCGACTTCGAAAATACCCTGTGGCCGCCTTCTCTGTGCTAGGCCTGTGCTCGGGGGCACTCTGTTGTGGAGAGAACCCATGAGCTTCCATCCTCATAAATGACGCGCCCCAGTAAGGAAACAAATGATACAAACACACATTGTTATAACATCACAAGACAGAAAACAACAGAAAGATATAAATTGGGGGAAGAAGGGGGTCAAGAAAAGCCTTTTGAGAAAATGTCATCTTCAGAGCAAACCTAAATTCAGGAAATACCATAAGAAATCTAAATGTCAAAAGAAACCTAAGTTCAGGTAAGGAGACAGGGAGGAGGGCCCCAGGCAGAAGAAACAGCTTGTGCTAGAACATGAGAAGCTAAGCACAGCCAGCCGGGAAACCTAAGAGACGGCCCCAGGACCCTCCCTCGGCCCCCAGCACATGACCAGGAGGTGCTTATGGAGAGGTTTCCTCCGGTGACAAAGGGAGGGGAGGCCACAGGCAATGATGACAAACAGGCCGTATTTCCTTCCCGAGCCTGGCCACCAAACACAGCATCATTCTCTGCCTCGTTTTGGCCCAGGGCCCTGAGGAAAGCTCGCCTATAACTTTAACTAGAGCAGAATAGATGTTGTTTCCGAAGCCGCAAATGGAGTCCCTTGATTTAAAACTTGGAGCAGTACCTTGAAAATAAACCCTAGAGTAACAAAAGGTTGTAACTTTTCGAAAAGGCACAGGCTCAGGCAGCCCGAAAAACTCATTAGTTATAACAATTGGGCAAAGTAAAGAAAAGCTCCTACTCTAATGAGTCCGGTCCTTTAGGCAGAGACAAGGGAGCCCCAAATTTGACCACTGCACAGGCCCCTGGGAACCAAAGCTTACTGGGGGACGTTATGGGAAATGTTAAGTTCCCCTGTAAGAATCTACAGCTGGACCTGCTCTTGCAAGGCGTGTGACTTTTTAAAAAAATCTCTTTACTTCTGAGGAAAACAGAAACAATTAATATCCTGTGACTGCGGGCTATTTTTCTTACATAAGTCACATTCAGATATGAGGCCACTGCCTGGAAGATGAAGTGCACACTTTGCAATAAGGGGAGATAACAGCTAAGGTTTGCGACACCCTATGAGCGTATCCTTCCTACGCCAGAAATCAGATTCGCCCGTTTCGAAGAGAGGGCCTAGAGGAATCTGTCTCTTGGCACTCAGCAAGGCAGAAGAAAATGTGAATGGGGGTTTCCATGGCGCACTGTTCTGCTCCATGTGGGGCAACAAAGACATCAGAATGCTTCCCCTTTGGTAAGCACTTGCTCATTTGAACCCGTGCAGTCTGGCTGAGGGTTACAGGCAAACTGAAAAATTCACCTGCTTGGACATGTCAATTAAGCCAGGCCAGGACCTACCGTTTGCTCCCATGTTTGAAATGGCTTCCTACTTCCCAGAGAGAGAAACTGAATGCGGGACATACCGAGCACCACTCGGCACAGTGGCACAGTGTGGAAACAGCAGTCGGCGTCGGCTGCTTCCCACATCCTGGCATCCCTGGCCCTCTCTCACTGCATTTAACGATAGCCAGGACCTATTGTTAAGGGGAGGAGGTCATCTCCACTTCTGGGAAGGGTCTCTAGGCCACAGCCCTTGCATCCAGGGGGTTGGCAGGGGCCTGCAGAATTGCGTGAATTCGTCCCCAGTGTCCGGGGCAGGCATCTGTCCTCAGCGAAGTCCTACAAGGGAAGGATGACTCAGGAGGGTGTGAATAGCACACACAGCACCTGTTTGGAAAAGCCACCACAGGCATGTCCCCAGGCTTTGTCGTCCATGCACACACGCCAGGCGGGGCATCCCCAGCAGTCACTCTTCTGTGCACGGCCTCAGTCCATTCCATTCAGAAGAGACAAGGCCCCTGTGTCCGGGGTGCTCCTGGCCGTCCCTTTATGTTCCTTCCAGATGAAATGGAGGGGCAGCCAACTTGTGGCCTGAATAATTGAAGAGTGGTGGGCAGCTCCTGACTTGGAAAACCTCCCTTTAAAGAGGATTCTTTAGGGTGGATAATAGGGACTTTCACGGCCCCCTCATCCCTGTCCTCCCACTGACCTGGGAACATTCAGCAGGTCCCTGACCAATCAGAGTCAGCCTTTTTTTTTGACACGATGATGAAATGGTGATTGCTCTATTACTGAAAAGCAGGTGACTTCACATATCTATGATGATCCTTCATAGAATACACTCCTTCAGCTACATACCCAAGACCACTGTCTAAGTTTTCTCCGTGTGTGAGATGTATGGGGACACTAGCTTTTCAGAGACAGAAAAGTCAAGCCGAAATAATAGTAACTTACACCTTTGCAGAAATTACAGTTCACATCACGATTTCACATTTTTTTTAACTGTCTCACCAATCCTGGGTAAGGCAAACAGGACTATTGTCCTGTTTTCACAGCTCCACCTCAGAGAGGTTAACATGTAACTGGAAGGTCACACAGTCAATTGGCAGTGAAACGAGAACAGAAGGAATGCCCTCTGGTCCCAAACTCTGTGATTCTCCCACGACTGCCTGATAATAATGAAACTTGCACGATGCTGCTTGTTGTCACTGCTGCTTTCCTTTGCCATCGCGGGGAAAGGCTGGCGGGTTAGACAGCGCTACTTAGAGGCAATTTATATGCCAGTTATGCTGCAGAGACTTGACATTAAGAGTTCTTAGATTTAAGTTCCAAATTCTATCATTTCTTAGCTATCAAAACTTGAGCAATTAAAAAATGGTTACTAATTCTCATTTACCTTAGCAATAAAATGAGGATAATCAGAGTACGTATCTCATAGCATCACTGTAAATAAAAGGAAATAAAAATACACAACAGACACACAGAAATCTTTAGTAGAAGGTGACAGTGGCAATGGTGTTGATGTCAGTGATGGTGATAGTGGATGGAAGTGGTGGTGGTGGTGGTGGGAGTGGGGATGGCTGTGATGGTGGTGATGATGGTGATGGTGGAGGTCACTGTGGTGGCTATGGTGGTGACGGTGGTGGTGATGGTGGTGGCTATGGTGGTGATGGTGGTGGTGATGGTGGTGATGATAGCGATGGTGGAGGTGGCTGTGGTGGTGATGGTGGTGATGTTGGTGATGGTGGTGGTGGTGGTGGGAGTGGAGATGGTTGTGATAGTGGTGATGATGACAGTGATAGTGGTAATGATGGTGATGGTGGAGGTGGTGGGTGTGGTGATGACAGAGTAAGAACATTAGTGGCAGAAACAATAATTGATATTTTACAGGTGTAGAAACTGATATATCAAGAGAAGACCTGACTAATAGTACAGAATTTCAAGGTTAGCAAAGTACTGTGACCCCCACCCCTGCATGATTCTTCCTGCTTTGGAAACCAGGACCTCTACAAAGATGGAGCCTGGAATTATGGGTTCAGGAAGAACAAATTTTCCAATTCTCATTGGGCCATTACCCTTGTGAAGGGCTATTCTTTTTATTTTGTTCTTGGCATCAGAGGGAGGAGGTAATTTCATGGGTTTGCACTTGGTCTTTCCACTATAATAGCTCTTGGGTGGACAACCAATGTGAGGATTTGCCAACTGATATGTGCACACTGGTAAGTTTCTGAGAACCCAGGAATGCACTGCTGGGTGGGTCTGTGGTCCCGGTGGACTCGCCAGGGCAGAGGTGTCGTTCACCAAACACCCCGGTTCCTCCCTGAGACACCTCCTCTTGTGGGATGCATTTCCCTCCCCATCCTGCTGGTGTCCTGATGGACATGAGAGGTGCCTTGGCCAGTGCAGTGCCCGCAGCAACGATACACGCCCTTTTCGTGCACATGTCTCCCCTCCCGGCCACAGCAGCAGCCGTGTTTCAGGTAGACGCTTGCCAGCTTTGTTCTGCATGGAGAGAACTCCATGGGGCAGAGCTGAGGCTGAATTCTAATGTACAGGTGGCATGACTGAGAAGTGAGGCTTTGCTTACTCTGAAGATGTTTGTGCAATATCATGCAGCCTGACAGGTACCTCCTGCTGGAGAATAAGCTGCTTAGGGTGCAGACCACATTTTCATTATTATTAAATCCCTATTACCTACCATAGTGTCCAGAATATATAGGTACTAAATTATCACATTTTTGAATGACAACTAAAAGTAACATATCTATTAATATTGCTTAGATTTCAAACCCACAGATATGTCAGAATTTTGAAAGATCACTAAGCTTTATCTTCCAAATATTTACAAATAATGGTTATTAATACAAGGTCTTGCACACAACAGACATTAATACACACTTGCTGATTTCCTACAGCAAGCGATGCCTCAACCTTCCCGCCTCCCATCGCATGTTACCACATCACAATCGACTCTGAATTCCTGAGAGTCCTGTATTTGTATTATTTCCCCCAAACCTCAATCATCCTGATCACGGTTGTCACAACTCTACACCCGCACACTTACTATACACTTCATAAATGACTGACTGAATAATTATAAGGAATATATTTCTGATAGGTTTATCTTAAGTTGACAGGCATGAAGTAACTGAGAGAGAGAGAGAGATTTCTGTCTCAAATAGTCCCCATATACTCTCCTTGAGAGCTGGGCAGTAATGAGATATTCCTGCTACAGTCAGTCAGTTCACGGTACTGTTCGGCTGACTCTGGTTTTATTCATTAAAGATACCATGCAGAAGATAGAAAACTATGAGTACAGAATTATGTTGCTACTCTGTGTGTGTAGGTATGTGTGTGTTTCTACTTAATTGATAAGCGCTCCCTACAACGAGGAATTGCGACTGGTGTAATTTTGATGAATATCTGCTAAATTTAATTATATGAAACCCAAGTTGAGAGTGAATTTACTCACATTTATAAAATTTGTGGGGTCCATATGGGTGAACAGATTGCTTTACTCACAGGTTTTCCCATGTGGGGGTTATAGCAAGAGATAAATATCCCTACCTCTCTGTCCTTGGTGACAGAAAGCACCAGCTCGCAGCAGTCGGGGCCTGCGGTGATTTGGAGCTGGCCCTGTGCGCATCACTCACTGCGACGTACCTGGGGCTGGGCAGTTGGAACTGCCTCCGACCTATCTCCTTGCCTCCTGCCTCCCTAGTTTCATCCTTCCTCACTGTATTGCCAGATTCAGCGTCCCCAATCCCCATTGTTACTGGGTCATTTCTGGCCATCAGTGGCTGTACTCTGTTGACAGGATAAAATGCAAGCACCTCAGACTGCTATTCGGGGCTTTGTGACAATCTTGCTTCAACTCCTTCCCAGGCTTCAGCCCCGCCTCTCGCCTACCTGGATTCCAAGCTACAGCTGCAGTGTATCGCTCAGTGTCTCCTTCTGCTCCTTGCACTGTCCTGCCCCCTGTTCCTGCTCACACCGTTACTCTGTATAGAGAAATAAAATAATAATAATAAAAAAAGAAGTACAAATTGGTAGGTACAGAATTGATGGGGGATGTTAAGAACAGTATAGGAAATGATGTAGTCAAATAACTTATATGCATCACCCATGGACACGAACTAACGGGGAGGTTTGCTGCAGAAAATGGGGTATACTGGGTGCAGGGGGGCAAAGGGGGGAAATTGGGACAACTGTAATAGCATAATCAATAAAATATATTTTAAAAAAAAGAGAGGGAACAAGTTCCATCCCCTTCGCAGTCCTTTCACCGATAAATATTTACTGAATATTGAGCTGTTGGCCCGGCCCCATTCCGTCCAGCAAGGACACAGCAAGAATCAGACAGCCTAAGTCCCTGTTCTCTTGAAGCTTATGAAGAAATCTAATTTTTTTTAAACACTTGCAATTCTCTGCACAAGGTTGCCTCCTGTAGTTGATTATGCAGCTAGACGGCTTCCTTCTTTCTACTGAAATGTTTGGCACTCACGACATCACTTAATTGTATGTTTGTTATCTCAGCATAAGTTCCTAGAAAGGAAAATCACAAATGTGGCTCCTGGAACATGGAACGTCCCAGAAATACTTGTTGCTGTTACAAGAATTATGACCACATTGAATCCATGCCAGGCAGCACCCTCTGCATATCAACTACGGCTACCGTTGCACGGAGCACGCGTACACCCTCTCACCTCCCCGACTCGCTGGTCTGTCTCCTACCGCCTTCCAGCCTTCTTAGTGAGAACGGGGACAGGCAGTGTGGGTTTGTTGGAGGAGGGGAGCGTGCCTCTCTCAGTAGCCCTCGGTTCTTCTCTTTAATCATAGAGTCCACCTCTAACCAGACAGCACCCTCAGAGGCACTGTGCTCCTCACACGGACTGCAGACTGACCCTGCTTTTACTGGTTTAGGGGGTCACATCAGATCACACAGGCTGATTCTCCTTTGAAAAACAATTTGCTGCAAAGTTGTTAGGGCCAAATTGGGGTGCAAACTCAGGTCTCTCTCACCCCACAGCCCACCCACGTTCCCCATCCCACTCCCTGCGGGAATAGTGGCAGGGACACACAGGTGTCTAGGCCGTAGCAGCTCCACCCACCTTGCCCACACCCCCTAAGCTTGACCTCAGAGTTCTGGAGATTGACTCCCTGTGTCGGTGGGCATTTTATCTGGCCCCCAAAGCAGTGACAAGCTGTGGATGCTACAGAGTTAACGACCTCGAGATCTGTCAGACAGGGAGTTGCTACACACACACCCAGCTCCTCACTTGGTACCGCCCTGCACTGCGGCCCTCATTTCGTCATTTAAGGGGCTCTGGTCTCCCCTGGGGCAGCTCGCTCCACAAGGCACCCTGTGTGGACTGCCTCCCCTCCATACCTCCCACCACTTGCCCTCAAGTTCCCATCTCGGGTCTGTTTCTGGGAAAACCCAAACCAACTCTCTCCTGCTGACACCATGCCCCTACGCCCCCAGTCATTGGATGGACCGAAGGCATGTGGCCTGTAGGCTGTCGGCCAGTGTGCACTGCATGTGAGGTTCCTTCCCGCCCGTGGGCACGGTTTGGGGACTGTTTGCTTCCTTCTCTCGGAGCCCATCATGTGGGGCTGGCTGTACCCTAAGGAGCCCCAGGGACACAGCTTCTCTGGCCTCCTCCTCCTGTGTCTCTCCCTGTGTCACCCCCAGGGTGAGGGCTGCTTTTCCCAATTCTGATCTCTCTAAGGACTGTTTGCTGGCCTGGCCCCATGACCCGCTGATGAGGAGCCCTAAGCCTGTCCCTAGTCCCTCCTAGGCCTTTGCTGGGGAAGCTGAGCCTGTTTCTGGTTCTCCAAGTACCTCCTCGGTCAGACATAAAGGATCTGTGAGGAGACCAAATGGTCATTTCTAAACCCTGCCTTCAGTCTGAAATCGAAGGATCTCGTCTCTGACTGAAGAGTTTGCTGTGGCTCTAGCCTGCCATTTCTGTTTTACAGTGTCTCCTCTGGCCCCTTCTCCGCCCAGGGTCACGGGCCTCACTGTGGCTGACACTCACTGTCCTGTTCCGAGGGGCAGTCTGGCAGGCGGTACGGACCTGAACTCGGGTCCTATCAACGCCCTTCCCAGCTCTTCACCCTGGAGCGAGCAGCGCAGACTTTCTGATCCCCATGCGCTTCACCTAGAAACAGAGGTAGAACCCACACGCCAAAGGGGTTCTAAGAAAAAGGGATGTATTGTGCATGTTTCTCTTCATACCTAGGGAGCAATCAGTACCAGGGACCTGCTATTTGGTACCATGTCTGATATTTGGGAATATCAATCTTGAATTTTGTTTTATTTCTAAGCCTTCCCAGTAAGTCAGAGAGACTTGACGACGTTCTCCTTGACAATAAGAATTCAGAAATGAGATCGACATTTGCGGGAGACAGAGGCCCTCGGCCGGAGTGGCCTTGGGATGATTTCAGAGGTCAGCGGGACAGTCACGGTCACCTCTGACACAGCTGCGCGGTGAGTAATGGCTGGCTGAGGACGTCTGGCTGAGAGGCCACGACAGAAATTATGGAGTTGTCAGTGGCAGGGGTTTGGGTTACGTCTCTGCGTGGGTCATTGTTTATTGTGCCAACCTTGGGCGACCTTCAGATCCTCTCGGTCTGAAGCATCCATCATCTGACATCACCGGACACCACTCCGGGCTACGAGAGGGCGTGCCAGTGTCCTCGCCCTCTCCTGGACATCGACACGCGTCACCATTCTTGCTCTCCTAGCAAACGTTTTGGATTTTGTACCCTGTCATTTGATAGTTCATTTTTTATTATAAGTCTTGCCGAAGAATACAATCTTGCTTTAAAGATATATGAGCGATGAATTTGAAAACCAACGCCTGCTTTGAATGTCTTCACCACCCCCCACTGTAGTAACCCAACAAAGATGCCTCCACTGAGGTTTGGCTTCCTCAGCTATGGTCCCTGCTGCACCCACGGTGAGGGTGGCTGTGAGTGATGAGGGACGAGCCCTGCGTGGAGTACAGTTATAGTAATGGAAAGGCTGAACGGAGAATGATCAGGAGAAAGATAAATAGGACAGACTGTGGATTCTTCCTTCTCAGTGATCTTGTAACACTAGGCTAACACCCACCAGAGAGGAAGGTGGTTTATTTAATGTTTAGATTTGTTTTGCACTAATTCCAAATGTTTTCATTCCTATGTGTCCACAGAGACTGGATTTATGCAGAGAAGCGCAGGTACAAAACCTCTCTGTATCTCATTTGCTCCAGATTCAGTATTTGCTCCTACGTGAAAATAGGTTGCCCTCACAGGCTGTCTGAAAGAAAAGCAAAGAAAGACATCACTGCATGGTCCCCCTGAAACTAGTGACACTCTCCCAACCAGACAGCAATAAATACAGTTAAATGGGCAGAGACTCTCATTATAGTCACCAGCGCTTGGTTATAACTGGAATGTGAAAACTACGCTTTAGCTAAGATGCCAAGGAATAATGCCAAAGCATCTGGGATTTAGGACCAAGAACTTAAGGTCAATGTGTCCAGGAACCTAAGGAAGAGGATCCTTAAAGAGTAAAAGGGGCTGGGTCTGCGATTGTTAGGCCCGTGTTTCTGGAGGAGCACTCTTCAAAATGTGGTCTGGGAGATACCGGAGCTTTAGACAGACCGCCCACATGCTGCGTAAGAAACGCAGATGTTAAGACCTCAGGAATCCTCTGGGTCCTGAGAGTCCTCTGGATGCAGGTGTTTAAAACGTCCCCAGAAGCTCAGGGAGTTCGTTCTGAAGATCATGCTTTGCAGAACCCGACTTCAGAAATGTTGTTCCTGGTAAGCACACTTGCCAGTGCAATTAGAACTTTTAAAATGTCCGAGGAACTTGAGATATCACCTGAGCTGCGTGCAGAATCTCTGACCTGCCTGTCGGTGCCGCCCTTGCTCTAGCCCCGTCTGGGTGACTGGTGAGCGAAGGTGTTTCTTTGGGCCCCAGACGTGCAGCTGTGACTTCTGCTCATTCATGGAGAAACAGCGGCCCCACAGCCGTTCTCACCTCACAGTTACGGGTTCCTTCTCGGAGTCGGCGTTTCCAGCCCGGAAGGAAGCAGAGGAGAAATGCAGAGGATACATTTCTCCTTCGTCCTGAGGACAGTGGAATGCGGCTGTGTGATGACGACGGAGGAGATGTGACACAGACTCCTATCTCTGGGCTCAGGATGCTGCCCTTCCTCTTTCCAGGACTTCCCATGCCACAGTCCGCTGCGCTGTCCGCTACTTTCATGGGGTACAGATGTCAGGCCCGACGTGGCCCCCACGTCCACTCGCACCTCTGCTGCCCTGACTGCCAGGGCAGCACTCGGCCCCCACAACCAAACCAGCCCTTGCACAGAATTCGCTCTTCACGTTTACTGTAGATTTCAGGGAGCTTCCCAGCGCCCAAGGCCTCCGCTTCCCAGGCCCCGTGGAGCTCTGCCTGCGTGGACAACCCCGCTCCCTTTCTGCCCAGGGTCTGTGGGCGGGCTTTGCCCCTTTTTGCCTTCTGCTTCCTTCATCCAACTCATGGCTTTTCACACAAGGTGTAGTATTCAAATTTTAAAAAGTTAGACAAAAAAGTTAAGAAAATAAGACACAACATCAAAAGACTTAAAGGAAATAAAAAGAAACAGACCCAGAGATAGCTCAGATTAGACTCATCAAAGAATATAAAATAACTACAAAAATAACTGTTAAAAATTTAAAAGGTGGAACACATTTTAACAGGTGGACAGAGAATTTAACCAGAAAGACATAAACTATAAATTTAAAAAAGCCCAACTGGACGGTCAGCTACGAAGCATGTGATACCTGTGATAGCAGATTACTTTGGTGGACTTCTTAGCATACCGGATAGAGCAACACAAATAATCTGTGAATGTGAGGACAAGTTAATACAGATTATCCGAACAGAGACAAAAAGAAAAAGTAAAAAGAAGCAGGGCATAACATTCCAGATCCCTGGGGAAATATAAAACTTCCCAATGTCCGTGTAACTGCAGCCCCAGAAGGAGTTGACAGAGAGGATGGGTCAAGAGAAAACAAAGGAGGTACAATGGTCAACAGTCTTCAGAAATGACAGAGAATATCCCACAGGTCCAAGTGGCTCAGAGAAGCCCAATAAAGATAAACCAAAAGAAAAGCACACCCACGCACATCAGGGCAAAGGGTGAAGGGTGAAGAAAAGCAGGACAGCTGAGCAGCACGCAGAGAGAAAAGAGAAACTTTTCCCTGTGTATAAGGAGACACGCAGACAAAGTACATAAAAATTAAGTTAGGATGTAGAAAATTGTTTCAACACTACTAATCCACTTGACCTATGACATTTATAGAATGTTACTTCCAACAAGCACGGGATACGTGTTATTCTCAAGTGCACACAGAAATTCACCAAGTTTGAGCACATAGGAACAGAAAGCGCACATCAAGTAGGTAGTTTTAAACCAAATCCTGCCAGTCATTAAACAGAAATGGTATGAACACCTACATTAAGAAGGAGAGAGGGGTAAGTAAAAGTTTTAAATCAAGATGCATGTATTTGCTGTCCCTAAGAAATATTCTTTAAATACAAAGACCTGGGTTAAAGTAAAATAATGGAAATAATTACCACTGATCATAAATAATGAGTGGTTATGTCAACATCAGACACAGTAACTTGAGAAGCCAACTGAAAGGGTGAGGGGCATTCCGTAATGGTAAAGGGATCCATCAGTCAGGAATAAGTAACGATGGTAAATGCGTTTATATCTAATCACAGAGCTGAAAACTTACGCAGAAAAGGTGACAGGACTGAAAGGTCAAGTACACCATCCTGTCACAGTTGTAAACTGTCAGGAGCTGACGGTAGGAGAGGAGCCTCCTCCTCAGAGAGAAGGTCAAGAAGAATGATGCTCTGGTTCAGCTCTGCGCCACCGATAATTGTTACAACACTTCGGGCCCAATCACAGGTAAATGCACACCCTTCTCAAGTGAACATGGAATTTTCACCAAGGCAGGCCAAATACAGACAATCAAGTAAATCTCAAGACATGTAAAATAATGGAAATAACACAGGAAGTTTTCTAGTCACACACAAGGTGTGGCAAAAGTGGGTTGACAGCTGTTAGTATGGAAAAGGAAACAATAATTAATAAATAATAAAACAAGAATAAACTATTTCACGTACGCACAACTGTAAACCTACTTTCCCCCACCCTGCATAATTAAATTAGAAGCCAATATATTTTTTAAAAAACCTGAAAAGTCTCTGAACAACTGTAATTTAAGCAATATACTTTCAATTAAATCAAAAAAGCAATTCATAGTTTTAAATTGATATATCAGAAATGAAGAAACGTCTAAGATCCATTATTAAAGCTTCCACCTGAAGAATCTAGGAAAATAATAAATTAAACCAAAGTAGTGTAACATTACGTAGCAGTTAGGAAGACCCGATGAGCTTTGATTATAAAAGGCATAAATGTAGGACACAAGACGCAGGAATCACAAGGACCAAAGAAGTCGAAAAAGGCGAGTAACTCAAAGTAAACAATTATCAGTAAGTGACCAAGCACAGGACTGTATGGAATAGCATTACCTGTGGACCTGGAAGGTGAACAAAGATCGATTCTTCTGAGTCCCAAGTTTGTGCCTGGAAGGTTGATGTGGTGCTTTGCCCAGGTTACAGTATTTCATATCACCATTTTTCAAATTACAGCTATCACAGCTGATACTTAAGGGGGTTAAATTTTTTTTTAAAGTTTACCTTGCTGGTAAATATTAGAAGCATCACCCAACTCACATCTATTCTGAGTCTGTTCTCTTTCCTAAGTTATCAGCGATCTGAAAGCACCTCTCCCGTTAAGCAGGAATGCAAACGTGTCAGCATCCACTGTCATCTCTCATTCATTTATTTCTCAACAAGCCTTCCTGCACGCAGGGAGGTGACATGGCAAAGCGAGTGAGTGGCGAAGCTTTGAAACCAGAAAACACTTTTTGAATCCTGACAGGCGTGGACAAAAACATCTTAATTCAAATAACACACACACCTTCGACTTCATCTCTGATTTTCTCTTTAAAATATACTTCTAGAAAATGATTTATTGAATTAAAATAAGTAAATGTTTTTAAAGCTTCTACTCAAAGTGTTATTTTATTTCAATAACAACCATAAACTTGTTGCCAACTATAAAGTAATTAATGAACCATATACATATTTAAAATTATTAAGACATTATGGTAATTGTTTTGAGGTGTTTTTACTTTTTTAAATATTTTATTGTTTATGCTGTTTCAGTTGTCCCAATTTTACCCCCCATGCCCCCCTCCACCCAGCTGTTAGAGTTGTCCCAATTTTACCCCCCGTGCCCCCCTCCACCCAGCCCACCCCCTGCTCCCACAGTCAATCCCCACACTGCTGGCCATGCCCATGGGTCATTCGTACATGTTCTGCAATGATGCTAATTAGGATTAGAATTTATTATTAAGGGCAGCGAATCAGAAGACTTCACGGTCTGATTGAACTTCATCAAATATTTTTGTACACTTAATAATCTGTATCACTATCACAGCCATATTCCTGTTCACCCCAAACGTGCCTGTCTGGAGCCCCTGGTGTCTGGATCTGGAACTGCCCAAATAACTACTGGCTCGCTCCTTTATTTTATCCAACTATGATTTCCTACTCTAACGCTGGCCCCGCTGTTAGAATCCCAGCCCTGCCTTGGGTCTCCTGGCTCCATTTCCCACCTTGCCCCTGAGCCCCATCCACCCATGCTCTGGCCATGGTAGTGACTCCCACTCTGGGTACCCAGCCACAGATTTCCAAAGTATAAGCACTGAGCAGTGAGGTGCCTTTCCTCCCTCAACATTATCCCCATCATCTTAGAATAAATTCCCTAGAAAGCCTACC
The DNA here is from genome assembly GCA_028533065.1 of Trachops cirrhosus. Classification (NCBI taxonomy): domain Eukaryota; kingdom Metazoa; phylum Chordata; class Mammalia; order Chiroptera; family Phyllostomidae; genus Trachops; species Trachops cirrhosus. The sequence goes on from CM052544.1 coordinate 121,422,340, forward strand.
ATAGTTTAAAAAAAAAGAAAAAAACCCTCCCTAGAAGGAGATGAGAGTGGATAATCTAATGGGTCTTTTTCATTCTTTACTGCACATCTCTGTGATGGAGGCAAATGTCATCGTCCCATAGTTACGAGAAGCAAAATTGAAACGGATCATTTTGCAGCATTATATCCTGGGCGATTGTTCCAACTTCTCTCTGCAATTGCTGTTCACCACTCGGGTGTAATTGCACAGGTCACTGTGGAAAAGCGTAATTATACATTAAAGTGATGTCCTCTCATGCATTATTAAGTCATGCATTTTTCTAAAGGAGATCAAGAGAGGGAGCGGAGTGAGTGGAGAGAAGTCACGGAATGTTGGGCCAGCAGGGCCGCAGGGCCCGGTCTCATCTGCTCTTCGGAGCTGCGGTCCTGCCAGGGCCCTTCTTGCCGAAGGCACTGAGCACAAGTATCCAGATTCCTTCCTGTCTGAAGGCCCCTCCCAGGAGGGGCGGGGCCCCTGGAGGGGTCTGATTCAGCTGTGCCTCCCCAGCACCTGGCACAACACCTGGCAGGAGACCAGAATCCGTGTTTTCCGCTGCGTCAGTGTTGAGATTTGCCAGTGGATTTCCTTTGGCACACGATGTTCCACTCCAAGACATTTGGAGACTGAAAGAGACACCTTTAGGGTCCGATTTCACCTGAGTTTGCACAAAAGAAAGACGATGGCAGAATGGAAAACGTGAGACGCGCAGAAGGAGCTGGTGTGAACAGCTCCGATGCTCGGCGATTTGCCCCTTAGCCTTTACGAGTTCAGAATTCTCACAAATACAACGTTGGGTGAACGCACCTCCAGTTGCGGTCATTCCCTTCTCCAGGGGGCAGCTCCAAGCCCCCGCGGACGCCCACCCGAAACCTCGGGTAGTACCACACCCTTTCACATGGATTGCTTTCCCCCCACACATACATACCTGTGATAAAGCTTAATGGACACACTGGGGACAGGAAGAACGTAACAACAACAGTAATAAAACAGAACCATTATAGCAACGTACTGTGATAAAGGTTATGTGAGTGCAGTCTCTCTCACCAAACACCTATTTGCACTGCACTCGCCGTCCCACTTACAGAGTGCGCTTGGCGGCCTCATTGTGGACAAGCCGGATTGCAGCGCTGCGACTCCCAAGCTCCCGGGCCATGGTTGCATGAAGCAAACCAGACTTGAACATAAACCCCATGACGCCACTGCAGCCCCGATACAGCTGATCTGATAACCAGGAGGTGCCGACGTAGCAGGCAGCACGCAGACGCACGGACTCGCGGACTTGAGGACCTGCAGACAGACGCTTGGTCACGTGCAGGCCGGGCATGGCAGGACTCGCGAGATTTCATCGTGCCCTCAGAACTAGTCTTCTAATTCTTTTATTTCTAGTATTTCCCATTTAATATTTTTGGATCGTGGTTGACTGAGGGTACCAGAAACCACGGGGAGCCAAACCACAGGCGGGGTGATGCTGCGAGGTGCCTGCCAGTGGGTTCTGCCGCACCAGGGTTAGAGAGGAGCTTGGAAATAATGAAAATAATGAGACTTAGCAACTGTAGTCCAGGAGCTGCACAGGATCGTCTACATTCAGTGACACTTATTTAGATTAATGACCATGCCTTAATCAGCTATGATGCGCCTGGCAGCGTGCTAGGTTCACTTGTGGGTGCGACAGTGGTCAGGAAAGTCAGGTAAACGGGCTAATCTTCCCACCATCCACTGCAGTCAGCCTCAGTCACATTTGCTTAGTAAGTGGTTTTTCCTTGGTTTACTTCTCACTTAATCCATTAAAGAGAAAAGCATACGTGCAAACTGACCAGGCACAGGTTCATGAGTTAAGATAGTCGAAGCACCTGAATTGAAGCTTGGCAAATAACCAGTGCCCAGTAAACGTTAGCTGTGTTACCTACCACACAGGGGAAATGCCTGAAGATTCAGGTTCCTTCCTTGCAAAGTTAAATTTGTAAAACAGAATTATAAATTATAAATATGGACTAAAGTAATGCTGAATGTGGGAGAAAGAGTGTCCAAGGCTCCAATTGTTTAAATGATGGTAAGAGAAGACTTCTCGGAGGAAGTGACTTTTGAGGAAAAAACTGAGTGAACAGAAGTAGAAAGCAAGGGGGAAAGGGTCAGTGGGAAGAGCATTCCAGAGAGGGAACAGAACTTGAGGAGACCTGAGCCCTTCATACCTGGTAGCTCAAGGGCTGTCGCCTGTGCAACTGCAAACCCCCGACCAGCAGGAGGCACTCAGCAAGGGCTCAGCGGGGCAGTCTAACTTGCTAAACTTGCACCTGCATAAAGTTACCTTCATGTATGTTATTTTATCGACCTTCACCACTGGTCCACGATGCTGTGTAAAGGAGACTGACCAGTGTTCCAGTTCACGCAGGTCCTGAGTGATGAAGGAAGGACTCAAACCAGCATTCCCCAGCTCACCTCGCAATCCTCGTGTAATAACCAACCTCCCTATTCTCCCCCCTCTGTTCTCGGTTTCCCATTCAGGACCCTCCCTGCCCTGTGAGTGAACAGTGAAAACGCAGGAGGATGATGTCCCTACAGACTAGATGGTGATCGAGCTCTCATAGCCTTGTCAGCCCTCTCTCCTACCCAGGCACTGTATTTCCCCTTGAACAGGTGCCCGCAGTAAAACTTGTATCAAAAGAGACACTTGATTGCTCCTGGGCTGTGGTTTTTGGTGGAGCGAGGATTTCTCTCCAGCTCCTGGCATCACACCCTACTCTGGGCCACCTTCTGCTTCCACTCTGGGAGCCATCTGGATAAGAGCACCTGCGAGTTCAGGGAATACTCCAAATCATTTACAATCCACGGTGTTCCCGCTGGTTTGTTCTTGGCAAGGTGTGGCTCAGAAACGCGTTTCTGAAACATCTCTGTCAGGGAAGGATGCTCACGGGGCTTGGGTCCAGATGCTCTGAGTGACCAGACTCCCTGGCTGCAGACAGTCCCCGTGGAAGCTGTGTGGGCAGCCTTGCTGGGCCACACACTTCCTTGCCATTAGGGTGAGTGTTGTCAGAGCCCCCTTCTGGATGCACACGGGGGAGCTCTCTTGCATTCTGTACTGCACTGCGCACCCCCCGCCCCCACCCACCGCCCAAGGCAGAGTGAGGGAGGAAGACAGAAATATCTACGTTTGAACCCAAGCACAGTTACTTCCTAAATGTTTGCTTTTGAGCAGGCTGTTTATTTATTTTCTAAGCGCTAGAAATCGATCTGCCCCCCTTTGGGACAGAGGGTCCCAGCTAGGATGGACAGAGGGGGAGGAAAGGAGACGAGAGTTCTCTTCATCCTTCACCTCATGGAGTGTCTAAGAGAGGTTTATGAATCCATGCAGGCAAGACACCCAGCTCAGTGTTGAGGACATAGTAGTTGTTCAATAAAAAAGTAGTTCTGTTTCCCTAACTCATATTCTCTTAAGGAAGCTGAGCCCCAAAAGCCAAAAATCCTGATGTTGGAAGGAATGTGAGAAAATTGCTAGTCCCACCCACTGTCAAAGCCCCTTCTCTAAAACTGCCCCCAAGTCGTCTGTCTGACACTAACTATCTTCTAGACAGACTGGTGTTTCTCAGTGCAACTCCGGGCGGCAGAGAGCGTGGGCTGGTCCCCTGAGCACTCAGCCAAGCGCCACTAACTCTCTGCCCCTGAGACACCCTCCAAATAGTGGTTCCCACGGAGCCTGGGCCTGCAGTGCGCAGGTGCCTGGAGGCTGACCTGAGTCACCGACCACCTACCCTGAGATGGTGGTGGTGCCATTTCTACCATTAGTCATGGGGTCGTCGTGGCCCAGGACCCGCAGGGGTGGCAGCAGCTGCTCTGCCAGACCAGGCCTGTGACGCACCTGCCTGGCACCTGGCTGTGTGGCGTCTGGTCCGTGAGCCTGATTCCCCCAGGGATTTGGCGAGTGCGGGGATACGATAAATATAGCTGTCCCTGCTTAGGATAGCTAGCTGGGTCTCGTCTTCCAAACCAGGGTCCTGGTTAAGCTACCCTTCCAGGGCTCTCT
>CM052544.1:121426475-121444220 GCA_028533065.1 Trachops cirrhosus
TCCAGGGCTCTCTACCATCCACAGGGTAAATGTGATGCATGACCGTGACCGCCAAGCGCCCACAGGTCTACCCCACACATCTCCGACCTCTGCTCTCACCCCTGCCCCCTGCCCTTTCAGTCCACACCCTGACTCCAGGTTTCACGTGTACCCCGTTCCAGTGGGAGGAAAATTCGGTTTAGATAACTTTTCCCGAGCTGGCCCTGCATCCCCAGATTTATGTCCGTTATCCTGTGTGTGCTTGTGTGTAAGATGCATGTTTGAAATACATAATTTTATCTAATCTTTGAAATCTATCATTAAGAAAAAGGTCATTAGAAAACAATTTCTCTGGGGGCTGGGGGAGGCAGAAGTGGGCAGAGGGGGTCTAAGTAACCATGGAAAGAGACTCGACTTCGGATGGTGAGCGCACCATGCCCTGTGCAGAGGAAGTTTTACCGAGGCATACCCTCGAAACCTACATGGTTTTATTGACCAGTGCCACCCCAATAATTCAATAAAATTTAAAAAGAATATGCTACCACACCACAAAAAAGAAGAAAATTAAAAAATTCTCTGAGGAGGAGATGTGGAAGTTAGAACATGAATTTTTACCAAACACCAGCCATTTTTAAAATGATGGGCTAGAGAAAGAACAACTCTGGAGAAAGAACTCAAGCAGCAGGAAAAACAAAGGGGAGACGCCCGGCCCAAGGCACAGCCCAGCGGCGTCTGTGGAGAGCCGAGGAAGGCCCACATCGGGAAGGCGGTGCAGGAGGGTAGGCGTGCTCACAGCTGTGTTTGGAGAGGGGGGAAAGGCATGTAGCATGGGCGAACAGAGGATTTAAATTCCAGCCTCCTGAATTAGACTGAACCATATAATTCCCCTCATGTGCTGGGGTGCCAACATTTGGAAGGTCTGAGTCAAAGTGGACTTGGGGCCCCCCTCACGAGGAAGCGTGGTAGGAGGTGGGTCAGTTGCAGACCAAGAGCACATGGGGCAACCTGAGTGCTGTGGGCAGCCGGAGGGGTGACCCCTGGAGGAGTCGTGCCTGCTGAGAGGGGGCTCTGCCCCCAGGGGAGGAAGATGCTGAAGCTGCCCCTCTGGATGGTATGTGCTGACTTCCTGCTGAGGAAGCGCTCAGGATTCCAAGGAACAGAGAGAGGAGCACAAACTCTGACTGTGCATCAGGGGAGATTCCCCAAGCACGCCAAGTTGAAAGGAAAGAAATCTAACTTCTCATCCCCCTTTAATTTTTTTCAAAATAACCTTTCAGGTGATTTATTTTCCCTGCATCCCCCACTGGCTGACATAACTTTGTAAAGACCACACAAATACTTAATGCTCGAGCTGTAAGCAGCACTCAAGGCTGTGGCTCCCAGTGCGGTGATTTTGTGCTAAAAATTGCATGAAAATCACCTGACTCTTGTTTTTAATGGAATAAAAAAGTAAATTATGCAGTTGGGAGCAGTCCAGCACACTGATTGAACCATAGTACACACTCTGTAAATGTTTGTTGAATTAAATTAGAAATTGGAAAGATTCATAAGCTTTCCTGTGTTCATCCAGCCCCTCATTTTGCTTTGACAGAGAAAGGAGCTGGAAGATGACTTTGCCAAGGTCACACGGCTCATTGGCCACAGAGCTCAAGGTTACATGGCTCATAGTTAGGTCACATTGGCAAATAGTTAGAGTGAGGACCCCGAGCCTTCTGCCTCTTAGTCCAACACTCCCTTCCTGACATTGCCACTGGGGTGTGGGTGAGGCCCACCCTCCTGCATCCTGTGTCTGTGGGTAAAGAGACACACGACATTGTTTAAAGCCATCTCATTGTAAAGCCCGGTCGCAAGCAGCCAAGTGGGAAAAGACACTGTCCAAGTTGTCAGGGCCCTTAGAAGCCCACTCTGGGGTGTTGTATTCCCGATAGGAAGGATTACAGTGACTGTGGTTCTTCTTGGGCCCATTCCGAAACCCAGAGTGTGTATTCTCAGCAGGTCCAATCCAGACAATTACAGTTAAACCCAAGCCTCCGGATAAGCAACACATGCAGCGCCTGGTAATCCCGTGTTCCCAGTTAGTCCCCTCACGCCGGGGGGCTGCCCCCCCCCACACACAGCAGGGGACAGGCAGGCAGGGACTGCAGACTTGATTCCTCAGCACCACGCCCAGCAGTGAGTCCCCGTCTTTCCAGGTGGCTCACAACCTCAGGTGGCACAGGGCACTCCAGCGTCCTGTGACGGTGCAGAGCCAGCCTGAGGTGCTCACTCTGTGTTCTGCTCCACACACTTATTCTAGGCCCAGATGACCTTCCAAGGGCAAGGACACAATCGGTAACAGGACCTCACGGGCCCCATAGGCCACTGCAGCTGCGTGGGAAGGAGGAAAACAAATCACAAACGGAGCAGTTTCATCTTTTGGTTTCATGCAGGAGGCACCCTTGTGCCCTTGTGTCCATCTTGGGCTCTCATCCCCTTAAACCTGGGGGTGCTCCTCCTTTCTAGAGCGAGGGGAGAGAGAGACTGCACCCACACTGAGCTCACCCCGACGTTCCAGCAGAGTGGGAATGGAAAGCCCGACAAATAAGTATGCCTGCTGGAAGCCACTGCTCATCCGGCGTGACCTCTTCAGTTCCAGACGAGAAACTGAGTTCTGGGGAGATTAAATGGCTCAGCCCTAGACAGCCTGTCAGCTCAGCGCAGAGCGATGCTGAGGTCTCGGTGTTTCAAGGCCTCCAGGGTGGGCTGATGACCAGTTTTCTGAGATGGTTTCAATGGCATCGTGCACTTTGAACCTCTCTTACAACGGCACTTACAGAGCGTTTCGTGAGAGACATGCAGTCCTCTCCGTGTTACCCAGAGTGCTTCGTTCACCCCAAGGGACTCCTGATCGCCCAGGTGATTCATTCACCGCGCCTCTGAGAAATGTGCCTTTTTGCTCCCCCAACATCAAATGCATCCTCCAGGTAAGAGACTTGAGTCCACAGAAGGAGCTGTGAATCCATGGTCCACATGCTCCGGAAAGGAGCCTGCAGTTACGCTAACGGAACTGCTGCCTTTGGGGTCCCGCCACTGCTGGGACCAGCGTGGGTGTCAGGGTCAGCAGGTCCCGATGGGAAGTCCGGAGCCGAGCGTCTCGCTGTGGAGGCTGGGCAAGGTGCTGCTTTGCCTTTCAGTTCCCTCACCCAAAACTCGGACCTACGGTAGCCCTCAGCAGTGGGCGTGTCCTTGCTACGTCATCGGCGCACCCTCTGCATCTGGGCGTGTGGATTCATTTTCATCGCCCTACCGACTAGCGTCACCTTACCAAAGATAAGCGTGTGGGTTAGTTTACGATTTGGGGCAACAAGTAGCCGAAACTGCCCTCTGCTGGCTTGAGCAAACTGAGGCACGTGTGAATGTCAGGGCTGTGTCCTGAAGCTGGGGGCAGAAGCGTGGCTCTAGGATCCCAGGAGGGTCAGACTGCCCGAGAGCACAACTTTGAAAGGGACTCTTTCCAAGGAGTGCGTAATCATTTTGCAAAGTGAAATCCGCGGGGGACAAGGCTAGAGATAAATAATTATGGACTCGCTCCTTTGCAACCCCAGCACTCTAGCACGACACAGGTACAAACATTGCCTAATTTGGGGGGCTAGTGGAAAAATGGCTGTTAATATCTCTTCCTCCTGGAATCTGTTGCATCTTATGAGGGACAGTGCAGACAGCTGTTTTTTTGGCTGAGGATTCATTTGAAACGATTTAGTTGAGACTAAAAAGGGAAGTAGTTTCATATCTATTTCTTGACTTTAAAGGGCTAAAACTTTACCTATCACGTAGCTAATAATCCCCATTTTCTATTGTTACAGATTTTATCTTTCCTTGTGTCAGTAGGTAAGAGTTTGTAATAGATGCAAATCAGTCTGTATGAAGCATCTACCTCTTCGGGGTGTGGGTCTGAGATAAGATGCCCTGTCTCCTAAGGTACCTCCCATCATTCTGTGTAACCAAGAGAATAACGGTCATCTCACTCTGTGATGGCAAAGTCAAATAAGGTGTGTGGTAAACACCCAGTAAGAGGTATCTGGTAAAGATGATGATGACGATGATGATGACGATAATGGTGGTGGCAATGACAATAGTTTTTGTGGGAGAGAAACAGGGCAAAACAAGCAGACGACTGGTAATAGAGTAAGTACAGACTTCGGGACCACACAGAACCAGGCTCAGATCGTAGTACCTCAGTTTACCAGCTGGGTAACTTTGGACAAGCCGTTTACGTTTTCTAAGCTTCAATATTGTTATCTCTGAAATGGACAACAGTAATGATAATGCCTCCATCGTGGGTTTGTTTGCAGAATTGGGAGGAACATACATACATGTCACTCTTTCAGTAGCTAGATACTGTGTACGGATCGACATACCCCTATTTCTATAGTACAGATAATCTGCATGTAATGTATATACAAATAACTTGTAATAATAGGCATATCCATTGTCACAGTATTTCCACTTACAAGTGTGTTTTTTAAGGGAAGTGGTCATTGGAGGAAAAGGTCTTTTTTCTGTGAGGCTCATGTACACCTGGAGTTTGTTTTCTTCCTCAGGGCTCTCATCTCGTGTCCTGTAGGGGACTGGGCAGGAGGCCGTGCCCTGCTGTGGCTCAGCTGCTTCATTCAGATGTTCTGGTCACTGTGCCATTTCCCATTTGATAAGCGACTGCTAAGGGTACGCTCAATGGCATCCTGGTAGCCTCAAACCTGTTAAGAGACAATTTACTAACTCTATAGGAAAAGGGACTGGGAATAACTTTGGGGTAACCTTGTGTTCCTGGAGCTTAGGGGTTCTCCTCACATCCATGGCATCCAGTTAATCTGGAGAGCTCTCATCCCCGTGATCCAAATGGGTAAGCTGGTCTACGAGATCAGTGAGAATGCGTCAGGTCCCACTAAGAGACAAGGTCACTGCCCAACACAGGATCCAGGTGGCCTTAATTTCTGTCTCTGTTCTCACTCCTAGACACCCCAGCCTGGCCTTCCTTGCGTTTTTGCAACTTTGGGACAAATCTGAACCAACATAAAACAAAGCAATGCTTGGAATTACACTCCAAGGCAGTTATTACCCTCAATACTTGAGGCCCTCAACTAGGGCACTGGGATGAAGGGGAAATAGGAAACCATGGAGTGTGCAATATGAGGATAAGTAGAGGAACTGAGAACATTTAGTTTAGAAAAGGAAGAACATAACCCTAGAACATAATACTAGAAATATTACCCAGCCAAGGAGCATTGTGAAATTCGCAAACCACTTACCTACCACTGTCTCATTTACCCTTCAGAAGGATGTGTGGCTTTAATAGAGTTGCCTATTTTTTATAAATGAGAAATCTCAAGCTTGAGCTTGGTGACATCTTTAAAGTGATGTTCCTAGGAAACTAGCAAAGGCAGTATCCTGAGGCAGGCAGGTATCAAATGATCCAGTGTTCGCTGTCGGCTCATCCCATAGCTCTTATTTATCAAGCCCCAAACTCATCTTGACCGTGACTCCCTACCACCTCTGGCTCCGCCTTTCTCCCCAGTGGCTTCTCTCCCCCCCCCCATTTGTGACATTCTGGACACATCACTGTCACTACTGCCATGCCTCTCACGTCTGCAACCACTGACTCTAAAGGGGCGTTTGTATATAGAATGTTGTTCAATTGGACAAAAGGAGAAAGTGGGCAAAGTTACTAACTGTACTTTTTTCTTTCCTATTAGAGTCATGAAAATCATAAGATTGATTATGGAAACTGCACATGATCTTGTTTGCAAAAGCCTGTGCTGAAAGGGGAAGTTTTAATAGCATAGTAGATTTCAATTTATGTTAAATATGCCATTAACCCCCAATTAATCAGTGAGGAATGATTTCAGGGGCAAGTAACCACAAATCTGGCTTTTCAAACAACGCTCTAAACAGACGGAGGTTTGTGATATCCATGGAAACAGAAGCCCGGGGAGGGTCAGCGGCCAGCATGGGTCTCCTCAGTGGCCAGCATGGGTCTCCTCATGGTGCCACTGACCTTTCACTTTTTATTTCTGTCCATTCCTCTACTTTCCAGACCTAGAGCTCCACCTCACACCTAGTTTCACAGAGAATAAATTGCTAGTTCCTTCTGAGTTTTAGAGTCTCAGGTGTAAAATAATAAAAATAAGGGCACCCCCTTGCCTCCGTTGTTAGTAGGAATAGCAAGACAATGTGTGCTTGTGCTTTGCATGGTCTTTGCCTTCAAGGGTCCCACCGTTTGGCCAGCTTCTGACGTCACTCGGCTCCTCTGGCTCACACTGTCCCCGCCCACATCACCTAGCGTTGGCCCCCAGCGCTTTGCTGTATTGTTTTGGTCAAGGGGTCAATCAGGAGGAGATTTCTCTGACCAATCCACGCTATTCCTCCTTCCACACACCCCTCCAATGCACTCGAACTTCACTTACAGCTCAGAATATCCTCAGTCTTGGGAAATGACCACTTATTTTAAACACCCAGCGTCAATGTCAGTTCCATTCAAGTCAGGAATGTTTATGGAGTGATCGCTACACGTCACACGTAAGGACACCTCTGCCAAGCTTCCCGGTTCCAGGAGTGAAGTTCATCGCTCCCACGTTTGCGTTCTGGAGTATGTCCCAGGCAGGCTCTCCAGGAGCAGGTGCTGAAACGCAGGTTGCGTGAGGCCAGCATTAACTAGGAGTCGGTACAGTGGAAGGTGCAGAGGAAGCAGGATCGTATGGAGGAAGGAGGTCAGCTGTGTGCGGCTAACCCGAGCCTCCACCAAGACAGCGCATAACGCTCCCCCGTGTTGAACCAAAATGACCAGACCGTCACGGGCCTCCCTCCCTCAGTCACTGAACGGGGCTGCCCAGAGGACATGATCTCAGGCTGGCGAGGCAGCTCTGCTGGTGTCCGCAGCTGGAGATGGCCTGCTGGCCACCGTCCCCAAGCTGGGTGATTCATCATGGGGCCCAGCCCCATGCGGGCCCTTCAGCTTTGCCAGGGGCAGGACACATCCATACTCTTCCTGACTGGCATCTCCTGGGTGGGCCTCTGTGGTGTGACCAGGGGGTCAGTCCCATTGTCCTATTCCCAGGTCCATGTCTCCTAGGCTGTGAACTGAGCCCTGAGCAATGTCACGTGGGATTCTATGCTGGCAGACCGTAACCCTCAGATGGTGTTACTGAGGGCGTGCAGGAAGGAAAGGAAGAATATTCTCATGCAGACAAATGTTGGCCTTTTCAGGAGAGAAAGGGTCTGCGATATAATCAGTTTCCTAACCAATGGCTGGGTCTCTTCAAGGAACTGTTTTCCGTTAGGATCAAAATTTTCCCTGTTTTTCTGGTCCTTTGGACAATCAATGGTGACGGCAGCTAGATCGCCCTGGTATGTGGGAGCCCATGGTGCTGGCCCATGCTTAGCCTTCACCTCTTCAACTGTGGTCACTTCATTCACACGTGTCACGTGACAACAGTGGGATTACCGGCACCAGAGGCTGGGTTCCGTCAACCACAGACAACCACGGAACCGTCGCGCTGCCTTGCCTGGTCACCTGTCGGTGCTCTCTGGGGGACGTCAACATGTGATAAACAGATCCTCATGCTTCATTTCACCCCATCCACTGCACCTCCGACAGTCGTCCTTGTCCCTGAGCTTCCCGCCCTTGTCTGGCCACATTCACCACTGCCCGTGACTCAGTGAATCTATTCCAACCTCGGTCCTCCTGTCCACTGGCTCACAGTGGGGGAAGAGCCTCGTTGCGCAAACCTGCACTCAGTGGGAGATTGCTGGAGGGAGGCTTCTGGGAGCTGACCGTTCATTCGAGCTCACACCTCCATTACTCACTGCAAATCCATAAGCCATGCAGGGATTGCCCTCCCCTTTCAGGGGCCGGGCAAGGCCCCACTGCACAGCCACAGTACGAGCTGAGGGCTGGCGCTCTTTTCAGAGAGATGACCGTCATGGGCGCCTGGACTCGTGTGGCTCGTTTGTGCCCTGCGTGTCCCTCAGACTCAGTCCCGGATGTCACGCACTTGTCTGGTGATGAATGGCCGTGGGGCCTGCCTGGCTTTATTTCCTGGTGTGTGTGTGACAGAACCCCATTCATAATGGAAAGTTGTGTCCACACTGCCATCGAATGCACTATGGCCAGGTGTTTTGTCTCCGTGTTGATTTATTTCTCAAAAACTTATAATTATTTGCGGCAGGTGGCTTGAACTCCTTCTTGACCTCTAATGGCCTCACTCTGATGTTGTATTTTTTCATTAGGTTTTGTCAAAAACACCACATGGCTTTTTTTTTTTTAACCACTAGTGTTATCTCCAGCACCATAGAGCATTCCAGATCGTATGGACAACAGCGGGGCTGCTAATGCAGCCCCCCAGCCTGCCGCAGCCCCCTTTCCTTCTCTAGGTCCCACTTAAAGTTGGCAGCCTTCTGTGTCGTCCAGAATATGGGCCGAAGCAGTATTCTGAGCTTCGGACCGTGTTCTTTCCAAGACCCAAAGGGACCCAGCAAAGGGACCCAGCAGGCATGGAAATTTCCCTCACGGTGGGAGGCAGAAGACACAGTAACTGATTTTTTACTTTTGGAGGCTGAGTTCTGAAAACATGAGTATCTGACCCCTAAAATTGTGCAGGGCTGTGTCTAGCCTCCAGATCTTTGTGAGGTTCATTTCCCACCCCCTGTGGCAAATGTGTCTCACGCCGGCCTCCGGCTTGTGAGCCACTGTTTGCTCATCTGGCTCAGTCAATATGATGTCATCAATGTAATCGGTCTGTGTGGTGTTTGGCAGAGGACTTAGAGCATCTGGGTCACTTTGGGCTTGCTTATTATGACAGAGAGTAAAAGAGGTAACACAGTGCTCAGGTAGAACTCCGTGTGTGTGTGTGTGTGTGTGATTTCATGCAAGCTGATTTGATATCTTTTCTGACAAGGATAGAGATAGTAAAGAACACACTGTCAAAATCCACATTGCAGGTACCCGAGGATACGTCAATCAGCTCTGTCAAAGACACCGTGTCTTCCTGGTGGCTCCAGGGACGGGGGGTCTACTCCTTGGTTGGGCTGCGGTGGTCTCCAGCAACCCTCCAGATGCTTCCACTCTCGAAGTTCTGCACCGAGGCTGACCAGAGAGGAGATCACAGCAATCATCCTGCTCCCACATCTTTTCAATCCCCAAGCGTGGTCATTAATCCTGCCTTCCCCCAGGACAGCGATTTCTGAGCCGTGCACCGAAAGAGTTTTTAAAACATGCAATTCCCAACTGTTCAGTTAGGGCCGCTGACCTTTTCCCTGAGACAGTCAGATCAAAAAAATGACAACACTGAACACAACAATAGCCATCCAGTGTCAATGAATCAAAAGTATACCTATTTTTGTCAGGTTGGCAAAAATATAGTGTATTTTGTGGTGTGCCGCAGAATTTTAATAATCAGTTTATATGTAGCAGCAGATGAAAAACATTGAAAATCACCACTGTAGGGTGTGATGCTGTTTTTAATTTACCGCCTCGAGTGGGAGGAAGAACAACTGGGAGTTTCAGAGGTGTCTGCTTCGCCCTCTCCGCTGTGATAGATTTGACCCCAAACACCTCCGTCCCGTTATGGAGATTGTGTCAACTGCCAAATGTGTCTGTTTCCATTTCAGGGGCCAGAGGGGGACTGTCGTGCTCTGACTGCCGTGGATCACAGCACGCCGGGTGTTGGCCGGGACCTGAGGACACCGCCTGACTCCCTGGTGACCCTACTTTAACAAAGGAGCTATTGTGGTTAGCTTTGTGTGTCGACGTGGCCAGGCAGTAGAATCCAGTTCCCGGTATTGAATCTAGTACTGATCTGGGTGTTACTGTGAAGATGTTCTGTAGATCTGGCTAACATCTGCAATCAGTGGATTCTGAGTCAAGGAAGCAGGTGCTATTTGTCCATAGGTCTGTCTCCAGTAAGCATACATTATACTCCCTGGATGATTCCTCTCCCCTGTAGGACCTCACACCGGTGAAATGCTTAATTTGGCTGCCTCCTTATGTCAAGGACTGCCTGAGTTTGCACCTTTCACTAGCATTGGGTCTGCCCGGCCAGCCAGACAGTGACTGATCCTGTTTCCAGTTCCACCTCAGCCCCTGCTTTCTTGCCTCACTCCTGGCACCAACAATCAAAGATTGAATTCCCTGGAAGCAAAGGCTGGGATAGTGATTGGAGGGTAAATTGTTAATTCAAGATCAATAGCATGAAAGGCCTGGGCACAGAGGAAGCAGGATTAGACAGGGGAGAAAGTCAAGTGCAATACAGGTTCCACAATGCCTTAGATAGCCTGGAGTGGAGGTCTGGAGAGAGCGTTTTCCATCAGAGCCACCCATCAGGCAGGAAGCGCGCGCTGAAACCCACCTCGGCCACTGGGTGCTGGCTGGCCTCAGCTGGGCAGGAACAGAGCGACCACCCCCGTGCAGCTGCGATGCATCCCGAGGGTGGGCAGCGGGGGCCTCTGCTGATCTCACACTCCACTGACGGGCAGCAGGTCCTCCCATGGAGGGGAGTCTGGACGGGCACACCCTCCTCGTCTCCACGCACGCCCAGAAGCGCTTCATTCATCCCTTCATTGTCACGCTCACCCTCCTTCATCTGTCGACTGGTCTTGTTTTTCCTGGGAAGCCACCGTATGTTTAAGAAAAATAAATTATCTTAGTCATCTTTGTATTTTCAGGCCAAGCACAATGTTTGACTTAGCTGCTGCTCATTACATGATTATCGAGTATTTTAAATTCACCGATTGGTCCCAGTGTCTGCTGGAGAAAACCTTGTACAGTCAGGAGACTGGGCGTGCAGCTAGGTGCCGTGATAACAAGTTAAATAGGACGCCTGCCGCAGTGGGGCTGTGGTAAGAAGGGACGATAAGATGTATCGAAATATATTATGGCCCTGGCTTTGGGGCTGGATTCTAATATTATTTCTGCCATTTTCGGGTTATAAAACTTCCGACAAGTTTTTTAGCCTCATTCTCAGTTTCCCCATTTCTATGGTAAAAATCATAATATTCAATATACATGTTTATTCTGAGGATTAGATATTATAAGGAAAATGCCTAAGCTTATTCTGAGCATTGCAGATAGCATATTTAAAATATAACAGACTCATAATAGATGATTGTCTTATTTTGAGTCATCCAAGGCAACTGTGGAACAAGGGCTATGGTGCAGGTAGATTTTGGGGGTCGCCTAGAAATAGGGGGAAGGGAGAAAAGCCAAGGCACACCAGTGTGGGGGTGCCACTGTGGGCCACTGGGCTGCGAGTGCTGAGAAACTTGAAATTCCCAAGTGAAGACTAGGAAGCCTGAGTTTTATCCTCTACCATCCCCCCAGATTAAAGGCTGCCCAGTGGGGTGTCAGCTCCCCCCACTTCATATTTTGGGACTGCTGTGTGGACCTCCTCCAGCTCTGCAGTTGCTAGAGAAAGCCCCTGGGCGGAGGAGGAGATGAAAGAGCCAGGTGCCTGGGGGCCAGAGGCTGCCAGCCCACCCAGGACCCAGGTCCAGGCGGGCCCAGGCCCAGACGTGCTGACCACTGACCGTGTGCAGGGGGCACCGATGGCCACGTGGGCCAGAGAAGGGGAGCAGTCCTTGTTGCTGTGGCTGCTGCTCTAGTTGTTGGTGTTGCTATTGTTGACACGCTTTTGTTATGTGACTTTCTAAGAAAACGTTAGGGGGATGAAGAAAGGACTCATTTCTGCAGAATAACAATGACTGTGTCTTCTCTCCAGCTGACTTTTAGAAAATTAGCTATAAAAACAGTCATGAGTATGTAGAGTACAGCATTGGGAATGTAGTCCATACTACTGTAATAACTTGTAGGGGTCAGATGGGCACTCGACTTACGGGGGTGATCTTTTGTAAGGTGTATCAGTGTCTCATATCTATTCTGCATTCCTGAAACCAGCAAACTGTGATACATCAACTGTAACAGAAAAATAAATGTAAAAAAAGAGTAGCTATCTCTAAGTAGTGGGACTGTAGGGTTATTTTATAGTAAGAAAACACTTAAAAATTCAATGAAAGCAAAACTTTGTGAGGCATAGTTTTTTTTTAAAAAAAAGAAACTCAGACAATGCCAGTAATGGAGATTCACTTCAAATAAAAATAGACAGTTTTCAACACCCGTTTTGCGAAGGTAACTAGAAGGTGGGTCACAGAACAGACAGGTCCAAGGGTTAACTGCCGTGGTTTCCTTACTATCCCACCCATTTTTTTGCATTTTGGTGTCTTTTTTCCTTCCTCCGCGTCTGTTTGCCGGAAGCCTGTGGTCTGGGCGTCGCGCCCAGTTTGATTTAATTTCGGTTTCCTACTTATGCGGCATCCTAGCTGTGGTTCGGAGATGACATTTTACAAATTGTGTTTAGGCATTTCTGTTTATTTATGGTGGGGCAAGCACAGAAAGCCTGTGCCCAGCCTGTTTGGATAATAACATTTAAAATAGAAATGAAACTAATAGCAAATGATAATACATACAAATGTGTGATTATACAGAATAGTAGTGCATGTTTACATGCCTTCAAATGGGGCTTTGGATATAATAACAGGACATTGCTGTCATGTTTCCGTTCTTTCGCCATCCCTTCCCGTAATAACCTGAACAGTGAGAGGAAGGACAGAACAGAGGCATGTGCCCTGCCATCGGAAAGGACAGAGTAAGCGCAGGCGGGCCTGGCACTGAGCTGGGAATTAACAGAGAGCATCACACGCCCAGAGCCCAAGACCGAGCTGGGTTCCAGCCAGCTTCTCTAATTGCCGAGGGGCTCGCTGGGCCGGAGGCCAGAGAACCAACCCTGTCACCTGGCGCCATCACCTTTAGCTGGCACTGTTTAAGGTCCTGGCTGGAATCTGGGTGAGATCCCTTGTGTTTCTGGTCACTTTCCAGTATACAAATGTCTGGTTGTGTCATTTTACTCTCATCCAGTTTTAAGCTTTTCTCCGCCCCCTTGCCCATCCTGCCTGCCCCCAGGAAACCTGCCTTTGGCAAGAGGCTGCAAAGGACCCCTCTTCTTGTTCAGCAGGTCTGTCTTCATCTCCTCCTCACTGTTCCGGGGGCTGCCACTGGGCCTTGAGGGTCCGAGTGGGCAGAGAGGAGAGCTAGCCACAGAGGCCAGCGATGCTGTTTTAAGGCCCTGGGGCTATGGTTTGCAGGTGTTCATGGGCAGAATCACTTCTTTTGGAGGGCCTTGAGGGAGTGCTCCCTGGAGCCTCTCCAGGTGGGAGCACCTCCAACTGGGCCCCTCCCGGGGAAGAGACTCCTGCTCCTCCTGGTGGCCGGGCGGTGTCCCTGGCCTGCTCTGTCTCCCCCTGCCTTCTTAGCTCTTCTCTCTCGGTTGCTTACCCAGTCACTCTGACAGCTACCTTTTGCCTTGACCCTTTTTGAGGCTTGCATTGGGCACCAGTCCTTATGTCCCCTGAATGTTAGGGAACACACATCTAGCCCTCTGGTTTGTTCCCTGGAAGCCCCTGACTTGCTTTAAGGTGGAAGGGCAGAAAGGCTTCGTCTTTCCAGAGGGTCAAGAATTGACTTGCCGGAGTCGGTCCTCCGGCCTCCAGCCTCTCACCTCTACCAACATAACGGGCTCATCCTGATAGAACCGCCACCCCTACCTGGACTATTCGCTTTGCAAACCCGCCCTGTGTTGGTGTGCTTGGACTCAGTTATTCTGTTCTCAGCCTTTGTGACTCCTGCAGAATCTCCAAGACTACAGGAAGAGTTGCGTGTAATACCACGTCACGGAGAGAGCCTATGTAGGAATCAGCGGAACGCACACAGGAGCATCAGGCATGCGTGGGCTTCACTCCTGCTCCCCCTGGAGCAAACACCGTCGGCTTACTGGGAGATCCGAGTGGTGCTGCCTAGACTTCCATGCAGGCAGGTGGTGTGTAGCACAGAGATGAAAAGCTCAGGAGAGCTGGATCCTAGATTTGCTGAATCTGCGCTCTGCCGGCTCGTAGCTGTGGACCCAGGAAATATATTTAATCTGTCTATGCCTCAATGTTTTAGTCAATAAAATGGAAATAGTGATAATATTCACCTTATAGGTGGTTATAAAGATTAAATATATAAGATCTGTAGAACAGCATGCATATAAAGTGCTCAAAAAATTTCATTATTATTGGCTTCAGGTTTGAATACGCTCCACCCTCAACACACACAGACACACACACACAGCAATGGAAGTGAAACCATTTCTGGACAGTTGGCAATTCATTTCAGTCCATCAATTCAGCCCCTGGGCAGGGCCTTCTCTGTGCACTGGAACACGGGGTGTGGATGAGGAAGACCGGTGAGGCAGGGCTCAGGACAGCAGGGACGTCAGACAAAGGCACGCCTGTCGTGACAGCCTCAGGGTATAATTAAATGCGTGCAGCCCTGGGTGACTCGTGTCTAAATAGAGTAAACCTGAACCAGACAGTGAGGGCAGTGCTGCCCACTCGGGGGGCCAGAATGCTAACGTTTGAGAACATCTATTGCTAGAGAGGGTGTGGGGAAAATGAGCAAAGCCAATAAAAACACAATTGCCCACTCTCACGGAAGGTGTTTAGAAAACTTCTATAATAACGATACGTGTATCCTCTAACAGAAGTGCCCTGTCATACATACATAGACATCCTGTGTAGGTGTCTTGGTAAACATTAGACAAGAAACGTAAAGACGTTGCTTTCAGCTTCCGATAAAGGAGAGAAGAGATGGAGGAGCAGAGTGTGCTTTAAGAGTGGCCGGGTTCCGTGAAGCACGGTATATCCAAACAATGACGTCCTGTGGGGACTTTAAAAGGGTTGAAATAAATATGCAAGAGCTGATATGGAAAGATAATCACAGCAGTTTATTAAATGGGAAAAGCAAGGCCCATAATGCTACGCATTAACATTTTATTTGAAAACATGCAAAATGCATATCCATGTGCGCGTACATAGGGAGCAGCGCGAGCACTCAAATACTTTCAGGAGGCATTACCAGAAACTGCGAACAGTGAGTATTTTTGAAGAGGTGCCCGAAAGGGTGAAGTGTTTTTCTTCTGCTCTTGCATAATTCAAGGCAGGCGGTGCTAATTTCCCCATCGCGCACATGCATTATTTCTATTTAGTGCGGTCCTCAGAGCCTTGTGTAGGGAGATTACAGACCTTTTAAAAAAGTGTCTTCATTGACTGTGACATTATAAACCATTTTCCTCGTTTTGCATCGCACACGCACATATGCACGAGCTATTATTATTTTAAGTCCTGGAAAGGAGGACCCACCGAGGAAGGGAAGGACGGACGAGCGAACCAGCAGGAGACCCCTCTTACTCCACTCGCTCCTTCTACCAGCCCCTCTCCGACTCCTCTCTGTTGATGATTCACTTTTGCAGATGACTTGTGTTGGGAGTTGCTTCTCCTACTCCCCCAAAATACTTCTATCCCTTTGGTGGGGTCCTAGCATCACCCAGGGAAGTTTTAGGGAAGTGGAAAGGTCGGGGTCTTGCCTATGATTAGTAAGCTTGACAACTGGGCATGGAGAAGGATACTTTGCTCTGTGGGTTGCCCCTGACCATGGCGATGTGCTGCCAGGCCAAGATCACGGACTTTCTCGCGTTTGCTGACCGACTGCCACTTGTACAGAGTGACCACCGGCGGAAGGTCTTGTTTCAGCTCTGCGTGTAGAAGAGATGGGGGTGCCTCCTTTTGCTTCAGAGCTCCTTCCTCCTGCTCCCAGTTCTCCTCGCTGCACGAATCCCTCCTTGCTCCCTCCGCTGGCGTCTCAGCTCTCCTCTTGCCTCAGAAGTTTTACCCAAGTTTGGCATCTTGCCTCTCTTGCATGATGTCAGCTACATTTTTGTGCGTTTGGCTCAGTGTTTTGATCTCTCCAATCAGGATTACAGACCCTTTTAAGGGAGCTGACCCTAAAGAACCACTCTAGATAGCAAACCCTTCTATTCCAGAATTCCATTTACTGGCTCTGTCCGTGTAAAATTACCTGTCAGTTACCTGTCAGTGAATTTGCTCGGTAACGGTCCTTACCCAACACTGAGAAAGTCTATTTTCTTTCTGTAGTTTTGCACTCAGTTATGGTATTGCTCTCACGTCTGCCTTACCTGGGCCTGGCCTGTCTAAGCAGGATTTTTCCAAAATTTAATGTAATATGAACCACCCGGGGATCTCATTAAAATGCATATGTAGTCGTAATAGGTCTGGCATGGGGCTCAAGATGCTTGCTTTGTAACAAGCTCCCGAGTGATGCAGACGCTACGGATGCTCCATGGGTCACACTTGGAGCAGAGAGCACGAAATTTGTTGGTTCCCAGCTTCCGGTTTCCACCCAGGAGCCTCATCCAGACCCACACTGGCCTGTGACCCGCTGGGAGCAGAGTCTGCGAGTGCATCATGGCAGTTAGCAAAGGGCACGGTCAGGACTTAACCTTGGATGGCCTACACTTTGATGTCTATAGTGAGTAGAAGCCTGTTTCTTGGGGTTTGAATGATAATCATAGATCATCCATGCCGAGCACTTACATGCCAAGCACTGAACAAACTGCTTTCTGCTCATGGTTGTTCGCACATTGAGTTTCGCCATGTTGTGAAGTGGGCACTGCAATTTTCCCAGTTTTGTGCTTGAGGAGTCCGGAGTTAACCAACTTGTATGAGGTTTCACAGCAAGGGAGGTGGCTGAAATGCAAGAGCATTTTCTCAGATAAATCCTATTAGCTCCCAGGGTGTGTGTGTGTGTGTGTGTGTGTGTGTGTGTGTGAGTGTGTGCATGTGCGTGTTCACAATATTGTGCCAGAGAAGTAGCTGTGGCAGACGAGGGCAGGGTGTGAGTTCAAACTGATGTTCATTACCTTTAATGCATCCCTACTCTGCCTTGAAGGGATATACAAACATATTTATTTTGCAATTAGCTTTTTAAGAAAAAACTGCAGTATATTAGTCTCTGCCTTCAAATCTTCATCTTACATTTATTATTTTTTCTTTCTTTAATTTTTGAAAAGTCTGAGTTTTTGTCTCCATTTAACTCCTTACTAAGCTAGACACCGGTGCCCCTACCTGTTACAGAGACGGGGATTCTGCTGCATCAGACAGTTCTAACCACGTCAGCATAAACAGGGCTTGTGTGAGCCTACCCGTGTACCTGCCTCCATGAGATTCTAACACAGAAGGTGTAGGTGGGGTTCAGGGGTCTGTCGTCCACAAGGCCTGCAGTGATTCAGATTTGTGCCTGGGCTGAGAGCGCCTTCCCTAAATGATTCTAAGTTCACACTCCAAACCAGCAATGACACTAATCCCCAATGAGCTGTGTTCTTGCTTTCAATGTGGAGCTTCTTGCCTTCCCTTCAGGAGCAGGCGGTGATGGAAGAAGCTCGTCTTGACATCTCCTCCACTTGGGGTGAATAAGTAGTGTGGCCATTGCCCCTCCCAGAGCAGCCCCAACGAGAGCCGCTCTGTTGCTTGGGTGGTGGTGGCTTCGTTAGCAGGAAGGCAGCGGCTGGCAGTTGGGGCTCTGTAGTGCTGTCCGGCCCCTGTTACGACTTCACGAAAGCTAGAGGGCAGGGAACCATGGGAGCAGTCTATTTCTACAGCGTGCATTTTCCTGGATGAGACAGTCTGCATGTGGTACGGGCCCTTTGATCTTTACTTGGAAAGTCTTGAGAAGCTTCTTAGCTTGAAAGTGTGTGGCAGGGTGCCACTGTTTGTCAGTAAGAAGAGACTACGAAGGGAGTATTGCCTGGCACCTGGTCCAGCTAGCTCAAGTCTGCCACATGACTATGT
>CM052544.1:121444720-121464566 GCA_028533065.1 Trachops cirrhosus
TAACCATACTGTATATTAAGTACTTGTTATGCGACAGACTATGCCAAAGAGAGGTAACATTTACATGTTAGGTAGAACTCAGAAAAAGAACAAGGCATGGTGAATGGAAAAATCTGGGAAGTATCCAGCTTCAATTTTTAGAATTGGGATTTCTATGGGCACAAAAGGTAAACATGCAGTCCAGCCTGAGAAAGCCTGACGACAAAGCCAGCGAGAACACGGATAGGCTCAGACGGCAGAGGGTGTGGCCACGCGGTGGAAGATGGTTTGTTGTTAAGGAAGAGGCGGAAACAGCAATGTCCTCCAAACATCCTCGTTTACAGATGGGAAATCCCAAGTCACTGGAATTTAGCAACCCATCCGAGGAACTCGTAACTGGCTCACTTTAGAGACATAAGTAAATAGTGCAACCTGTTGTTTTTGCTAAATTGACCAGTTCATCCTTACCAGATGTATAACTCAAAAAGCTCTCGGAGTGCTAGTTAAGATGACACGCTGAAAAGGTTACAAATAATCTAAGCAATCATAACTGCCAGTGAATATAAGCATAGACATTTTAAAAAAAGAAAGAAAGAAAAGGGGGCATTTAGGGGTTTTTGTTCTGTCTTAGTTGGCAATGTGACCCATATAATCTATTAGGTTGTCAAAATTAGATCTCCCTTCCTTTTTATTTTCATTGTGTTTTTAGAGAGAGAGAAAGAGGGAGGAGGGGAGAGAGAGAAACACTGATGTGAGAGAGAAACATTGATTGGCTGCCTCCCGAACGTACCCCAACTAAGGATCTAACTCAAAACCCAGGTACGTGCCCCTACTGGGAACTGAACCCACAACCTTTTGGTAATGGGACAACATGCCAATCCACTGAGCCATACCAGCTAGGGCTAGATCTACCTTTTTTTATAACATTCCCCCAAGCAATTTTCTGCCCATGACTTTTCTTTTCAGTTCTAGAAAATTCTTTTTTACTTTTTTAATTGAATTTATTGGGGTCCAAGAAATTCTAAAGACTAATTTGTGTGATCTGGCTACTCCTCTTTTAGTAAGCAAAGTAAATGATCCTCTACAGGTGTTCCAAATCCCTTACATCTCCTACGATTTTGCAGCAGGGTTAGGAATCCTCTGAGGATCGAAGAAAGACTATTTTATAGCCTGCATAGAGACAGAACACAGATAAATGTGCACATAATTAAAGATATGATATGTGTCATTGGATTTCAGATCTGTGTGTCCCCCAAAAGCATGTACATCCATGCCAATTATCCCATCGACTTAGAATTTTAAACTTTGGTTGAGAACTCCTATTTTATATTTTGGAAAATGTGTTCAAAAAATTCATGTAAAATTTACATCTCAGTTGTAGCTTGAGGACAATGAGGTATAAAGTGGCCTTCTCTCATTCACACAGCTGGTGCTGGCTGGAGCCAAACTTGGTTCCAGAACTTTAGGTCACACTACATGACACTGTGTTATTTTCTTAGCCATCCCTGCAATTCCCTTGATAGGTCGTGGTGGGCAGGACTAAGTGGAATACAGTGCAGAGCACATTTTATATCTAACTGTAAGTAAAGCCAGGGCCGACAAGATGAAAGGGCATCTCTTCAAGCTGCCTTTTCCAAGAACGGCAGGATGAGCTTCTGGAGAGTGTAAATTGGACGCATGCAGGGCGCCCACGAGAGCACCGAGTCACGTGGAAGCGCACATCCTAGTGTTCTTCAAATATTCATTTGCTTCCCGTGTCGAAACATCAATTAACCATAAGTCGGTTTCACAGTCCCATTAGACTGTTGTTCCTTTGGCTACAACTAGGTCTCTCTCATTCAGGAGACAATCAATAAAAGATAGATTTGTCAGACTTAATTGAATTTCCCATATTCAAGACGGCCTTCTCCATTTGATAAGAAGAGATTTTTGAACAGGTTCTTGTCTCCTGACTGTCAGAATCTCTTAGCAGGACCACAGAGTAATCCTGCTCATTAGTTCCTCCCTGGACCACATCTGCCTCTAACTTCTCTCCTCTACCAGGCCCTGAGAACTATAATAACTCATATTTTAGTCATCTCTCTACCCCTGAGTTCTAGCACTTTATTGTTTGTTCAACGGATTTTCATTAAGTGTGGACCTTGTGCAAAGAAAGCCCTTTGATGTGGTAGGGAGACACTGGGAGGCACAACCAAGTCTTTGCCTCCATGATGCTTATATCCTAGGGAGAGAGACAAGCAATAAACAAGGAAATGAACAGACAATGTAATCCCAGGTGATACATGCTGTGGTGTCTGGAGGTGAAGAGAGATGGGATGTGGGGTTTTATTTTGGATGGGTGCTCCAGGGACTCTGTCCACGGTGGTCTCATTGGAGCAAAGACCGGAATGGAAGGAAAGAGGTAACCCTCGAATTTCTGGAGAGGGATTGTTCCAAAGAGAGAGCATCGAGTACAAATGCTGAAGAATCCCCATGCCTGGTATGCTCGATGGAAGGTGAGGAGGCCTGTGGGCTTGTAACAGATGTGAAAGAATGAGAACTTAAAACTGTGCTTGAGGAACAGTAACCCTGCAATGAATAGTTGGTGTATGGGTGCATTCGGACTCTCCCCACCTCTGAGTGTACCCTGAACGTCCATAAGTGGAAGCTATCATCCTAAACCAGGGCTCTCGTTGAATGTGCTCTGTAGGATCACTGGGCAGAGGCATAGCTGTCGTAGTTTATGTTCCTTCGCTGTTTTAATTGCTGTGTTGAATGTGTCATAGGTGTGATTATTCCAATTCCGTAGATGAAGAAGATATAGTGGTAGAATAACTCATCCATGCCCACTTGGTCACCCAGCCGTCCGGACTGGGAGTCCAGATTTTGCTCACCCAGGATTTATTCACTCACTATGCTGCCTGTTCAGGAGTCAGATGAAGAACTACTTTTCTCTCAATATTAGAGATTTAAAAAGGGAGTGGATTGCTGAGCATAATGGATTAGGGAAAATTCCATTTGTGAGTATATCCATCAAAGTCTGGAGGGAAACAGATATCACATTCAAAGGAGCATCTGACGAGAGTGAGATGGTGGGTCTGGGTGCAGATGGGCATCAGTGAGGGATGTGGAGGCTCCTAGACACTAGCACCTGAGGGAGCCACTTGCCCCCCTTGTCTGCAGAGGCAAGGAGAAATCACCAGACCCTAGTAAGACCCTTTAAGATACAGCAACAGCTACTTCTGTGGGAAGAGGCTGCCTGACAGTTTTCCAGGGTGATCGGCTCATCGCGGACTGGCCCGGACTTTCCAAGTTTGATGCTGGTGTTGCAAGTCCTGCATCTTGAATAGCTTCCCTGTCCCAAGCAAATGGGATGCTGAGTGAACTGGGCTGTGGCCTTAGGCAGAAGTGTGCAATCAGCCCCAAGTCACGGCCCAGTAGGGATGGATGGATGGGAGGGATGCGTCTGGCCTCTCTTCTGCTGTTGGTCTCAGTCCATGCTCTGCATGGGCCTTGACCAAACCGAATGGGAAGCTCAAATGCAAGGGCATCTGTAGAGGTCAACCTGAGGGGGCTCAGAGCAAGGCAGGGGAGGACAGGGAATGTCCCTGGGAGGACAACACTCATGAGAGTGGAGGAGGAAGCAGACCATTTGTCGGGCGTGCTGGACCACAGGGTACAACTGCTGCCCATGGAGGGCATGAGATGCCATGGAAGGCTCGCTCCTGAACTTGGTATTCATGGCTTTCTAGTGGCCCTATGCAACTTTCCAACCTGTCCTCTTTGTTCCCTGTGCACATTCATGCTACACCCACTGACACTTACCCTTCATCCTACCCAGGTTTGTTGACTCTGCCACTGTGATGTCTTTCTTAGCTCTGTCTCCGGGCAGTTTACCCACTTCAAAGGCTAACTAATCTCACCACCATCCAGTGACAAAATGATTAAGTATCCTCTCTTCTACCACCACAGTTCAAACCTTGCAAACACTTATCTATTTACCTGTCTTGTCATGTGTCTCCTGAGCATCTCTGAATGTTCCCTGCTTCTGCCCAGACAGAGAGACCCTGGTCGACAGCGACCGTATCTTATTTATTTTTCTATCCCAACCCAAGCCTAGTGTAATATGCCACACAATGTAGGCATTCAATCACCTTTTGTCCTGCATAAAAATGAACTGAAAAATGAAACGTGACAGGGGAAATGTCCCGAAGCTTGAAGCCTCCACCACTATCCTAAACGGCCTGAGAAATCTAATGAGAAGAGCCATAGAGGTTTCTCTCAGGACCTGCTCACATATCTATTCTTGTGAGTTGAAGATGCTCACTTATCTACTTCATCAGGAAACGTTGCTGCCAAGAGAAAGAGAATAATTCTGGAGCCCGTTGTCTTCAAATTAGAACCCAGCGTGGGGTTCAAGGGCAAACATGGAGTGTTGCCAGGAATGCACATTTGTGGAAGGGCTGCATAGCTCTTCCAGACAGAAAAGAAATTTATACCGTAATCAGCTAAAACTGTGTTGGTAGGTGAAGGAGAGGAAAGCGGATGCTTCCATGGTTTTAATGTGTTTTAGATACATTAAGTTCAGCCCAGCATCTTTCTGAATATTGTAAGAGAACATGTTATTTTTGTATGTGTTTATTTAATAGCTATCCATTAAACATCTCACATGTTCCAGGGGAGGTACTAAGGTAAGAAAGAGAGAAAAGAGCATGGAGCCAGGAGACAAGGATTTGAGTCCTGGCATCACTACTCCAAGGTGTCTGGACCTCAGCATTGCACTTGATCTCTCAGAGCCTCTTGTCCACATCTCTGAAGGTGGGATAACAGTGAATCTCCTGCTTCTTCTCAGGGCTGTTTCAGGAACCAAGTGTCAGAGTCTCGTAAGAGCTGCATAAGCATTGCACTTTTAATCAGCAATGCACTGATTCTCTGCGTCTCGAGTTCCTCCCAGTCAAATAGAGAGAGTGGTGCCGGCTCTGTCTAAGTCACAGGATTAGAGTCAAAGGAATTGTGCACGCGTTGAAAATGTAAACTACCCCTCAAAAAGAGACTATTAATGGACAGTCTGACGGAGCACAAATAATAAGATCTCTGGAGACCTGGTACCGGGTGCACACTCTGCCTCTCTGTTTATTCACTGTGTGGCCAGATGGAGGTCTTAAGTTTAGTCTTAGCATCATCGCTTGTAAAGGAAGGATGAGAATACCACTTCACCTGGTTGAAGCAAAGATCAAATAAAAGGATGTGTATAAATAAAGGACGTGGAACAAATGCGTCATTCAATAAAGTAGTTATTTTTTCAATGGTTGCATTTTCACTTCATTCCACAAAAATACTCAGCATTTGCTGTGGAAAACACAGAGACATTGCTTAGTCACCATCACTTCAGGTAAAGTAACATGCATGTGCCTGGGTACATCAGAGGCAGAGAGGCATGTGGATGGGTTGTTCCAGAAACCTACTACCTCCCATGAGGGGTAGAATTCCTTACAGGCAGTTCCCACCATACAACACTGCATTTCACACTCAGCAAAGCTTTCACGGTCATTATCTTGATGGCACAGAGCAGGGGTGAGCACGCTTCCTCTGTAAAGTGCCTCAGAGTCAGTATTTTTATCTTTGCAAGCCATGTGGTCTCTGTCACAAGCTCTCCTCAACTTTGCCATTTTAGCACAAAAGTAACTGGAGACAGTATGTAAACGAGCGAGCATGATTATGTTCCAGTAAGACCATGTCTCCAGAACAAAGTGCGTGGCTGGATTTGACCCATCGGTGCGGTTTGCCCAGCCCTGACCAAGACGATACGTGACCTCCTACAAACCAGACAAGGGGTAGCGTCTCCACGTTCCAAATCACCACATGCCGATGAACCTCCCAAGGAACACAGAAGACAACTGTAGAAGACTAAATAGCTGCATAGAAATGAAGGGTCCCCATGGTGATTACACCAGCCCAGCCCAGCACTCTCTCCAGAGAGGGGTTTTCCCTGGTACCTCCCACTCGTGAGGCATTGCTTAGATGTTTACAGTTGGAAGTAAATCGTGAACTAACAAAGACAGGGTACAGGATTTATAATGCATTTGCTTCTCTCTCTCTCTCCCCCCTCCTCTCTCCCTTCCCTGGTGAAGCACATATTCACAGACCTCAAAGGACTGAACTCTTGAACAATGCAGGGCAGGCAGCAGAGAACCCTGGATAAAAGCTCTCTCGGGCTCTAGGTCACACAGGCTGGGATGAAGAAACGGATTATGAGGGGAAAGGAACAAGAACATAAGAATGACCTGAATGAGGGCGAGGACACAGACTATCTGGGCCACTTCTGGCCAAGGGTGTGACCTCTGTCCCACACACATAGCAGGTGCCTAAAGAAAGTTCTGCCACCAAAAGGCCGAGTCCAAATCACACATCTGTCAGAGATCAAGTCTGTATTTATGGACAAGATATTCTAATCCTTTGTATCTTGCCTATACGATGAGTAAAATAATATCTCCTTCATAAATTCAGAATGGGAATTAAGTCAGTAAAATGCATGTAAAGTATTTAGTATAATGCCTGGCATTTGGTAAGCTTATAATACATTTTTATTATTACTATTCATTGCATTAATGAGTGAATGGCTATTGAAAGATTGAATAATTTACTGAATGGTTTCATATTTTAGGGAGAGAAGATGAACCTACCCCAGAGAACCCAGGGCTGCGCTCACTCACCAGGCCGCAGACCCTACGCTGGGCTGTGCTCCGTGAATAATTCTACTGGCTGTTTGTAATTTTGGCTCCACTCTGCAAGCTGAGGATTCTCTTTTTCTGCTTGTACAGTAAAAAGGTCTAATTTATTAGATTTATGTTTACTTATTTACCATCATATTCATCTCTGTCTCCCTGAAACAATGTTTAGGTCACCTTGATTAGAATGTGGGGTACTCCTAAATCTCTCAGTCATACATTACAGGCAATCACTGCTTTCATTCTCACTAATAATTAATCTCACTCATTATGTGGACTCTATGGTCCCAGGACTCAGAGGACAGTATCATTTCCTACGTTCATTACTATTTTTTGTACAATGATGCTGGCTCACCCATTAGGAGCCCCCCATTATACACTGGCTTCTCCAGCCATAAAGGAAAGAGTAGACAAAAGTGAGACCAAACTAAGGATCGTGGTTTAAAAACACTTGGACTCTAAGAATCCATCTGGAAAAGTTCTTGGTTTCAAGACAGAGTACTCAGAAGAGGTGTTAGGTCAGCAAAATACGGTAAGATGAGCCTGAGAGGTCACAGCCTGGAAGGAGGTGGGGACATGTCACAGGGGGCGGAGCCTCTGGGGTGAAGGCATGGTGTCAGGAACCTGTAGGTCTGTGGGTCAAGCAGGGTCTCCTGCTGGAGATCGTTGGTGAGGTGGGCGGAGGATGGCTTCCCAGGTGTCTGTGTGCACGCAGCGGGCCCTTTCTTACCAAGGTTTTCGTCTTTGAGGTAGGACAGATAGTTATCTAGACTGAAAAAAAAGTGTTACCCTAGTTTTCTCCTTTAGAATCCCCTTCTCCAAGCCACCAGAAATGACATTCCAAGGAATGGACCTCAGGGTATCCAAGTGACAGCACCTTGATTCTTCTTCGTGCTTTTCAGTTTTCCCCTTATGGTGATGGCAGCCCCTCCGTTAGCAGAAGGAGGAGCCTTTCAGAGTCACGCCGGGCCTACCCGACTGTCTCTTGGCTCCATATGGACGAAGAGCGTGGGGCTGGGGCAGCCTGAGTGCTCTGAGGCCACAAAGCATACCATGCTTTTTCTTACAAACCTTGGGGTTTGCCCTTGTTTATATGCCAAGTATTTCTGACTCCTGCCATTTATTTTCATAGCAGTGACCTACCCAAGGTGGGCGGGTGGGGTCTTTCACTGCCCACTGCCTCTCAGAGACTGGGCCTACATTCAGGTTTTGGACATTAATATTATAACAATTGTGCTTTTCTCTTAGATTATCTTTAAGTTTAAAATGAAGTTTCCTTTCTTCCTTGCAAAAACATGTAGGGTTAGGTTTGAATTATAATAATAATTTAAGTTTAGCACAACAGAAAACAAAAGTGATTCTAGGCAGATGAGGCAAAATTGTCTAGGGGTATAAAATCAAGGTACAGGTAAATATTTGGATAGATATAAGCATGTGTGTGCACCTTCTAACACTCACGAAGCATACCATATATATATATATATATATACATATCACTATATATACTATATATATATTCTGTGCATATGTAGGGGTTATACATTTTTATGGAGAATCTTTTTCTGGGAAATAGCGTCCCCCTGATTGATACCCGTGGGAACTTTCTGTGCCTCAGTAATACAGGTATAATAAAGCTGCATGCGATTGTTGTGACAGTGAATTGTCTATCTATTGAAACATTCATTTAGGAGTTGTTTTCTCAGTTTACTCATCAACCTAGAGCTGGTAACTGAAAGAGGCTTATTTTTTTTTCACTGAGCAAAGTGTTACACTGACTCTGCTAAAATCCCACTGGAAGGAAGGTTCTGTTTTCTGACCAGATGATTTCTTGAAATTTGCTCTTCTTTCTCCAGCGACAGACTCCATCCTGCACTGACTCGGGAAGAGTTGCCAGCCTTGATAGCCGAGACTCTGGGACAAAGCATGTCAGCAGTCCCTGGCTGGATGGCTTCACAGGGCCTCGTAGATCCCAGTTTTCACTGGTCGTGTTACTTTTGCTCAGTTTCAGTCTGCAGAAGCATCGGTTTCATTTGGTTCAACTTAATGCCTGGTAGGGTGGTACCCTGACCCCATACTTGATGTCACACTTTCCTTCATCCCCCACATCTGATCTGAGAGCAAACCATGTAGACAGTCTCTGGGTTAGATCCTAAAACAAACTCCGCCAACCAGTCTTGCTCTTGCAACCCACCTCTCACCTGGAATACTTACTTCCTTTTCCCACTCACACCAATCTCTGGTCCATGCCTCACAGAGTGTTTAACAAATCATATCCCTCCGATAGCTTGCCAATTACAATAAGAATAAATGCACACTGCTTATCATGGTCTACGAAGCTCTCTGTGCACCAGTGCCCCCGGGCTCCAATCCCACAATCCCCTGCTCTCCCTATTGCCCCCTGCACTGGGGTTACACTGACCTTCTTGACTACACCCAGCTCAGCCCCCACTCAGGGCACTGCACTTGGTCTCCCTCTACCCAGAATGCTCTGCTCTCTCACAGTCTCTTGCCTCTTCACTCATCGAGCCTTCTCCGGCACCCTACTGCTTTTCTCCCCTTTTCAGTCATCCTGTCCACACAAGACATGCATGTCAGGGTTCAAGACACTGTCTGTTCAGCCTCCTTCCCCCTGACAGTGGGAATTCCACATGGAGCAGGATTCTGTCTGTTGTGTTCAATGCCATATCCCCAGCACTAAAAATAATAGTAATACTAGGCAGGCAGGTGGAATGCAAGCAAGCAATTTGTGTGAAATCACTGAAGACAGCGCCACCACAAACATGGAAGCAGCACATGTATTAGTGTGCAGTGTTTGTGGGCAACTGGCTCTTTTTTCAACTTCCTGTTGGGCCGGGAGTCAATCAGGGTCTTGATGGACAAGGGGAAATTGGTAGTTCCCATGGCTCCCAACAGTGTTGATACAGGGCTCAATGTGTCTATGCGTTTCCCAGGAAAAGAAACATATTTGTATCAAACATAATTATCACCCTGGGGAAATGTGGAAGTAAATTCTCATTGCACATCACATACAAGCAAATTCACAAATTCCCTTTAGACATTTATGTTCTTCCCCAAATTCCTCTTGGTAGTGCCAACAACAGCATGGCCGCCTCCCTCTTTCCCCATCCTTGTCTCTCTTCTATCCTCTGAGATCCAGAAATGTCCACTGGGGCCTCTAATGCATCTAAGGTTTATTATACCAATGAGTTTAATAGCATCGCAGCAGCTCCAAACTTGCTCATCCACCAGCTAAAAGCAGCCAAAACAAAATAAAACAACTGAAAATCTTCAGATTTCTGAGATCCTCACAACAAAGGATTTCATATCTCTAACTTTATCCAATTATATGTTCAACAGGAGTGTATTTTTATGTAGATGCATTTTCTATTCAATTTGCTGAGTCCTCACTTGAAGAAAGAAAGCCTTTACTCAAGCTCGGGGTCTTTGTTAACTGGCAATGCAGCAAGCAATTTTAGAGGAAACTCAGGAGTTACACTGCCTACATTCTAACCCTGAGCCCCTTCCTATTTAAATGACTTCAGATAAGTTATTAAATTGCTCTCAGTCTCTGCTTCCTCATCTACGGGAAAAATGGCAATCATTCTCATTTCAAAAGGTAGCTGGTGGATTTTAGGGGAAGGATTTCTGCAGTGTTCATTCCCATGCATGGGGCATAGTGTGCCTTAATAAATGTAGACTTTGATGACAAACTATGTGCTGTTTTGGCAAACTTCCCAACTTCTCTGTGCCTCAGTATCCTTTGCTAAGCTGGGTGTAGTAATATATAAAAATGTTGTAATGATTAATCGAACAGACCAGGGATTGGTAGATGTCCACTATTCAGGGAGGAAGGTTTCTGAGTCAGTGGAAGATGGTTTGGGGAGGACCTTCGAGGACGGGTAAACCAGGCTTGTCCAGCAGAGGTGGATTCAGGGGGCTCTTTACCAGATGTAACATGAGTAGAATGTTTTGGTTTTACCATCCAGTATCTAACCACTCTGGAGAGGAAACTAAAACAGCATGGAGAAGAAACTTCGCCCGATGTTGGCATCTCGTTCAGAGCAGCCTGGTCCCAAGGTTATCCGAGATGGGCTGTAACCAGGAGCCCCTTGCTACAAACTGGGATGCTGTCGTGTGAGGGACTTGGCTTGTCCAAGGCCTCTCTTTACATCCTTTCCTCCTCCAGTACTTCTCTCCACAGGCCACTGGGCAGGAAATAGACCCCAGGGAATTGGTTGCATTAAAACAGAACATCCAGGAGAAGAGGAGACTTTAAAATTAGATTCTGCTTCAGTTGGGAGATTGTTTTCTTTTTCTCTTCCTCAAGCCCCGCCCCCCCATTCAAGGCAAAGTTTGGGTTCAGGAAACAAATGCACAAGACTCTTACCCTAAAACCCACTGTGTGAGTAGTGGGAGGGGACTCTGGGTTGGGCCAGGATCTGCTGAGCCAAGGATGTTTCTTGTGTCTCTATCCTTCCTTAGGTATCTGAGATGTCTGATTCTCGGCTGCTGTGGGGTTAAGGAAGGGAGCGAGGGAGAGAGGGGTGGCAGGAAAGTGTCTTGAGGCTCATTAGCTCCGCCCGCTGAAATGATCCTATTCACTGGAGCAGGTAGCGATTGCCCTACCTTGATGTGGTCATTAAACTCTTCTAAGCTGCTTCAATATATTTTCCCCGAGGCCCCTGTCAGGAATGCTGCTTCTCCTGTGATTAGAACGCAGCTGATTGGCCTCCTGGACCTATTACTGCCATTCTCCTAATGATCTTCTAACAGCTGCTGGGCTTAGGCAAGCCCCTTGACAGATAATGAAGTCAATTATGCAAACCCCAAATAATGCCTTCTTATTTGGAACCATTTCTTGTTTGGTTTGGTTTTGTAAAGAAGAACCAAGCAAGAGCCAGATAAATGCTGATGTTACATAAGTTTCTTACATGTTTCATACTGGGTTGGATTTAAGCTCCACTATGGCCATGAATTGCAATGGGGATAACACTAGTAGCATACTCACAGATCGTGTGTTGACAGCATTAAGTTAAATGAGTTATACATACAATTCTTAGGAGATTACCTTGGAAGACTATGTTAGCTATTGCCACTATTGCTCATAACAGATACAGCTTTTCCCCACTTTCTGTGCAGAGATGGGTTTGAGTATCGGGGAGGTTACTGAAGGAATGAAACAGGGAGGGATAACAGGTGAGTTATTTGCAAGTGGTTTAATACATACACACAAATTAAATCAATAGCAAATAACTCACTTTTTATCCCTCCCTGTTTTGTTGTGTGTGTGTGTGTGTGTGTGTATACACACACTTGTTTTTTAGTATGAAAGGCACTCAATGAGGACAGAGGCAGACACCTTCGCATTTCTGATCATGCGGAGAGGGCTGTTAGGGACTTCCCCAGGAGCCTCAGCAACCACAGCCGGGAGCAACCGTGTGGAGGTGGGCTTTATAAAGACCCAGGAAACTGCCTGGAGGTCTGAGCAGATGCTGGCCCCCATCACACCTCCACCTCTGTGTCCGCTCAGTCACACCCTCGCTTTTTCTGAGCTGCAAACCCCCAGGCCTCAGCAATACTTAGGCTCAGGCTCCCGTTCCGGAGGAACCAGAACCACCTGTCAGTCACACCATTTGGGTTTTGTTCCTCACCTTCCATCCACCACCTATTTGCTCTGAGCAGCTTTTGGGGGTGAAATAAGAATTAAAAATGATGCTAGAAGATTCTGTGTTTTGTCCTTGGAACAATGAATTTCTCTTTGTCTTTCATTGCAAATTGCCTGGATCCATGCACACCGTGCCTCTAAATTGTCTGGTATTTCCATGGTTCTTCTCCACAAGAAAAACTTAATCTGCACCAGTCAAGACAAATTCACCTGAATAAATGGTATTATCTCAAGAAATGCTAACATTCCATCTTCCCTTTTAAGAACCAAACTATTATTTACTTTCTTGTTCTCTGTAGAAATATACTTCACTATTTCTTCCTTCTTCTCAGGCTTCTCCATTTCAATGTCTTTACTGGTCTGTCTTCTTCTGCCCGCCCTTGAACATCCCCGTGCTCCATGGTGGACTGTGGTAGCCCCAGTCTTTGGAATAGCTCTGCTGCTTGTACAATGAAAGGCAACTCCACTCTTTCAGCAGTTGGCATCAGAGGTCTGGGACATGCTTAATGGACTCATTTTCCTTCTTCCTCTTGATAATCCACTTCTGATCCCTCGGGAAATCCCATTGGCTCGACTTCACTGTCACATTTACCCAAATCTGACCCACTTCTCACAATATCTCTACTGCTGCTGCAGTGTGGGCCAGCTCCTGTCTCCTACCGGGGTCACTGCGATGGCTTCTGGCCCACTCTCCCTGTCTGTAACCCCAGTGCCATCCATCAGCCCAGAGGATCCTTTCAGAGCGTGAGTCCTACTGTGGCACCCCTCTGCTCAGTCCTCAACACCTTCCTCTCTCAGCGCGGAGCTGTGTTCTCAGAGTAACTCACGAGGCCCTGCATGGCTGAGACTTCTCCAGTCCCCTGATGTCACCTCCTGCTCCTTCCCCTTTGCTTACTCTGCCACCCGCTCACCTGCAGCACAGGAGACAGGCTCCTGCTTGCTCTTTGCCTCTTCTTGGGACAGTCTTCTCTCACGTGTGCCCAGAATTCATCCCTTGCGTCTTCCAAGTCTTGGTCCACATGTCCTCAGTTAGGCCTACACTGAGCACCACATGGAAGAGTTCAGCCTCTGCCACTAGCACTCACTTTATTCTAAATCACTATATAATCTGCTCTTTTATCATGTTTATCAGCAGTGTGCCCCCAGGGATGTGAGCTCTCCCAGAGCAAGGAATTTTGTCTGCTTCTATTTCACAGCTGTTTCCCCAATATTTAGAGTAATGCCTGACATAGAGTAAGTGCTACGAGTGAATACATTTTTCCATCCCACACACCTTCCTCGGGCAACCTCCTCTATTTTATAACTTTGGTTCCCATACCTGTGCCAAAGTTTTCTTGACCTATCTTCATGTGGTCCTACATGGAGGGATGGCACCAGTGTGCAGCCAGGTCGCCAATCAGAAATTAGGGGTTGCCATGCATTTCAGTCCATCACTGAACGCCCATTGCATCTGCTCCTGTAGCAGGCATGGTGCTAGAGGCCAGGGAGACCTCTGTAACCAGAAAGAACTGATTCTTGCCCTCACGAACTAAGGGTTGAGCAGGAAACAGCTAGTCAGAAAGGAGAGGAACACTCAGTGCAGAAAAGATTTACTTCTCCCGCTTTTCCACATGGCAGGGAACTTGGCTTGACAAAGGTTACAGGGTATGAGTGACGACGATGACAGTAACAACAGCATCACAGACAGCGCGAAGCCCAGCTTGCCCTCACTCTGTCAGGCTCTGCACACATAACCCCTCGGACATGTCTGTCCCACTGACTCCTCTGAGCGAGCCTGTGGGATGGGTGGGGTTGCTGTCCCCATTTCACCCACATGGACGCCCAGGCGTATTCAGGGACACAGAGTAAGTGAGTGGCAGCGTTGGGGTTGGACCCCGGCAGTCAGGGCCAGGGTCTGACCCTCTGCTGCTGTGGGGATACTTCGTTGTCCTCCTGCAGTCAATAGGTGGGAAGCAGAATTGACCTTGGCAGCTGAGAACTTCTGAGTTGGGTTTTTCTTCTTAGCTGTCCCA
This sequence comes from Trachops cirrhosus, assembly GCA_028533065.1. Classification (NCBI taxonomy): domain Eukaryota; kingdom Metazoa; phylum Chordata; class Mammalia; order Chiroptera; family Phyllostomidae; genus Trachops; species Trachops cirrhosus. The sequence continues at coordinate 121,459,084 of CM052544.1, forward strand.
ACAGCAGCCCCCAAAGCCCCTCACAGCCTGCACCCACCCCTAGCTTCTGCTAACCTTCCTTTTTCTCTTTTCTTCCTTCCACTCTGAGTATGGGAAGGCGCTACTTTCTGTGGCTGCTGATCTTCATCTCTGCTCATCAGCTTTCCAGTGCTTGTGTACCCGGTACCCGCTCCTCTCCATCTGAGGCACCCAGTGTGCGTTACATTCCTGCCTGGACTCGGGCTGATCCCGCTTCACACAAGTCTCTGATTCTCCAGTAACTCTGCCCTCTGCACACGATTACTCCCGCTTTATAAAACCAAGGTGAACATAAATTAACCCACTTGCTTTTCAAGGTAATAGATAGGCTTCATTCCGGGGAATGACTACTTTCAATATCTGTGCTAACTTTGGGGGAATAATGCTTGGCGTTTTCAAATTAAATACTCAAAGACTTATGAATTCAAACCTGGATGTCTCATTTAAGTGTCCCCCTCAAAGCTGTGCTGTTCTCCTCAAAAATATTTCACCATTCCACATCATTTTCTTTTAAATTTCATCAGTGCTAGGATATCTTTAATCTTTCAATCTTTGAAGTAATATGTGTTTAAGAAAAAGTTGATAAAGCTAGATCTTGAGAATAAGATGATCTTATTATACCGAAAACATCACTGGAATTAAACACATGATATAATTACAAAATGACAAAACTACTTTTCCTGCGAGATGCAGGAATTGGCTCTGAATGCATTCACTGAGCTCCTGTTAAGTAGCTCAGCCTGGGGTGGGAAGGCAGGACGGTGGAGATGGCTCCTGCCGGGGACGGGCCCTGTGCTTCCAGCAAGTACTTTTTGTCAGAAAGTGATTCGCAGGAGACGAAGTTAATATTAGTGTGTGTTAAACACCAGTTTGGCTCAGTGTGCACAACAGACACGTGTCACAGGGGTCGTGGACGGGAACGGAAAGGTGAGTGAACTTGTGTGGGGTTGCGGCATGAATTCCCAGGATGCCACTGGGGGGAATGCTGGGAAACAAGGGAACACACAGTTAAGTTGAATTCTCTTCATCTTATTCCGCCTGTCAGCCCTTAGCAGCCCCCGTCGACTCCCACAATCTTACCCCATTAAAATGTCATTCTTCATGCGTGTTTCAGGTACTGTGGACTATAATCCATCTTTCTTAGATATGCAAATTAAAAGGCAAACAGGAAGGATGTTTGGCTTGGCTGAGTAAGAAAAAAGATGCAGCTTTCCCAGTCACAATACCCTGGGCATGTTTGGGTACCAACCCACCTTCTCTTTTCAAAGGCTCCAGGAGCTCAGTGTCTACTTCAGTGCTGTGAAAAATGTAGCATCTCTATTCAACACTAGGAAGACACAGCTTGCAGAGGGAAGAGGAGGGAAGCAGCAGACAAATACGGACATCAGGAGCAGGCAGAAGGAAGAAGGAAGCTGGTTTCTTAGGAAGTGGGAAGTGTCTTATTATAGCAAGGAGGGGGGGCATGATGAAAATAGAAAGAAACAGCAGTGAGAAGTGGGAAAAGAGACAAAAGGCAGAAGTTGTTGATGCCTCGGACATGTTTTTCTTAACCACAAAAAACAGGCAAAGAAAGTTCCCGATGTCCACCACAACGGTGCCGGGGAAAGCAGATGTTAGGAGAGGAGAGATGCGAAGGCAACCACACAGGTTGCAGGCGATGGCTCGTTTCCTGAGTGTACGGTGGGGTGCGGGACTGTTTTGTGGGAGGGTGCCGGTGGACGGAGAGGACACTTACAGTCTACCCCAGAGGATGCACTAGCAACACACAGTCCAGGGTCACACATCCGAAAGACTCATGTGGACACAAGCTCGTAAGATAAGCAGGGGGTTGGGCCCAGTGTCACATTCCCGATCTGACCACTGAGCGTTCTGCACCAGGACAGGCTGGGTACCACTTACCTGTGTCCCGGGCTTCTCGTGGTCCTGACTACCCCGTGGTTCCGAGGCTGCCCCTGCTAGGCCCGGCAAGCACCCAGGCCACACTGATTTTTATTCAGTGTCTCTTCTATGTGGCACGTTTTCTGGGACAGTCTAATGGCTCACCAAAGAGGTGTTAACATTAATTAAATGATCTCTTATGCAATGTTTTGATATAATAAAAAGATATGCATTTTGGTCATCCTTCCTGGCTCCTGAAATAGCTCCTGAGAGGCAAAGTGAAAGAAGTCTCTCCTGTCATCCACATAGCAAGCCCCTTTCGATCAGTCGCCTTGATTAGCAGTGACGAGGTTGGAACTTTCCGCCCCATCTTCCACCCAAGGAGGGGGAAAGGGCTGGGCCTTCATATAATTACCAATGACTACTGATTTAATCAATCATGCCCAGGCAATGAAGCCTCCGTGAAAACGCTAACCAAAGAGGTTTGGAGAGCTTCCACAGTGTGAGCACATCGAGGTGCTGGGACAGTGACACTCCTGCAGAGGACACGGGACCTCTGTGCCCCTTCCCGGACAGCTCGTTTGCGCATCTCCTCCACCTGGCCGTTCCAGAGTTTTATCCTTTGTGATAAGTCAGTAATAGTAGTAAGTACAATGCTTCCTGGGCTTTGTGAGCCATTCTAGCACATTATCGAGCTGGAGGAGGGGCTGTGGGAAGCCCCAACTTACAGCCTATCGGGCAGAAGTACAGGGACTTGTGATGGCATCTGAAGTCAGGGGCGGCGCTGTGGGACTGACTGAGCCCTGAACCTCTAGAGTCTGTGCTAACTCCGGACCGCTGATGTCAGGATTCTTTGATGTGAAGGAAACGACCCTATGCGTTTGGTGTGAGTTGAGGGGAGTGAATGTTCTGTTTCACCAGGCAAGGCCTCCTTCCCTAAGAAATCAGCGAGTGGAGCACAGCTTCACTGCGATGCATCTCCAAGGCCGGCCGGACCCCCCCAGCAGGCTCAGCGGAAGTGCGAGAGGCATGGCCAGGCACCCCGGGATTCTGACAGCCGAAATGTCCCTGTTGTGCTAATGGGCTTCTCCTAATGCACCGAGATCAGCTTCACAATTTGCTCAAGAGCCCTGGGCCAGCCTTGCAGAGGCTTTACTACTCCCACACAGGCCGTGCTGACTGCGAGTCGGGCGAGGGTGCAGAGTGCGCATGTCAGTGTGAATCACCTTCCCGGGCTCCCCGCACTGTGATTACCGACAGAGGCAGCTCCCCGAGCCCGGATAATTGCCGGTAGAAGACACAAGTGCTGATCATTACAACTGGCCGAGAGGCAGATGTGGCCTCTGAGAGGGGCCATTTGGCCTGGGTACCTGTTTAAGAAAAAGTCAACGACGTCTCCGTTGCGGTGCCCCGTTTTCCCATCTGAGTGTGCAGAACTGCTCTCCTGGCTCCCGTCCCCCATTTTCTCACCGTGGCCCCAGCATTAGGCAGCTCTGAGAGCTGTTCTCTCTCTCCGACACACACAATCACGTATGCCTCGAAGAAGGTTCTTTCACTCTCTCTTCCCTCACGCTTCCCAAAAGGATCAGTTGTGATGTCTGCAGGGAGACAAGCCGGGCTTTGGAGACAGACGGAGATGGGCTTGGAGCCTGGCTCTGCCACTTACAAGCTGTGGGATATGGGAGAGTCACCTCACCTCACTGGGCCTCAATTTTCCCATCTGTAAAATGGGGTGAAGACAGCCTCCCTAAATATTGAATAACAGAGTGCTGTGAGGACTGAGTGAGTTAATGGGAGCAAAGGGCTTGGAACAATGCCTTGCAGGTAGCAAGCGCTCTGCAATTGTGAGGTCCATTTCCCCTGATTGGGCTTTATCTGAAGCCTTTAGCATAGGCTCTGTCTGAAATGCAGGTTTTATTATAAATCAGGTATGGTGAGGCCAACAGACCGGGGGACAAATGCCTTGAAAAAGGTAGCCTGTTGCTCACAGTTCCCAACCAGAGAGGGTGTCTACAGCACAGAGACTGCACGGGGAAGGACCAGAGTAGGTCAGGAAAGGAGTTGGGGGAAAATACGGGAAGAGCTTTTATAGTGGTTCCTGTGGGAAGAAATGGGTGGGGCAGGGTAGCAGGTTTAGGACTGGCTGGTGGAATAATTTGATCGGGCTCTGGAGTGTGGGGGCTGGATCTAGTTGTCTGACGCCGGGCCCTGGGGCGGTTAGGGCAGGCGACTAGTGAGTGTAAGCGTTCTGCGGGAGGTGGGGGTGTGGGCTCTGCACCAGGTACATTCACACCCAAAAGGCATGCTCTACGCCAGCCATTTCTTCCCTCCAGGAGGGAACGCACTAGTCCCGGACCAGGCAGCCTCTGCAGAGTCAGCAAGGCACCGAGTGACAAAATATCAGAAATACCACAGATAAAAAGACATGATTAATGCAAGTCTTCCTTTGACGTGTCCAGAACTGAAAGGGAAAGTCAGGGAAACCAGCCATCAGCCCTGTACCAACCCCACATTGAAGGGCCGTGGGACAGTCATTGGTCTCTTGTCTACAGCCCTGCGTCCCTCAGGTTGAGATGACACCTCCCTGAACACTCGCTTGCTTCTAATTACACTGACAGTAGGGTCGGTATTCACAATTAAGAATGGAGTAGACCCCTAGTTTCAAATATGTTTTTTTCATGGTAAAAACCCATTTTTCTGTTCCTGGTCTCCAATCTTGTCCTCATAGGTTTATTTTTGTTCCTCTCCTCTCTGTTTCTACACTTTGTTTCAAGATAATTTATTTCAAAATAATTGTCTGCTGATGTATGGACAATGAACTATGACTTTTGGGCTTATGCCATGAAAAAATCTGCTTATGGAGAAAGTGTATGATATCTAAGTTCTCCCATCGCCTTCTAAGTGAGACCACCTGAGTGGTAGAATGTCTGATCCATTAGCAGCTGTCAGGAGTGAAGTGCTTTAGGTGTGGACCTGGCACAGTGAGTACCTGTGTTAGGTAGCAAAGGACCCAAAACCCAGAGGAACGACCTGAGTAAAAGTATTTACTAGAAGACCTAGGTTTAAGTATTCAAAGGGCCATATACCTATGCCAAGTCCAGAGCCGTGAGAGGACGAGAGTGTCTGATTCATCTTAGGCTCAGTTATTCTGCAGGAGCAAGAATGATCCAAAATCATGACGGCACGCAGCGACAAAGTTTGGTTTCTCCTCCTTGTTTCTGTCCACTGTGGACTGTCTTTGACTTAGCCACTTCATCCTGGAATGTGCCATGAAAGGCAGCTTCTATGCAGGTTTTGCCTTCCTATGGCAGGTGGGAAAAGCCACGGTGGAACCACGGGATCACCACCTACTTTGTTTTGGCTCAATAATACCTGAGCAAAAGGGACTTGGACCACTTCTAGGAAGACATTTGAAGAGCCATCATTTGGGATGACAACGGTCCTTTGGGAGAAGCTGTAGCTAGCTGGAACTTAAATAACCACAAATAATAAATGAAAAGCGGGTTTAATTTGACACACGATTGGATTCGGAGCAGGTAGGAGGAAGATAATATAAGAAAGTTTCGTTGGACATCTCCATATTTTTT